>BMAV01025752.1:0-77482 GCA_019973955.1 Trichonephila inaurata madagascariensis
CTAGTTTATGTAAAAATAAATTATCTCTTATCCTGAAGATCATTTCAAAAGTGAATAACATAGCAACACATCAGAATTGAAAAATTGAAAATTAGATCATAAACTTTTGGTACAGAGCGGGCCTCGTTTATGTAATTTTGTGTCAATTTTTACCCATTTTTCCCATTTTAGTAGAAATAATTTGCTTTTCTCTTCTTAATTTTAGCCTTTTTTTCTTAAAATGTACTGAATAAAAATCTATAAACCACAAACAAATCTCCATATCTCCATTTTTTTTTAAAAAAGTTGTCGCAAGTAGTCGGATACCTTAAGCACGACAAATTTAACGTGCATCGGCCCTTTCTACATGGCGGGTCTTCAACAGCACTAGGCTCGAACTCATGACACGCCAGCCATGAGTCTGTGACCTTGACCTTGTGGCTACTTTTTACAGTATGAGTAATCAAGTTTCAATTATTAACAAATGAAAGATGTGATTATGTATTACCCATTGTTATAATAATACTTCAATTTTATACTACGATTTCTTCTTTAACCCTTTATGTACCGACGGTACTTAAGTACCACTAACTTTAAAATAACATAGAATAACCATTTTTACGAATATTCTGACGATACTTAGCAGGAATATTCTTTGAAATCCACTCTTCCAAGATATATGCAAGCACGAGTTCTATGATGAGTATTTTAGCGGGAAAGACGAATAGTTTTATAGCGGAAATTGTGTTTTCAGCTGATGACGTTTTCAGCAAAGATTATCATTTTTGTCCCAAAAAAATAGTTAATGTCAAAATTTAAGTGTCTCATTTTTTATATGTTAATGAGGACCTTAGAAAACGATTTGACTCTTTATTTTAAGTGAACAGTGTATATAATTAATTTTACAGTGGAATATCTTTAATTTATTAATTAACTGTAATGGATTAAATTTCCCAAAGTTGAGTATTTTGCTTATGTATATCCCGTAATGTTCAATGTAGATTTCCAAAAAAAAAGATTGCATGAAAAACTGCAGTAAATTATTTGTGTTAGATAAAGGTTTTAAAATGAACATTTTATTCCAGAATTTTATCTTCTCCCGGATGAAAGGAGGGAGTATGTGTTTGGAACTATTTTCCTTCCTTTTGTTAAGGGGATCAGACGAATAACTCAACAATAAATGTAAGAAAAATATAGAGCAAAAAACACTTTATTTTTCTCCTTATACCTTGAATGGAATAGAAAGAAATTTTAGGAGCAGAAGACATTATAAGAAGAATATTTCTTGAGTGTCTTTGATGCTTTGCATGTTTGCGAGTTTCGTCTTATTTATTTCTTTGGTTTGCCGTAAACATCCAGAACCACGCATCTTTCTGTCAAACAATGGATGCGTTCGCGTTTTCAAAACGGGCAGATGCCACAGAAAAAGTTATTTTCCAGCAGCTTTCATAATGTGACAAAATCTTTCATTGTCAATAACAATCGAATAGAAGGAAAGCAAAAATACAGAATTCTTATTTTTTCAAAAATATTTCTTCTTAGCATTGGCAGGACATTTGGTCAGAAGTTTTTTAGAATGCTGTAGTATCAGTGCATGGTGAAATACGTATTGGATGAAAGTGTGAATAAGCAAAGTATATCTGGCAAGCGTATTCAATTCATTTTTAATTTACGAATACGAAGTTTGCATAAGTATAGAAAGTTAAGATCTATTAAACCTGAAAACGCAAATATTTTATTATATCTTAGAAAATGTAAATACAAGTGTGAAAAAACAAAATTGCTTTATGAACATTTTTGTAAAATTCTTATAAGTTTGATTGATTATAAAAATCCAATCTAATGCTATTTTCGTAATTTATCTTGAAATAAAGAAAGTAATAGTTCATGTATCTGTTTAATATCTCAAAATAGCTTACATAAAGCACGCTTTCTTTATGAAATTTAAAACAATGTATCACTGAAAGAAAGATTTCAATCTTTAAGTGGGTATCTAATATAAAAAATGTTTTAATAATATAGAGAAAAAAGCCATTGTTTTAATTAGAAAATTGGAAACCATTTCTAGTATATATTTCTTAATATGAACACATGAATTGTCTTTTTTGCTTTCAGACTCTTTATCAAACTATCACACAGACTTATGTAATTATGTTTTCAAAGTTATTCCACATAAATCAACATTTTTTAGTCCATACTACTATGTAGATCGCCTTTCTTTATAAACACATCCATATTACAGTTTGAAAATTATTTTGAATTCATATTGATAAATTTGAAATATACAGGGTGTTGCCGAATTCGACCAATAAATTCAGAAGGGGCATAGTAGGCAGCATGGAGACAACAAATCCCCATAGAATATGGAGTTACAAAATATGTATAGTCGGAAATATATGCAAAAACAGTCATGAAGGGTGTGATGTCCATTGGAATGAAAAAAATCAATATGAGGTAAGAAATACATTTATAAGACGTAAAGCATGTTTACAATACGAACATTGCATCACAGCTCGATATCAGAAATAAACGAAAAGCTATTGTCACAGGAATCGCTTGAAGTGGCAGCCGCGTATGTCATAGCACAGCTGACACAGCAAGACGAAAGATTGTCAGAAGCGTTCAAACAAATCCGGTGGGCAAGTAATGTCAGCTGAAGCGATGATGATCCATACCATCGGATCCTCCACTTTAACCCCCGCCGTCTCATACGGGAGTGATTTCAAGTGGCCCCAGAAGAAGAAATCCAAGGGATTGCAGTCCGGAGAGCTTGGAGGCCAAGCAACAGGTTCGATGTATCCAATACCCTTCCCGGGACATGTATCATGGAGGTGGTGACGCATCGAAATCGAAATTGAACAATGCATTCTGGTGCACAGTGGCTGCAGCAACTCAGGAAAAATGTGGGAAATTTGCTCACGTGCAGGCTTCTTCGACCCTACCACGGTGTTTCAAATCAGCCTCTCTCCTCATCTGGCGAATTGTACACCCATCTTCTAATATTATCGCGATTTTCACTAACTATTGTTTGCGATCCCATGTTTTACAGGGATTTGTCGTCCCCTTGTTGCCTATTCTCCACCCTCTGAATGTAACGGTCGAATGTAGCAACACCCTGTGTAGCTGCGACCTATTGAATCTTAGAGATACAAGTATTATATTTTATCCTATAAGTTGTAAGTACAAGTATGAAAATAAAAATTGTTTCATGAGCATTTTTATATATTTTGGATAAAGAATATTAATTCTTTTGTATCACTTAATTCGTATCCAATATTGTTTTTTTTTTTATTTTTATTATTTTAATGCTTAATGTCAGACTTGAATTTAAAAAAGTAATAATACATGAAAGTGTCCATTAATTTCTCAAAATAGCCTACATAAGACATGCAGGCGTTTTTAAAATAATAACAATGTATTACTAAACGAAATTTAGAGCTATTTCACTTTTTTAAATCGGCACATAATATATATAAGAAGTTTAGAGAATTATATAGTAAGTGTAATTAGAAAATTGGAAATCATTGCAACGATAGCTTTCGTAATACATATTTGAATTTAACTCTCAAATTTCAAACTTTTTATCATAACATCACGCAGACTACTTCTGCAATGAAATTATCTCTTTTCAAAGCTATTCAACAAAATTAAATATTTTTAGTGCATACCATGAACCATTCTATACAAATAAATCCATGTTATAGTTCGGAAAATATTTTAAACACAGTTTATATTTATTAAATTGATATAATATATATTCAAAACATTAATGAATCTCGTATTCAAGAGCTGCAACTTCGGATAGGAAGACTAATTCAATAAATGGATATCTTAAACTGCGGGCGTCTATACAAAAATGTTTATACAATACTTTTGTAATAAAGATATTATTAATCCTTACTGCACTTATTATCTGTAACAGATTTATAGTCAAAATACTTATTGTAATCAGGAATGTAATGTTCATAGATATAGTTTTAAAAATATCCATAGTAACTGAATATATTATTTTTCCGAGAACACATCTAAGATATCCCTATCTTTTACTTGAAACGTTTGAAAGTGGAGTGTGGATTCAGCCATGCATTTTCAAAAGCCTCACTACATAACATTCTTGATCAGCTTTCTGTGTCTATAGCTTAAATAATAATTTCAAGTGTTATACCTTGAAAGAGCCAGTTGGGAAGTGAAGTAACACCTTTTAAAAAATCATAATATCTAGTACTCATTTGTGTTTAAGGCTGTCTTCACCATATGCACAAAGACATAAACTTAACGCGGAGCACATTTTCGAACAGAAAAAATGCTACAATTTTTATAAAAATTTGTGACATTGTAACTCATGTATTTGTTTATAATATAGTGTTTTTTAAAATTTCAAAATATTTTACAACTAATCAGTCTTTCCTTTTAACATATAAAGGGATTTCTCATTTAGCATTACGGTATAGAAGAAAAATTGCGCAACTCATTTTATACAAGAAAAAAATGTGTCAACTTGGATAAAAGTGAGTAGTATGATAAAATAAGTTATACTCTACAGGATAGTGAAGACACGATATAATATTAATGATTGTGTACTTTTATATCTGAAACAATATGCCGTATTTGGGTCCTATTCTTTAACATTAGCCGAAGACAAGCTATCTGGAGTTCCAGGCTTAGTAACGTTAAATCTTGATTGTGTACCGTAAAATTTTGGCGCCTTTGACTCGCTGGCTACGTATTTGTTTATTTTTTCCTTTGACATTTTACTTAATTTCACATTGTATTTTTGTTCTTTGATGAATCGTTAAATTAATTACTAATACATATAATAATTCATTAGATGCCTATATTAAAGTACGAACCTTAATACGCACAAAAATTGAAAGGGTAATCTATTCAAGCAAAATAATTTCTATACAAATTCAAAACAAAAACAATCTCCTCTTTTCTAAAGTACTTCATACAAATTAATAATTCCGATACACAATCACAGTTAATTTTTATATACAAACTCAAAATAAAAATGTCTCTTTTCTAAAGTACTTTGATGCAAACTAACAATTCCGATACCAAATCATAATTAATTTCTATAAAAAAATTCAAAATAAAAACAATCTCCCTTTTTCTAAAGTACTTTATACAAACTAACGATTCCAAAACAAAATCATAATAGAAAAGTTCCATCGTCAATCTAAAATAATCCTTTTTCTTTCAAGAAGGAATGATAAAAAAAAATAATAATAAACTCTGACCAGCTCAGATTAAAGTTTCTTACAGAGCAATTTTGTGAGTTTTCTCTCCAGATAAAAAAGTATATTCACACGGAATTTCAAAACACTTTTCTGCAAATCGAATATGAAAGAAAAGCGAACTAGAACTTGAAATTATAATCCCTTGTGGGTATCGGAAGATTTTTCCGATAAATATACTGGAGGAATAATTCCCCATAGATGCGACAACGACAGTATCTGAATGCTATCGTAATTGCCTGTATGATTGGGAAGGGGATACATTTTCTCACAGTCGGTAATCTGTGGGGTTTTTCGTTTATAGATAAAGTTATAGTGAAAAATAAATAGCGCAGGGGAAATGCCTCTGAGGGAATCAAAAAATATCTTTTACCCAAGAAATCAACTCAACAATAGCACGAAAACTTTAATGTATTACAAAAAAGCAATATATGTGTTTTTAAGGACTGTTTTTGAAAGAAGATATTAGCTGTTTTTGAAAGAAGATATTAGATATTTAATAAGACGCAATATTATTTTTATTTTATGTAGAAGACGTTGGTAAAGGATTTTTTAAACGCATTATCCTTCTCGTCAGGTATCTTAGAAATATGAAAGCGTAATTTTCCCTTGGGGAATAATTTATTCATTGGTATAAGTATACAAAGTAAAGTAAATCCGAAAAAATAGCTTGGCATTGAAGAACTTTTACAGGAAATACTTATCGAAATATTATAAATTTTGTAGGAAATAGTACGATTGATACTAATATAGAATGAGTATAAGTTAAATTATTAATTATATCTAATTTTATATTTTATTTATTAATTGGATGGGCGAATATAGGAGAAATTATAAAAATTACAATAGTTACAAGTATGGACATATAAAAAGGAAGAGAGCATATGTTACGAATTTTGCGTAATGAATGCTTAAAATATATAGACTAAATAATTTATATCTAGGCGTGTAATACGCTAATATTACTTTCTGTTGTATTTGCTTTCTGCTGACATTTAATTCCTAACATATAAACACCTTTCCTAACATTATAATGGCGAGACAATGGAAACTTGGTGAAATGTTGGCAATAGAGCCAAGTTGGCATCATTTTTGGTGACCATGTGGATGCTTCTGGAAATTTCTGGAGAAATTTACTAATATCATGATCTATGACATAAGCGTATTTTTTGAGAAAAATCCGTGTAGACTATAAATATAAAGTCACTCGCCGAAACTGAGTTGGTATTGTTTTGACTGTTGAAGAGCCAGAATTGTCTTGAGCTGTTGAAGGGTTGTCTCTATATAGCAATTGCTTGAAAATACATTAGGTATTTGTATATCTAGACACTGATAGTTTAGTCTGAGTATTGTAGAAGGTGTGAGATCTTCTGGGATTTATTTTGAAAATTTTACTGTTGTGTCCTGTGTTTCAAGAATTATTCTTCTACAATAAATTTCCATAGCTGCTGAAGAACTTCTCTGCTCTTTAAGACTGATAGCATAAAATCCTCGAACGTTCATCAACGGAACACATGCATAAACCTAATACAGCTAAATCCAGCAATTTGCTTCAAAAATAAAAAGAAGGAATTTAAAATTCCAAAAAGAAAATTCAAATATACAAATGAAAGATAACAGACTTTTCCTGGGGCCTCCTTTTAAAAGGTGATGATGCCTAATAAAAAGCAAAATTAATTTCAAAGATTTGTGACGGACTCACGCGTTTTTTCATTAACATATCCTTTTGGGTTCTTGGGGTCAGAATAAATATCAATTCTTTTCCAACCAACCCGAGAAGTAAAACGTAAAGGAAAGATGCAAATTAGGAAGCTTTTAAATAACAAAAGTTTAGATTAAGCTGGGTGGCATTTGGGGAGTGTTATGTTAGTTCGTGTTTCAAGTGTGAAGAGTATTTCGAGAAGTTAAGTGACAGTCCAGAGAGGTTACCCGTGACAGAAAGCCCTTAGTCAAGGTGCATACCATTGCACGCCAGTGAACCGCAACTTCAGCCAGAATCAGATAGATTGATGAGTCGTTGGACATTAAAAGTAGGAGTGATCATTTAAATATTCGGATCCGAGTGTACATTGGATTTGAGCTTAGGCGAGTTAGTAATTGATAGTGGTCCGGGTTACGTTATTTCGGTATTATATATTGTGTGTTTAGCCACCGTACATTCTCTCACATATCATATTATTATCTAATCTGTTATTGGTATAAGTTAAGATCTTAATAAAATAATATTAAGATTATGGAAGCTTCTAATTCTTCATTTATTCCTACACCTCTTGCTCACTCAGATAATCTAGGAGAAGGGCATCCGAGGGGGGCGCCCTTAAAGATTAAGATTTATTTATTACATAATCATGTAATTTATGTAATAAAACAATAAATAAATTACATTTCAATATTAAGAAAGAACTAATTCGAAACTGAATGTAACATCACCTGCATACAAAGGTAAAGAATGTGTTACGGTGAAAGCCCAAAATCGGCCAGTTAGGGAATTGGCTGGCCAATTCGCATTTTGGTCAACGTTGCTGTTAACTCTCCGGCCAGTGTCCCATCTCTTCTTGATTTCAGGCATTAGCTGGTCAATTCGGGAAGTGGCTTGGGACGATTGGCTGAAGTAGGAAGAAAGAAATCAAGAGCAGAATTTTTACACACTGTTAAAAAGATGTATTTAAAAATAAGTACTTTTGTGTACCGTGTTTTTTTTTTTTTTTAGAATAATTGTTTCAGAAATGAGTTCAAATATAAGTGGCACTCTGAGTTAAAGATGAGTTTGTAATTTATAAAATTATGATCTCGCTCGTAATTCTGCTCTCCTATTAAAGCCATAATAGAAATTATTCAGTGAACGTATATGCTGTAAGAATCTGATAGCGTGAAGAAGATTAGGTTTACGCCCTTCAAAATGACTACCGGTCAATCTGCCATTATCGCAGCAGGCATTGGCCAACGATTCCCAGTCACTTTGCGGAATGGTCATCCAAAGTAGAACATACAATATTAATTGCAAGTACTTCTGACTTTAGCCAAAAAGCAAATTGGCCAACCAATTCAAGAACTGGCCGAACTTCGAGGTTTCGCCGTAACATATACAAAGTTTCAAAAACTATAAAACTGAAATTTTTATAAAAATTGTCATGATTAAATGCATAAAGTACCTAAAAACTTTATATTTTAGTTTAACTAAGACGTTACTGCTGAAATAACTTGATTTTCTTAATTGTGGTTCTTATTTGTAAAAATTTATTTCGTATAGTTGCATATTAAAAAGGGCACGATAAGAATAATTTTGATCCAAATTTATTAATATAAATTTTTATTCTTCCACACACTTTGAATGTCTTTTTAAAATTTCACCTACTTTCTTTTACACAGTAACTTAAATATATTTTGTGCAGACAAAATACAAACTAAAAGAAATAGTGCATTATGTCAAAGTATTATTATCTATAGAACAAAAGGAACATGGCACTATAAGAAGCTTAATTAACTTACCCATAAAATAATAGTTACGTCATAAAGAAAATTAGGCCACATGGGAAGATTACAGTTCAGCAGCGTTCATTTATCATAAATGCCAAAAGTAATCATAATATTATCATAAAAATTCATATAAGTTTCTGATTAGAACACAAAAATGTGTACATCTTGAAAGTAAATTGCTTCAGAAAAGGGTTTTAATATTCGAAATTAAAATTCTTGCTCTTAAAATAGGTTCTAACATCCTTTTGTTGTAGGGATTATTAAGAGTAGGAGATTAAAATTTGTGAAAAATGAAATATTTAAATTTGTGCGTTGTTGATGTCATATTTGCATACGTGTTATTTAAGTAAATTTTGAATTTCAGAAAAAAATTTTTAAATCTAGAGAGTGGATTATATTACGAAAGGGTCATTACGGAGGTTTACTTTTAATTAAGCTTTTAAATCTTGACGCGTTTCCTTTGTTGATATCAATTTACATAAAGGATAGAATGAAAAACTTCGATAATGTTTTCAAAGAGATAGTTAGAAAAAAATTCATCAATGCTATTTTATTGAAATTTCAATTCTAGGCAATACGTTAAAAAGATTTGTAAATGAGTGTAAGTATTAAGACAATTTTTTTATTGTCTATGTGTGAAACTATACATTTCCTAAATTATTGTTGTAGAAATTCTAAATTCTTTTAATTTATTCTTAAATCTAAAATTTGGTTTGATCATTGAGAAATCCAAAATTCTAAAATTGGTTATTTTTCGAAAATATAATTAATCAGTGTTTAAATTATACGTTCAAGAAGAATAAATGTACCATGTTTTTATTCATTGTCAAAATGTTTTCATCTACATGTTATGATTTAGTGTATTTGTAGAATATACTTAATAATATGAGATTATTTATTCCATATGCTATTAACTCTATGAGTATGAGGAAAAGTTAAGTATTTATTTTTATTTTTATATAAAAGGGTGGGGTTTTTGTTGTTAAAAACAAGCTAATAAAACAAAATCTAGTTTAAAAGTGTTTTTTCTTACTGTCTTAATTTTTTAATATTTATTTTACAGAAAGAAAAAATGAATTAAAATGTGTCGACTTTGATACCTGTAACCAAAGTCTGAAATTTTTAATAATTAGGTATGCATAATAGGTATGTCATATTTAATATTAGGTTGAAATGTTGGAAAAGCAATGTTCGAATTACATTTTTGAAAAAAATTCAAATATAAAAATATTTTGGAATCAAAATATTTTAGAAAGTTCAGCTCTTTTAAAAACATTGAAAGCTCTTAAAACGCCTGTAAGACAGTTCTTTTTATTTGATTAATGCATATGATTATATTTTTCCGTCCAGAAGCTCCAATTTTAAAAATTAGTGGCACTCGGAGAAAAAAAAATTGGTACAATGGAAAGAAAAATTCGAATTAAATTTTATCAACACAAGATAATAATCCTATCTTATAACTCCAGATTTTAAATGAATGTGTCCTTTTAATATTTTAATTTAAGCTACTTAAATTTAATAAAATATATGAAATATTTACAAAAATAATAAGTCTTCAGAATATAACATAGATGTATTGATATAAACAAATGTGTATGTTTTCAAAAACAATGAAACACACATAAAAATTATTTTTACAGTGCTCAAACCTTTAGAAAAATAAATAGAAGTTGATCTTATTGTGATGTTATCACAAGAATGAAAAAACAATCATTGTTGATGTGTATTACATTTGTTGCCGTTCTAAAAAAATAAATACATTTTTCCGTTTTGTTAATACGAGAGTTTTTTTTTTTTTTGTAATTTATTTATTTGCAAAACTCCTCATGTTCCACATTGCATAACACGAAGTTTACTGATATAAGTGATAACAGCATTAAATAATTTAAAACCAAATTAAAAATATGTTTAAGATACAAATAAAAAAGAAAAAAGAAAAGAATACATAAGTTTAAAGAAGTGTGGGAGAGGTACCTATAAAACTTAAAAAATCTATACAATAAACCAAATTTTCTTAAGACGTTAATCCTTTCAGTACAATTGACCAGCAAAAAGAAAACATGTGGCCAGGAAATAGCTAAGCGTTTCAACTCCTTTTTAAAATTTTCTCTCTTACAAAAATTTTAGTTACAATACAAAAACGTGTTCCGCAGTTTCAGCATCCTGACCAAAAGAACAAATATCACAATAAATTAAATTATACCCAGATAAATAGCTCTTAAAATGTACATGTCCGTTAAGAATCTGAGATAATTTAAAATCAGTAAGAAATTGTTTACATTTTAGCCGTTAATAAACGGTCAGAAAAAACTGTTCAATCCACACAAAGCTTTAGGTGAAGCCGAGAATTCGGTTTTCCAGACCGAAACAATTCCTTTCCAAGCTAAATACTTCCAAAATTTCAAATTTTTAATTCTTTAATTCATTTACAATACACAGAATTCTCAAGTATTTTTTTTAAAAATAAATAAAAAATTCTTCTTACACTAAGTTAAATAACCATTATTCATTCCATCCCGCTTAAAGTTTGTAAAATAAAACTGTGCGAAGTTCAATAGAAATTTTTCTAAACATGAAAAATGACTGGTTTTAATGGAAGTTTTAAATCAATGATATTGCATCACACACATTGTGATTAAAAAAATATATTACTGTGTAACTAAAATGAAACAATCCTCAGTTTTATTCATTTTTCTATGCATTTTATTTTTTTCTTCCTCAACTTGAACGTTAGTGTTGTAATTTTTGATAGAATTCAACGTTTCAGAGGAAATGAAAGAATACTAGCACGATTCCTTTAAAAATGTGTAAAAGCATACCCCACACTAATTTCAATAATAAAAATAAAGTCTCAAAATCAAAAGAATTTTTATAACTAAAATAATACTTATTATACATAATAGCATGCGAGATTATATATTATTAACATAAATATGATGAAATACAGGATAAAATGAAATCATATATATGTGCAGAGTGAAATAATAAATAATTTATTTAAGGGGACACAGAACGATTCAATTGACAAAAATCGGTTAAGAAATTAAATCTAACTTTATTTAGCCTAAATTATTCTTCATATATTTTTCTATAACCTCTCATAATTTGAAGGCTTTAAACCTAAAAACGCAGAATTATGATAGCTTTTATGTTCGTTTTTATTCACATTCCTATGTCAAAGCAAAATTTTAAATTTACTTATCTCAGAAAGGTAAAATAACTAATTTGTGTTCATTTAAAATGCTAAGGCATTTTTCTATTGTGCCTAATGCTTTGAATTGTTTTTTTACCTATTGCTAATATTACATGTAACAAAAGTTGGCATGCATTCAAAGCAATACTTATTTTTTAAAAAATAATTGAACTCAGAATTTATACATTTTTTTAAAGAATTTTCAATAAGCATTCATAAAAAGAAGTATTGTACGTATACCAATCATGTTATCGCAAAACCCATTCCAACTTTTGTTATGCATAGTTTAACGTATTTGTAAATGTCATGCGTGTACGCAAATTTTTGTAAGATGATTAGCATTTTAAAATCACATCACTAATTTAAATCTCACGTTTTAAAGCATTCAGTTGAACTGTAATTTTATAGACACGATTGTTTTGGATGACAATGCGATACTTTAATGATAATGAATAAAAATTAATGACCACTTAATGTTGTGATTCTGTCCTATGTATATACATATTTATATTAATTGTAACTATTTAATAATAAGTAGCTAAAATAAAATGTTTCTTTGTTTATGTAAGTAGGAATTGACTTAATTTTTTTTTTATATTACTTGTTAAGTTCAGATTAGTAGTCTTTCATCCTGTAGCATCTGGCAATGAAAAGGTTAGATGATGGATTTAATGAGTTGCCTTAGCAACGTTAGAGAACAAGCTTACAGAAATAAAATAAAAACAACGGTGTGAGCGTACTAAAGATGTTGAAATATTTCCACCTTCTAGAATAGATGTAAAATTATTTCATTTATAATATATTTTAATCATGGGGCAATAATTACCACCATAATATTAAAAGTCAGAAACTCATCTCTAAACACTATTCTCTCCAATTCGAGGTTTTACGAACCATTCATTAGTCTATTCAAGGGAAGACACGTCATCCCATTCTTGGCGGATGTCAAACAGTCGGCTGATCCCCCATTGGAATGCAAGCCTTGGGGAAAATGCGTAAATGAGGCTTTTGATAATCGGCAGGTTGACTTTGGAGAACTAGGGTAAGGGGGAAGGTGAAGAGGTATCTTCCTGGGATCTTTCGTGTGCCCTTGCGAATTTATTAGACTGAATTCGTTTTCTACAGAAACATTAAGCTCTGTAGTGTATTGTGACAATATAAATGGTTATCATAACCATTTAAACCTAGATGATAATGATTTTTAGAGTACTGTACATTATAAATTTGTATAATCATTTAATTCAATTGTTAATTTAAAACAAAATGATTTATCCAGTTAGATTTTATTTAATGCGTGACACGTGCTTTATGAAACACAAATTGAATATTTTGACAAATTATCTCTCTTCATTACCATTTGCTAAAGTCAAAGGGTGATTTTGAAATTATTTCACTGAACCCTTTCAGGTTGTTATTGTTGTCAACTTAAAATCATCTGTGAATTCAATTTGGATTTTAAATACCGGGTGTTTTTAAAAGGATATCGGAGTTTTAACGCTTTATAGTATTCATCTCATATAAGTTACAAGCATAATTCATACATTGAATGAAAGAGTAACTAAAACAGTTTTACCTACAAGTTTACAAATGTTCAATGTGAGCCCCATTCGTCACACGGCACACATCAAGTCGATAGGCAAGTTCATTTCCAAACTTTTTTCAGTGTGTCTGAGGAAATTCTTGCAGCAGCTGCTTCAATCATGTGTCTTTAGTCTGAAAGGTCAGCTGGCAGTGGAGGAACGTACACACAATCTTTCAAGAACCCCCTCAGATAAAAGTTACATGGCGTAAGATCGGGTAAACGTGGAGGCCAAGCAATACAAGCTTTATCGGGAGGCACTTTTAAGTTAATCCATTGTCTGGGTTCAGTGATGTTTGACCAATCGCGTACTGAGAGATGCCAGTGAGGTAGTGCACCATCTTGCTGCCAAATGAAGCTACTTGGTTCACTTTCTTCCAATTGAGAAAATAGCCATAGTTGTAGAGCATCAAGGTAGGCAGAGCCAGTTACAGCCTTGGTCATCCGTACCCAGTTGTTTCAAACTGATGAAATTAAGGGGACACGGTACGATTCAATTGACAAAAATCGGTCAAAAAATCAAATCTAATTTTTCTAGCCTAAATTATTTTTTATATACTTTTCTCTATAACCTCACAAAATTTGAAAACTCTAAACTTAAAAAACGCAGAATTATAATAGATTTTACATTCATTTTTATTCACATCCCTATGGCAACTCAAAACTTTAAACTTACTTATCTCAGAAAGGTAAAATAACTAGTTTGTCTTCGTTTAAAATGCTAAGGCTTTTTTTCTATTGTGCCTATTGCTTTGAATTTTTTTTACCTATTGTTAATGGTACATGTAACAAAAGTTGGTATGCATTTTTGAATCAAAGCAATACTTATTTTTTAAAAATAATTGAAGTTATAATTTGCAAATTTTTTAAGGAATTTTCGATAAGGATTCATAAAAACAAGTATTGTACAAATACCAATCGTGTTATCGCAAAACCCATACCAACTTTTGTTATACATAGTTGGACGTACTTGTAAATCAAATTTCATGAGTGTGCTTAAATTTTTGTAGGAGAAGTAGCATTTTAAAATCACTTCAAATTTTAAGTTTTTTTCCTTAAAAAATTAAATGGCTAACTTTTTATGAAATTTTGAGCACAAAATCTGTTTCACATAGTATACACACATAGAAGGCAACCAAAAAAATTTGGAAAATTCTTAAATTAAAATTTTTGTTTAAATCGTACCATGTCCCCTTAACTAAGAATATTATTATCATTTGGCGGTTGACAGCCGAGCTTCATACGGAACGCTCGTTGCACAGTAATAGAAAATTCTGTCTTTGCAAACTGGAGAACACAAAACGCTTTTTGTTTACTAGTCGCCATTTTTCTACTAGCGCTTTGATCGGCGAGAAAGGGGAAGAAATTAGTATACGTTTTGCGCACACGCGCACACATGCCAGCAAACAAAACTGTTTCAGTTGCTTTTTCATTCGATGTTTGAGAATCATAATATGTTATATGAAATGAATACTATAAAGCGTTAAAACTCCGATATTCTTTTAGAAACACCCAGTATATTAGAAACTTATGAAATAAACTTACTAAATCTCCCTATATCAGCGTTTCTCAAACTGTGGGACGAGCCTCTCTAGAGGACGTGATAACTGCACGAGGGGGATTGAAAAATCGAAAACAAGAGATTATTTTATTTATTTACTAAAAATTATTAATTTACTGAAAGTAAACAAACAAAATGTATTCAGTCATGAAAAAAGAAATACACATTTACACTGATATAGTACATTTATAAATATATCTGTACTCCACAATGTATTTTATAATTAATTTAACAATATTAAGTTAAGAACAACTGTGTAATAATTACCAATGCCCCCCATGGGCTTGTCATATAAAATTATATACAAAAAATAACTCTTATCTTCATAATTTGTACGGTTTATAACTAATCCTTTGCTCCGATTAAAAGTTACGTGATTCACTCCCCAATACCACCCTTTTTCACGTAGGCGCATATGTGATGTATTGAAGGGGGAGTGCGGAAAATGAATAAATAAGAAATCCTTTGAAATAAGTAAATCCTTCACAAAAACGGTGAAGGTCCTTTTATTGCATTCCATAGCATTTGGAATAATTTTATGGATATTAGTGCACATAAAAGATCATACTTTGGAAAGATGTATATATACGTCTAGGGAAATTAATGCTTTGGCTGAGCGAGAAGTTTATATACGCTTACATGGAGGGTTCGATGAAAACTTTGATTGAATTTTGGGTCTCAAATATGGAAACTTTGAGAAGCACTGCCCTATATTTAACAAAAGAAAAAATTTATTTCTCATAATGCAATAAATGTTATGGTAATGAATAATAATCCTGTAAGCCAAGAGTTCTTTTGTTTGATTCAGTAAATCAAAATAAACAAATTTATGGTTTTTTTTATTTCGAAGTTAATGCTATTTTAGAACTTTTAAATCATTTAAAATGGTTTACGTTTATAATATTTGGAGTGTTGCATATTTAAAACATTTCAGCTTATAGTTTATTTTTATACAAAAATTATGTTTAAACTTTAAATTTTTTTCTGTATTTTAAAAAAATAGGGATCAGTTTGGGATTGATGTAACTGATAATGCAAAGAAGTATTATTTGTCAAAAACGTGACTTATTATTTCCATTATTCTGTCTTAATTAAAAATAAGATATGTTGAAATTTTTTACTGGTCTTTTGTTTTAGAACAAAACAAGAATCAACATATCATGATTTAGAATTTTATTTAGGAATGTTCAATGCTTTTCTTACAAGCTTGAAAAAAATGTATAGATTATGGCCATGATCATAATTTTTTTAATTCCATTTAAAGTAATTAATGTTATTCTATTTTCCCATTCATATAATTTTTTACTGCTCAATGATTTAATCGTCGTTGTTAAACCAATATCTGTTATGTGCAAAAAGTATAACTGAAGCTTGAGACTTAAGAATATTTTTATTTAAAAATATTTTGGCTCTGATGCACATAGTATATACATCTTTTAGAGACCACAGTTCACTGTATAATGCTTATTCACGTAGCAGTTTTTTTTTGTATGAAAATTTGGTTAGTAAATTAGTCATGATAGTCAAAATGTCAAAATCTCCACACAAAAAAAAAATTGCATTTGCTGCTTAAACGTTAAGGACGATATTTTAACTGAGTATTTGAACACAAAGAGAGAACATTTCTTCTTATTTTAACATTAATTCTCAGAACTATATTTTGTTAATAACTGTTTTGAAACATATAAAAACATAAAATAGACATATACGAGGGTGGTCTGATAAGTTTCCGACCTCAGCGTAAAAATGGTAAACCTTGATAATAAAAGCTAGTGAATTTCGTTGTTCATCTATTGACAATTACCAAACTTTCAGCCATTTTGGACGGGCAATTGTTATGTAGCAGTCGTTTGAGTGAGTTGATATGAGTGTTTTCGTGAAAGTGGACATAATCGAGTATCGAGCTGTCATTAAATATTTATTTTTGAAAGGCTACGCAATCAAAGATGAATTGGATTCTGCGTATGGGGACTCTGCACCATCATTAACCACAGTGAAATTTTGGGAAGTGAATTTAAACGTGATCGTAAAAGCTTGGGATACGATGAACGTTCGGGACGTCCAAATACTGCAACTACCGACGAAAACATCGCCAAAGTTCACCAAATAGTGCTGGAGGACCCCGAAATAAAGTGAGAGGTAGCAGAGGTTATGAACATGTCAAAAGAATGTGTTTGTCACATATGAAATCAACATTTAGGCATGAGAAAGCTGTTCGCGCGTTGGGTGCCGCATTTGCTCACGTTAGACCAAAAACGTGTTCGAATGAACATTTCCAGCATTCTGTTAGCGCAGTTTAGGCGCAGTAAATCCGAGTTTTGGCGCCGATTAATTACTGTAGACGAAACTTGGATACACCATTATACGCCCAAAACAAAAATATAGTCCAAACAGTGCACTGCAAAAGGGGAACTGGCTCCAAAAAAAGCAAAAACTGTTTTTTCGACTGGGAACGTGATGACGACTATTTTTTGGGATAGTCATGGAGTTGTTTTAATCGATTCTTTTCAAAAAAGAAAAACCATTACAGGAGCATACTACACATCATTACTTGACAAGCTGAAAGTAGAACTTGCGGAAAAACGGCCACATTTGCAGAAAAAGAAAATCCTGTTTCGCCAAGACAACGCACCGTCTCACACCTCAGAGGTTGCCATGGCAAAAATCCACGAATTATGGTTTGAACTGCTTGACCATCCCTCTTACTCACCAGATCTAGTCCCAAGTGACTTCTTTTTGTGCAATCATCTAAAAACTGCGCTCGGAAGACAGATATTTTCGTCAAATGAAGAAGCAGTCACCTTCGTAAACCATTATTTTGCAGATAAAAACACCGAATACTATTTTGACGGATTACAGAGATGAGAGCATCGCTGGGAGAAGTGTATAGAATTACAAGGAGACTATGTTGAAAAATAAAAAAGAATCCTCAGAAAAAATGTCTTGTATCTTTTAGATCGGAATCGTTTCAGACCACCCTCGTATATAAATATTAAAATTTATATAAAAACAGACATACTAAAAAGAGAGAAAGAGGAATCAAAAATTTAAATAATATTTCGAGTACCATATTTACTCGAATCTAAGCCGTACTATTTTTCCAGTACTAATGCTACTGAAAATCGGGTGCGGCTTAGAATCGAAGGCAAAACAATTGTTGGATGGGGAATTGAGTTTTCACCCTTTTCAGAAGGAAAAATGTAACCACCCATTTTGGCCGCTTGCTTCGATGACTTATTCTATCCACTAGTTTATCTTCAGTATTCAATCTGTCCTAAACATCGTTGTCTTCTTGTATTTAGGACATTTTTTTTTGTATACGCTTTCTCTTTTAATCACCTAAATTTCAAAAATATTGTTAATAACATCAAAACGAGTTTACTATGACGCAAGTATGAAAGGGGAGATAATTTTATGAGCAGATAAAAATAGAAACAGAGCAGCGGCAAATGAAAATTTGACATGGATGAAACAAATATACTTCGATGGCGTTAAAAAAAATTATATAATTTTGGTCTGTAAATGTTCTCAACAGTCTTTAAATAATTGTTTTACATTTTTCTACAAAACATTCTTTTAAAAAATATATTGCATAACAAATGCATTGGATGGCAAGGAAGACAATATCGGGGGAAAATGGCGACGGACGCCGGCATCAATTCTGAAGTCAGCTGTGACAATGGGAGGTACGAATCTTTTCGAAAATGATAATGACGGTTTCTGTAATTATAGGTTCATGCATGCCTTTGAAAGTTTTTAATACTAAAAAAATAATACTTTAAATAAATTATTAACTTCTTATTATTTATGATTAATTTTTTTAAATTTCTTAAATATCGGATATCAATGAACCTTTTACACAATTTTATTATTTTATTTCTAAAAGAACGTGTAGAGAATTGGAGGTTGGTAGAATTGATGGCAACATTTTTCCAAAAACATGTTGAATGAGAATTCCGGGTCGGCTTAGAATCTATGGCGGCTTAGATTCGAGTAAATACGGCAAATCTTTTAATATAATGATTAGTGCACAAATACACTTTGTAACACTTGGTAATATTATAAATCAAAACTGATTCCTTAACAAATTATTGACGTAGGAAAAATTTCAAAAGAAAAAAACTTTTCTTATACATTAATGACAAAAAAAAGTATATTAAAGAATCCTCAGTAAAAACTTTCACTCCCTCTTTGCCAACTAAACGACTATAATTACCTATTTCAGTATAAAATCACGTTTTCTTTTATTACGTACCCACTGGATACTATTTACTAAGGACATTCAATTTCCTCAGTGCTCTACTATTTTATAATAACGTCAAAAAGGATCTCGAGGGATAAAAGGCTTTAAAAGTAATCTTTCTTGAGGGTTTTTTGATATATTCTGTGTAAAAAAATTTTGATCATAATCTTTTTGGTCAGATCTCGGATGCCTAGGAATAGTTTTGGAAAAAAATGTGTGTGTATGCTCGTTCTTTCATTGAAACTTAAAATACAAAGCTTAATATTTAGCTCTCCAAATTACAGAATTTTTCGTATAAAAACATGTTTTCTCACTACAGTTACACAGGTCTGTGATGGAAATAATACAAGAGCACACACCACTGATAGCTCAACTTTATGTACTTTTTGGTGTTGATTTCAAAAATAATAATGAACAACTTCTATCACGTCCCTTTTTCTTGAAAAATTCAATTTAACTTAAATTTTTATGTGTGTTTACCTAAAATCTTTCTC
Source organism: Trichonephila inaurata madagascariensis (assembly GCA_019973955.1). Taxonomy (NCBI): domain Eukaryota; kingdom Metazoa; phylum Arthropoda; class Arachnida; order Araneae; family Nephilidae; genus Trichonephila; species Trichonephila inaurata. Next base: position 19,764 of record BMAV01025752.1, read on the forward strand.
AGTGTTGAATTTCTTCCCTCCATAGCTGACCTTCATTTTACCAAGGTGTAAACATACGAAATACCACTGTCGAAATACCACATACGAAATACCACAAAACAAAATGGCCAAAAAGACAAAATCATAAGCCAGGCACTGAAACTGTGATTCGGAACAGCTTAGTTGAACCAAACAGTAAACCTCTCTGCATATGAAATTAGGTGTAATGAAGCAGTTTGCCAAGGCTATTCCAGAGGATGGTGACTGTCCTCGATTACCTTTGCGAAAAGTGTCCAGGTTTATCCAAAGACTAATTTAGAAAGAGGGAATCTTTGTTGGTCCATGCATCCGCAAGCGTATCAAGGATAAAGAATTTGAGACTTACATGACAACAAAGGAAACAGAAGTTTGGGTCAAAATACTTTTTGTACACACACCTGTGGACTCTTCTCCCTAAAATTTAGGATAAATCAACAAAGAACAAGGTGAAAGATTCCCCCATAAAGATATGGAGTGCAAACATCAAGAAAAATGGGATAAAAACATGTGCTCGTCGATTACTGTAGGATATTAATGCGAGATAGGTCTGAGATTGAACATAAAAAAAATGTCAAAGAAATTTCAAAAGAAAAAAAGGAGGACATATTTAATTATAAACTTTGTTTTATTTGCTTGAAATTTGTTTCAAACTTTCATGCACTCAGATATAATATTTGCTCCTCTTGGTCAATCGTTTATTTTATGTAAATAAACTTAATTAAAAAATTAAAATAGTATGTTAGCAATTTTTCTGGATGTATCAGAATTGGATGAAGAAATTTTAAACCTCGAAGGAACATCTTGTTTTTCTTTCAATCAGAGGCAATTCATGAGATTGGTTGCGAGTTTTATCAATTTCGTGAAAAATCAATATTTGCCCCATCAAATAAACCTTTATTAAAATGACTGTTGCTAGATAGCACATGCTCAATTATTCGAGATAATTTTTCAAACAGGATTTTAGTAAAAATATCAATATCAGGTTTACAAAAAATCCTGGCATGATGGAAAAAAATGACGCCCATTTTCAGAATAAGAGCACCAAATTACTTTATAAATTATAACTTTTATGTAAAATCATGTAAGACATTAGAAGATCTGTATTTCTTTCTGTTACACATTTCTTGAAATAAATCTGCATTTACAGGAGTAAGGATTTGTAAAAAAATTAGCCTTTTATTTAATTACATTTTGTTTTCGTTGCACTCTTTCATCATCAAAAGGCATGAGCAGAGCTTTAGCACTTACCTTATAAAATTGGGCTATCGAATCAATCTTGTAATTTAATTTAATTTTCTCATTTATAATGCACAAGGTCACATATACGGAAAAGTAAAACGCATTCACTTGCATAAAATTATTAATCCATTTTTAATATAATTTTTTGAAAAAAAAATTCTTTTCTGATTTCTGCTTCAAATATCTTTTCTTTGAAGAAAGTATTAACTATTATGAAATATTTAATTTAATCTTATGAGAACCCATCTAAAACATACATCTTACAAATTTTATTTCAAATTTACTTTTCATTTTCCTATAAAAACTGTTTCTTTTGGAAAATATAAAACTTGGAGTTAATTAAAAACTTCTAGCAGAATAAATAATAAATTTCTCTCTGTCCGCTTAAACAATTTAAAAAATTCTTTAGTTATGTAAAACAAAGATTATGCTGAGAGCACGCACATTTTCAAAAATTTATAACTTATTCAAAACTTTATTTTAATGCCAAATTTTCTATCATATATCTAAATACGATAACAATTTTTTATCAATGAATAATTAAAGATATCATCTTGAATTTTTGATCCATAAAACCGAAATAAAATGCAACAAGAACTCGATAATCAAAAAATTCCAAAGCAGAAATTTCACATATTTTATCAAGGCGTTGTTCTATCAGACTTGGGTATAGTAAAATGAAATTTTACATTCAAATTTTAAATAAGCGTAAATTTGATTTATTTTTAATCGAGTTTAATTTTGATTTGCATGTGTGTTTCTGTTTTCCTTTCTTCGTATTCTACGCAAGTCATTTTCCTATAGATGTTTTGCTTTTAATTATCCATTGTGTCAAATAGCATTATCTTCAGTAATATAAATGTTAAGCCATTTTTCAATTTATTTTATTTTGCTTCATTTATTATACTAAATTTTTAAATTAAATTCATTTATTTGGATGTACTTGCGATTTCAATTGCATGCAGTGCAACACGTATACACTTAAAATACTATAATTTAAATTAAAATGCGTGATAAAAATTTATATTTCAGGTAAAACTATTTGTCACGCAACTCGAAAGGAACTTTTGGCATTAAAAAATAATAAAATTTTATTCATGAATAATTTTTATCAAAAGTTTGATTTCAGTTTATAATTATATTTTAAAGCATAAATACTGGTTTGCTACGGAAGTATAGAATTGCCTAAATCCTTTTATTACTCGTGCGAGTTTTTAACTTTAAAGCACATATTTGTTTAAAAACTTATTTGTGTTTTAGCTTTATATATGTTAGCATAAACACATATATGTGTTTTTAACTTTAAAGCACATATTTGTTTATTTGTCAAAAGATATTGTCCAAAGCTTTGAAAACTTTTCTTAGATTATTCATGTAATTTTCTAAATTCTTCTCTTTTCAAGGCTAAGAACACTTTAAAAATATTATGACCAAAGTTAAAATTGAAATCAAAATACAGTGATAAATTAAGCTCATAACGAAAGAATATGGCAAATAAAATTGTTAAATTACCCGTACATATTTGTACGTTTCTTATCTATTTTTTGCCATACTTTTATTCCAATTAAATTACTTTTATGAATATCATTTTTCAATCTTTTTATATTGTTTTTAAAAGCCCTTTTGAGCTTTATTTATTTATTTATTTATTCTTTTTGTATTAGGCATCACTGACTCAGTACTATTTTTTCTAACATTACTATCAGTTTTATTAACAATAAGGACGCAAAATAGTAAACCTTGAAAAAATTCTTTGAAAGGATTTTTTTTTCGAAACGGAAAGATATTTTTTAAAATAAATTATAGTTTAAAAACACTAAAAAACACGCTTTTATAGTGAATCGATCTAAAAAGTAAAAAATGATAATTCTTAATATAAGAATAAAATGAATACCGAGAAAATTAACGCCATTGTGGTTAAGGCGGGGGGTGCTCGATATCAATTGTTTTAATTTCTTAGTAGTTCTATTCCGAAATACTGAGTTAGTGTAAAATTAGTAAATCACACGCACGCTTTTTCCCAAAAATTAATTTTTTCTCGTTAATCATTTTATTCTTATATTACCATTCTTATCCTATATTAAGAACTATATTTTGTACTTTTTAGTTCAAATAACTATAAAAGCGTATTTTTTATTTTTTATTTATTTATTTTTTTTAAATTACAATTTATGTTTCATTTTTAAGTTCGATCTACAATAAAAAACGAATTTTTAGTTTTTTTAAAATAATTTATTCATTGATAATTATTTGAATCTGAATATTATGGGAATTTTGGAAACTGCCCCGGCTTTGGGGGTGCGTTGATGCAGCCTTGTTTGCAAAATTGGATCAAACGAAGGAAATTAAGAGCTTAGTTTGAAATATTAATGCGGAAGAAAGTGTAGAGCCAATGATATGTTTCACTAAAAATACCTCAATATTCTCTCTGAAGCTTGCATCAGCATTAGACATAAAAGTACACTTTTTAAATCGAAGAGTTTGAGAGAATTTATTTAATTAATTTTATTTATTAAGAGAATTAATTTAATTTTATTTATTAAGAGAATTAATTTAATTTTTTTTATTTTTATTTTAGAATTATTAATTTATGAATCAATTATCAGCTGTTTTGAGAAAATGAAGCAATGAACGATGTTTCACTCCCCAAATCCAACATGAGAATTTAAAAAACGATTTTTATGTGGATTTCGAATTAAAACTTAAATTATTTTTTCCCCCATGCTGAGTCTTATGTTTTATTTCCATTTTCAAAACGAAAAATTTTTTTATATTGGGGTAATTGTGAGACCCCCCCCTTTTTTATTAACATTTTTTTTGTTTGGATTTTTTTTAACCATGGATTTTCGCTTGGGGTGTTTAAATTTTTTAGTTGCCAAATCTGGAAATGGGAAATCGTTAATCTTGATGATCCTGATTTGTACAATGGAACAACGTTATTAAATTACTTAGTCATGGTCCAAAAGGGGGCAGATTTCGAATTAATCTGACCTCTTAAAGTGGGTAAAAATCGAGTTCAAAAATTTCATTATATACAGGTGAAGATAATAAAATGCGTATTAAAAATGCTATGAAATTCCATTCACATGAAAGTACATATTATTTTTCAAGTTCATATTTGCTTGCAATATGATTCCATACAAGCAACTTGTTTTATCTTTCCTTTTATTTATTTTTCATAACTATAGACTGAATTAAGGAAAAAAACAGTGCAACAAAATAAGATTTGGGAGCGCTTTTCGAAACTTATAATAAACACTTTAATTCTATTTAATATTTTGAAATGTATTTCGTATTTTTAAGCAAGGGGGGAAAAGTCTTACTTTTATGAATAGACATAAATCAACTCAAAATTCCCATATTTCTGTTATGATGATTCTCTTCCTACATCAAAAAATCTTTTAAAAAATTCATAATTGAAGAAAAACATTTCCTCCATTTTAAACCAATATTTCATCTCAAAGGAAAAGAATAAACAGTCACGACCACAGAAAAAAGTCTCTTTTGCAAAGCAATTTTTTAAGAGAAAGAGAGAGAATATCCTTGACATAGCTTTGGGATACAAAACATCCATGCTGAAATCAGAGGAAAGGGAAAAAAAACACTGAATAATTTTTTTTGTGAATAAATTCTTTTTAAACGTTTAGGAGGATGTGATCCTATGGAAATTAATCACATATAGAAGAAAATTTATGCAAAATCGAATTACCTTTACCATTGGAAAGATTTTAGAACAAACGATGATCTGATGAAGTAAACTCCAGATTGGATTTGATTGGGAAAAAAATTAGTGAAAAGTTATTGAGTAATTAAACGTGACTTTCAATCCAGGCAGTAGTTAAATAGAGAAATAAATGACATAAAGCTAAATAAAAATGTGTAACTTTAAAAATCTTCATCTAAAAGATACAATACTGAGAGACATGTTGTTTACAAGCACGGAACTCTATACCATAAAGTGACATTGGCAACTGTATGACACAACGCTTGCAAGCTTGCAAGAAGAAATCCGGAGGTTACACATGTTGTTATGGTAACAACATTTCACATTCGTAATGCATTTTCTTGAGTTGAAATATACCTGTGATCTTGAAAATTTAATGAAATAAACATGCTAGCTAGACAATTACATTGTCTAAATTTCATTACTCTACAATAACTTTTTCTTGGTTTTAGGTGTGTGAGATAGAGTCCATTGAAAAAAGATTGGAGTATTACATCAAATAGGACGTTGCAAATTCAACTCTTTTTCAATTCCTACTATTAGTTCACATCTCACCCTATACATAAATATTTATTTATATATATATACTGAACTCAAGGGCGCAATAGCCCATGCAATAGCATAAATCCACTTTTCCAAGATATATAGATATATGGCAACACGGATTCTAGGATAAGTATTTTAGCGGGGAAGGCGAATAGTTTTATAGCAGAAATTGCGTTTTCTGCTAACGACGTTTTCAGTGGATTGCTAAGATTGTTATTTTCGTTCCGAAAAAAATAGTTAATGTCAAAAGGTAAGTGTCTTATTTTATTTATTTATTTATTTTTTGTATGTTAATGAAGACCTTAGAAAAAACGATTTGTCTACTTATGTTAAATGAAAAGTGTATATAATTAATGTTACTGTTGCAAATCTTTAATTAATTAGCTCTAGCGGATTAAATTTCCCAAAGTTGAGTATTTTGTTTACGTATATCTCTTAATTTACATTGTATTGATTCAAGAAAAAAATATTGCATGAAAAAAACTGCAGTAAATCATAATGCGGTAGATAAAGTGTTAATCAAAGGGACAATACTCAATAACTCGTTACAATGTTTGCTAAATAGAGTTAATTCAAATATCTATTTCTCAATTTTAAAAAAAAAATATTAATTTATTTTCATGAGAAATAAATTACACAAAAATTTAGTAATTTAAGCTTACTTTTATAATGGATTAATACAGCGTTTCTCAAACTGTGGGGCGCGCCCTCCTGGGGGCACGATAACACTGTGAGGGGGAGCGATAGCCCTGCGAGGAGGGCGCGAGCATATTGAAAAAAAGGTTTAAAAATAATTTTTTGGAATGAAGTTAAAAAAATGTGCTTTCTGACATAATAAAAAATACACATTCACACTGATATAATTAATATATATCATCTGGTGATCATTAAAAATAAAAGATTCCACGTTCAAACACTCACTTAGCTATCTTTGATCCTATAACCAAATACAAAAAGACATTAGTTTGCTTTGCTACAATCCCACGATGAGAGATTTTTTGTATTACGTGTGTGTGTGTGTGTGTTTCTTTTATATATATAACCCCTAAAATACTACTTTTGATTATCATATATTTGACCTTCAAACTTACTGGTATGTTTCACTCCTTCTCTTTTTCTTTCTTTTAGGAAAGTTGTAAATATTTTTCTGTTGCTTTTTTTCCATGTGAATGAGTTTTATGATATATGGATAAGCATATTGAGTACTTTGAAAGATTATTTGGCCAAGATGTATTTTTATGAGTATTCTGAAGCATATAATGCATAATGAAAAACGATTTACACAATTATTTTTAGAACATGCTACACTTTCCCATGAACAATTTTGTGGTTTTGATTGCTGTGCTGTACGACTTATTATGGTTTGTAAATGTAAATGAACAGAATATTAAAAAATGGGCATCTGTGATCTCTATTGAAGGAAGTTGAAACTGATCAAGCAATTGAAGAACCTGCTGAAATATTGCATTTTAATCAAGATAGCGAAAGTAAATCTGAGAAAAGCGATAGACATGAAACGTTTGAGTTGAATTGAAATTTTCAAATGCTGCCTAAAGAACTCTATGAAGAAAACTATGAAGCCATAAATGTAGCACTTGGCCTTGTTAAAAAGACACAAGGAAGAAAAGTTCAAAATGCTATTTGTAGATCATCAAACGACAGGAAAACTACAATAACGTGAACAAAATATGACAGTTTTGCTGGAAAATAATGTTCCTGTATTGTTAGCGAAAAGTATCTGTGATTTATGCCTTTTATTAAGAGCACGCACATATGGAACATTTTATTTAGTTTTATTGGAATTTTTCTCAAATTATCAAAGAAAAATTGAAAAGTCCTTGAAAGTAGGTAAGTATGTTTTCTTTTAGTTAAATTATTCACTGTAATTGTGATTTTTATCGAGTATATAGTAAAAATAATAAATTAAATTATAGTTTAAAACAAACTAAAAAACACGCTTTTATAGTGTGAATCGAACTAAAAAGTAAAAAATAAAAATATATATTACTTAAAAGTAACATATACAAAATTTAATACTTATCTTGTTAATTTGTACGGTTTATGATAATGATCGTATTGCAGCTTTAGCGCCAAAGTGCATTATTATTGCATTCAATACATTATTATTATTTGGGGGGCGATAGAAAATTTTGATTGAAAATTGGGTCGCCAGTAGTGAAAGTTTGAGTGCCACTGGATTAATATGATTAATTCAATAATAAATAAATTGTTGCATTAAAACGTTTTAAAAACGTAAGATACTTAAATATATATAAGTATCTCTTTTGATGCCGAAAATTTATCTTCAGTTGGCACAAAAAAATTCGAAAGATAAAGTTGGTTCGATTGTATCTGAGAGGAATTCGGTCTAAAGGAAATTTCAAAAGTCTCTACTGTTCTTTTTAGAAAGTAGTTGGTAGATACTTTTGTATCTATCTGAATTCTAATGTTATGATATGGATTTATGCGTCTTCTATAAAAGTTTTCTGGCACCGTCTGAGTCTTATAGTTATCGTTCGCTAGTATTTTTTCGTACAAAATTGGCTTTTGCTTTTCTGCAGTTATACTGTTCTCCATATATCATATGGAAGCTGAGAAATAAATTATTGCTACTATCCAATTTCAAAAAATATATTATGTTATTGGGGGATTACAAAATGCTTTAGGTATTTCATGAAAATTCTGAAACCTTCAGTTCATTTCAAAAATATATTTAGTATTTATATTTATAACAGTATGTAAGATGTAACTATAAAATATGAGTGCAGACAAACGATGAAACAATATGTTATTAATTATAAGAAAAATTCGCTTACATTCAAATGCAAAAATTAAGAAACAGAATTAGATATTTACAAACTATTTATATAATCATGTATTTAAACTATTTCTATCATAATGAAAATCCATAACATTAAAGTATTATATTCCTTATCTGAAAAATGTGTTGACTTTCTTCACCGTAATTCGAGAATTTATTAATAATCTTGATATGTAATAAGTGTTTTAAGACTGAGATTCAGCTAAATAATGTTTATGAACTATTTTGAAAATAAATCCCGATAAAAATTAAAGTAATATTCGAATATTCATAATAAAAAATCTGTTTTCAAAACTTTACAAAGCATTTCTAAATTAAACCAAATTGAATTTAATATAGTTAATTTAAAAAAAAAAAGTTGTGGAATGTTATGAAACATTTCTCACATGTTCATACGTACCCCAAGACAACTAATTCGTATTCTCTCAAAAGGGTTCCTGCTTCATTTGAATAAGAAGCCTCGTACACAAAATTATAGATCGATGTTTTGTACGTAGAGCATATAAGTCATTAAAAACCATTTATAAAGGTTAATTAGATTTTTTGAACTTTGAATATTCCTTTCATTTTGTATACTAAGGAATTTTATATTTTTTAAGAAAATTTTTTGCTGATGCTGCTCAACAAATAAGTAGTTTATGGAATTTTAAATTTGATTTGATTATCAAATCAATAAAAAGAATGAAATTCCTTTTCTTTAGTATAAACGTTTTCTTAAACAAATATATTGGGTCTAATATTTGCTAATTTATACATTGTAATTTCATTTTTGTAAAGTATTAAGAAATTTCTTATTTTTGTAAAGTTTTTTCATTGCAGGCAGCGGAAGTCTAACCTTTCTAAATTTTTGTTGTCAGTATTTGTTTAATGTACGATAATTTAAATGATTTTTATACGGAGAAATATACTATTTTAACTTACGCAACAAAGAACGATTATATTTACCGTATTTACTCCAATCTAAGCCACACCTGTAATTCTCTACACCTTTTTAGAGAAATAAATAAAAAATTGTGTAAAAGGTTCATCAATAGACGATACTTCAGAATTTTTAAAAAAATTTTTGATGAGAAATAAAAAGTGTGTCAATAATTAACTTATTTTACCAGCAATAAATCTTTCAAGTACATACATGAATCTATAATAACTCTGACCGCCAGCATCATGTTTCGAAAATGATTCACCACTCCCATTATCACAGCTGACTTCGGAATTGGAGCTGGTGGTGCCATTTTCCGACACGGTGTCGTATTTCGTGCCATCCAATGCATTTGTTTTGCAACATTTTTTAAAAGAATGTAAACAAAAATTTTTAGACTGTTGAACACTTACAAGCAAACATTATATGATTTTGTTAACGCCATCGACGTATATTTATTTCATCCATGTCAAATTTTTAGTGGTCTTTGCTCTGTTTCCGTTTTTTTTCTGCATATAAATTTGCCTCCCTTTTCATATTTGCGTCATAGTTAACTCGTCTGAATGCTATTACCGATATCATTGTTGTTCAGGTCATGAAAAGAAAGCGTATACACAAAAAGAATTCTCTAAATACGAGCAGACAATACGATGTTAAGGCAAGACTGAATATTACAAAAAAGTGCGGAATGGGATCAGTCATCGATGCAAATGGCCAGAATGGATGGCTACATTTTTCATTTTGAAAGGGATGGAAATTCAATTTCGTCTGTCCAACAAATTTTTTGCCTTCGATTCTAAGCCGCATCCAATTTTCGGTATCTTTAGCACTGGAAAATATTGCGGCTTAGATTCGAGTAAACACGGTATATACTTTTATCAAACACACACATACGTAACTATGTTGTTCCCTTTCGTAATATTGTTAAAAGTTTTGTGTAATTAGTGCTTAATTTTATCTTAAATATGAGTAAATAATTTAAATCTGCATGTTTAATAAGTTAACATTACATTCTTTCATTTGTTTTATCATAAAAACTGTACTCGCAAGTAACGCCGTTCCTTACATTATAATGGTGTTTCAATGGGAACTTGGAAAATATTACAGAAACAGCCTATGAGCATCATTTTTAGCAACCAAATTTGGTAGCGATCATTTTGGAGAATTGGTGACCATATCGATGCTTCTCGAAATAATTGCAGAAGTCTGTAACTTCCTGACCTATAACAAGAGCGGATTGTTCGAGGAAGCACTGAAAGGTAGCCAAGCATATAAATAGTTGTCGCTTGCTGAAACTGAGTCAGTACTACTTGAGCTGTTGAAGACTTCACTTGCCTATAACCGAGTGATTTCTTGCGGTTAATCTTTATCATTATATACTTGCATTTTTACTCACTAAGAACTAAGTCTGAAAGCAGTAGAAGGTGTGAAGACCTTTTTGAACTTATTCTGCGAATTTTAATGCTGTATCCTGTAGTTTACGGATTGTTTTCCACAACAAATACCATCGCTCTTGAAGAACTGTTTATTTCTTTAGCATACAGTATATGAACCCCCGATTTACAAAGCCATATCATTCTATTATTGATTTTTAGAATCGTAAATAAATAGCTGCAGATTGGTATAAATTGCGGTGAAAAATCTTCCAGTAGACGATTTTATATTCCCTAATTTTGATTCGTATACTCAAACAACATTAAAGGGCCTTTTTCCCGATATATATCTTAGAAAATCAGAACCAGAAGTTTCCGAAAGAAGATATTTAGGCTTATTGTTAAATACGAAAATAAGTACGTGAAAAAGTGACAATGATAATGAAAAAAATTGAGTATTTAATTAAATATGATAATTAATTAATCCATTAATAACTGAATTATAAGCACGATTTAAGCATTTGAAAATATTTGAAAATTTTCTATCTCTGACGAAAATAGTGAAAATGAGTAAGGCATTTCATTTTAAAATTCCTTGAGTAATGGGCATTTTAAAGACAAATTATTCAAAAAAAATTTCCGAAAACTTCATTGAGCGTGCAATGACTTTTTAGGCTTTCAAAAAGTCTCATCCTCCCATTTTTATGTTTATTATAAAAATAAACAATTTAAGAAACTTAACATTAAAATAAAAAACGGAAAAAATATAATAAAAACATATGAAAGTACATAAGTTACAACAGTATAATTTGTTTAATAAATCTTCCATTCATAATTTAGTTAGACATATTATTTCATATTTCGTTTATTTATTGATAAATTACTTCAATTTTCAGTTTAAAATGTTCATAACAGCATTATTCAGTTTAGATTTCTTTATTATAGTTATTTGTAAGAAATATTTTAATGTAAAAAAACATGTAAATAAAACTTTATAAAATGAAGAGAACTCCTCGTTTTTTATTTAAACAATAAAATAATCAATACAAAAATTATTTTATACAATAAATGATTATAAAAATATTATAAATTAACGCTTTAAAAACATAATTGTTTAAATATATTTATTAATTTTTGAAAACAGTACAATTTCTGTATTAGCCAATGCTAGAAAATAAAAGAATTTTCTTTTCTCATCAACTTATAAAATGTATCTTTGTACTAACCCAGTGGATATAAAAATCAATTCTGTGAAAGTATTTGATACAAAAATAAATAAAATGCTGAGTCTCTTCCAATATTTTTTACATTTTATTCTCTTTCCCCATTTCGTTGAGTTTTATTTAATTTTCTTCTTTCACCCTCAAAATTTTGAAAGGCATTTAAGGAGCTCTCAGATGGTTTTGCTAAATCTTCGTTTTCCACTGTCACTCCATTCTGGGCCACATTCGTTGAAAAACATTTCCGAAACTCACTGGCAAATCGTTTTTAAATGGCAGTAATTTTTCATTTTATTATTTACATTTCTAAAACATCTATCGGATGATCATGTTTGAGAAAAGCAACAAATGCTAGCACAGGTTTTTAGGAAAAGTTATTTATATTGTTTTATAACAATAAATTTACAAACATCTATATTATTTATTGAAAGAAAATTGGCTGATCTATGTATATGTACATTCATTGCCATAAATATTTGCGCACTAAGAAAAAGTCAGCAAAAGGTAACGAAATTTTACATATGTAAGTATTACTTTGATATCAGCACAAATGATTAGAAAATAAAAAAAAGAATCAATTATTGCAGAAAAAAGTACAATGAACGAAAGTTTTAGTACTCTGATGGACCTCCTCTAGCACGAATGCACGATGTGATACAAGCGGGCATTGAGGCATACAAATTCCGTATGATGTTCTGAGACATCTCGTTCCTCAGTTGCTGTAAACGCCTCTAGTTCTACCAAACTCGTAGGCTGTCCAACTTGCCTTCCTAAACTATCCCAGATATGTTCGATTGGCAACAAATTTGGGTATCGAGCAGGCTAGGAAAGGGTGGTAATGTGAAGAGGCAGTTTGTGATATCCTTGTTGTGTGTTACCGAGAATTGTCTTGTTGAAAAATGGGTTCTGGGGCCACAAACATAGATCAGTAATTGTTTGATTTGTCACGAAAGTTCTGTATTTAAAACATACCAATAAAAATGAATCATTCAATGACACTTTTCCTCGAAGATCTCTTTCAAGAGGTAATAAATAGGCTTTCTTGAATAGTATTTGCAACAGCAACGAAGTATTTTGTCAATGGTAACAAAAATATCTTATGAGGTTTGTTACGTTATTGGTAACTGCTTCAAAAACAGTTTACTGATGAAAAAAATTCTGAAGTATTTCTTAATTGCTTCCAATTCAGTGTTAGTGACAAAAATAAAATAATAATTTAAAAAAGAACAAAACTATTAAACTATTTTGATCAGTTCTCCATATTTTAACCCCCTTTATCCTCATGATGCGGCCAGCGTGAAATTGCTAACATATGTATGCGGCCCAGCAGAAAAAAAGGTTGAGTACCCCTGCTCTAGTTCGGTCAAACTCGTGGGATGCTCAACTCGCCGTCCCAAATGATCCCAGATATGCTCGATTGGAGACAAATCTGGGGATCGGGCAGGCAAAGGAAGGGTTGTAAAAGTGAGGAGACACCCTTGCCGTGTGAGGCCGAGCATTGTCGAAAAATAACTCCTAGGAGCCGTTGCATGAGTGGCAACACATGGGGCTGAAGGATGCCATGGGCATACCGCTGGGCTTCCATTGTGCCATGGATCAATATTAGGGGTGACCGTGTATCGTAAGCAATGGCACCCCATGTCATCACACCGGTTGTGGGAGCGGTGCGTCGCAGTAAAGCGATGGCAGGATTGAGACATTCACCAAGGGGCCTCCACACGTCATCGCTGTTCATATTGAATCTAGATTCGTAGCTGAAGATGACTTAATTCCACGATAACGATACCAGATGTCCTTCAGTCAGGCGCCTTGCGATGGTTCGGGAAGACACAGGGGCCCGTAGTGAAGGTGCTGCATGCGTCTGGACAGCGTCCAATGAGGCAATTAGCTCTACGTGTACGTGTCGTATGATGTGACAGTCTTCTCGACGACTAGTCTATTGAAGGCGTCTTGAACCTGTTACCATGTAAATGACGTCTCTTCTATCCACTGGTCCCAACACCTCCTCACAGTCAAATCAGAATGGCTTACTTGATGAGCTACTCGCCGAAATGATCAGCCAGCTTTTATCATCCCGATGATTCTTTCCCTCTCGAACTATAACAGCTGCTCATATTGTTTTGATGGTAGCACAACGGCATGTCTACCTCAGTGTTATCATTGTATAAAAGATTTAGTACTCTAAAAAAAGATCTGCCTACCTGTTTAATACTCCAAAGAAAACGAAGTTCAATGTCTTTTAGTGGCATTATGCAATGCGCAATCACGTTGCATTTCTAATAATTTGCATATCTGCCCGAAATGTACATTCATGCCAAGTTTCGTTAAGATCCCATGATCATTTCTCGGTGCTCAAATTTTTATGGGAATGAGTATGTATAATATTTTTAGTGTTTGAAAATAAATAATCAAATCATTTATTTTTCCTTTTGCAATTTTAGATACTAAAAATTAAATCCTAAACATCAAAAAAGAAAACAAAACGAAAAGCTTTAATGCCTCCAAAAGTGGTCAACATAAAAAACTACCATCTGTGAATTTAAATTTAAATAATAAAGTTTTAAGAATATTCTTTTTCCATGAATTCGCATATTTTGCTATATTTATAGAAAACACTTGAGAAATAAATAAAGAATTTACCAGTTAAGAAATTTAAACAATGTAAGTAGTTATTCGTTGCTAAATTTTGGCAAAAAAGTGGTAATATCTGAAAAAGGGAAACAAAATTAAAATAAGAATTCGTACTTTTTGAAAATATGATATGTAGTTTTTTCAAACTTTTGTGACATTAAAAAATTTTGATAAAAACAATTGAAGAAAATATCAATTGTTGTAAATGGGATCAGGGCTCCAATCATGAGAATGAATCAATTTAAAAGCAAAAAAAAACAAAAGGAAATTTCTCTTTCCAAAATACATTTTTTAAATTTTATTAATAGTAATATTTATGTATATAATTATTAAGCAAATATTATGGATCTTATAAGCAATCATATTTTTCGAAAATATGTTTATTTTTTTTTTCGATTTCAATCGGGAGTAAAAGATATATAATATTGCGAGTCTATAACTAACCGGGCTTAAGAAAACTAGCTTTTGAAAATAATCTTCAAAAAATAACCGTATCTCTTTACTTTTAAATAAGTAAAGTAATTTTTATATGCCATCAAAAACAAAGCAAGCAACATTCTGAAATATTGACCCAGATAAGTAAATAAGTAAAAATAACCAAGAAGTCGCATGTTTCGCCGTTTCTAATAAGATTTTTGAGAAGCCCAACAAATTTAATATTTCGTTTTGGGGAATATCGGGTCACCAAAATTTGTAAATGAGGTATAAGAATTATACATTTTCTTCAGATACGGAGTTATAAATTAATAGTGATAACAAAAATAAATTATAGTTTAAAAAAACTAAAATACATGCTTTTATAATTAATCGAACTAAAAAGTAAAAAAATAATTCTTATTATAAGAATAAAATAATTAACAAAAAAATTAATGTCATGTGGTAAAAGCATGGGGTTTTCTCGATATCAATTATGTTATTAATTTCTTACTAGTTCTATTCAGAAATGCAGAGTTAGTGTAAAAATGTAGTACAAAGCACCCCACACACACCTTTACAACAATGAAATTATTATTTTTTTTTGTTAATCATTTAATTCTTATATTAAGAATTATTTTTTACTTTTTAGTTCCATTCAATATAAAATCGTGTTTTTTTAGTTGTTATAAACTATAATTTATTTTACTTTTAATTTAATCTACAGCAATAGCACGTTTTTTTAGTTTTTTAAATTATCATTTATTCATTGGTAAATTAATCTTAAAGGCGTCATTTTTTTAGAATCTGGAACACCCATTGGTGTTTTCGCCTTAGGGTTGTAAATTATTCTTTAAGTCGCGCCAAATCTGGAAATGAGAAAACGTTAATCCTGATGATCCTGATCAAGTCAGCAGAACAAAATTATGAAATTATTGTATTGTGCCATCGGTCCTTCACACGTGTGCAAAATTTCGAATTTATCTGACCTTTTAACGTGGGTAAAAATCGAGTTCAAAGATACCGTTACATGCAGGTAAATCTAATAAAAACGTGTTAATAAGAAGCTATTTTTAATTATTCCGTTCACACAGAAAAATATCCTCCTCTTCGTAATTTATTTTCAGTGAATTATCTTTATTAGTATCTCAGAGAGAAACAAACAATACGGTTCTTAAATATTTTCTAACACTTTTTCCTTTTATTGCTTCCCTAGCAATAACTTTAACACTTAAAAAGTTAACATCTTGTGTGAGAAATTTAAAAAGGACTTATCCAAGAACTTTCCAAAGCTGGCTTAAATACTTCGTCATTAAGTGTCAGACTTGGGCAACGCACAAGCTCATTAATGAGAATCTAGCTTTAAAGTAAAAATCTCTGCACTGCTAATCGTTATAACTTCTTATCTAACGTAGGTATCTAACTATTCCGCACTAATTCTCCCTTTCTCACTTTTATAGCTTAGAATTAATCTACATAATTCGTTTCCTTTGTAAAGGGAGTAGCAGTTAAACTCCAAGCAAAACTTTAAAGAAGTTTGCCCCTGTTCGTTTAAGAAGGAATTCTCACGAGACAACCCACTACAAAGTGATTATGTAAAGGAAAGTTGATCTCTTAGATCTTGCCCAAGTAGAGCAGGTGAATATAATTAGATGCACAATGTTTTTCCCTTTCAACGAAATATTTCTTATGTAAATATAAACTATTTGATGGTGTAATTACTTCAAACACACAGCTCTGGAACAAACTATTAAAGTATACAAAGAATGAAAAAATATTCCAGTTCAATTTAACTGCAAAACGGGTCCACAGATACAGAGTCTCTTTTGCGGTAATGTCTTTATTTCGCTCGCATAAAAATATTAATTAAAGTGATACTTTCGTGAAATGTCCGGTACATTTGATGTGCCAAAGGGCCCACAGTTCACTAAATTTCATTACATTGTAGTTTTTTCAGTATAATCACTCAAGGAATGCAAACCAATGCATATTTTACTCATCCAAAAAAATTAGAAAAGTTATGCAATATTTCTATAAAAAACAGGGCAGATTAAATGAAATTATAAGTGAATACAGAAGAATATGTGTAAATACATATATACGCGGTGTTACGTAGTCGATAACAAATTAAGATGGCAGCATAAGGACGAAAAATCACCACATGGAGTCGCAAACCATGTTTAGTCGGTGAAAATTACGATAATAGTAGCCTTTTGGGTGTCCCGATGAAACACACGAAGGGACTGGCCAGACAAATGCAAGGATTTGGAGCACCGAGGTAGGGTTGAAGAAACCTACATGTATGCAAATTTCCCACCTGACTGGGAACTTGCATACCAGAAAGCACTGCGCACCAGTACATGTTGTCGCGATCCTTCGATCGTGGGTATGAGAGGGTTCGAGTTAGAATCAGACATTTCTCACGTTAAGAACTTTTATTTCCTATTTCACTTATTAGACTCTATGAAAATAACTGAGAATGAACCCTAATAACTTAACCTGAGGAGCAATCAAACCTAATGTTGTTGTTGTCGTGTCCTTCCCGAAGGGAAGGAATATAAGTTGCCAGAGCCTGAGACAGGCTGGATTTCTACACGATAGATGTCGCCACCACTTATCTCCATCTGCACAATTTAGGCATGGAACTGGAGGGGAGGGAAATATTCTCCAGCTCCCAGCACCCGTAGTTTAATAAGTTTTCTACTTCTCCATGTTAACTTTTTTAAAAATACTTTTAGGTGTGTTGATTTCTTTTAACAGTATACTCGTATATTCTAATGAATTTTTTTATAAACTCTTTTCTTTTTTTTCAGCTCAGTATTATAGGGAAATATAGGGTAAATTTGTCGTTATAAAACAATATTTAACCCTACAATCGTAATTCCAGCTGCTAAGGATTTGCTAATATATTACTGCGGCATTTAACTATGACCTTTACTGTCTTACACTGCTATGTACTTTTTAACTTTATCTTATATTTATAGCAATTTAGTATATGATTTATGCTCAGAAAGAGTATGACAACACTTTCAAATATTAATTACGAAAAAATAGAGATGTTCATTTACAAGTTATTATGTTGTTGTTTTTTTTTTTTTGGGGGTTCTATAAAGAAAATATCAAAGTTTTGTATACAATATTTTATTACACAATCTCAGATTGCCTGTCTATTAGTTGCGCCCAACACATCGAATCTATACGAGATTTCCAGACAA
Organism: Trichonephila inaurata madagascariensis; assembly: GCA_019973955.1. Lineage (NCBI taxonomy): Eukaryota > Metazoa > Arthropoda > Arachnida > Araneae > Nephilidae > Trichonephila > Trichonephila inaurata. The sequence continues at coordinate 37,884 of BMAV01025752.1, forward strand.
CTTCTATGAGGCATTGCAGGATTATAACACTTTCAATGGCCATTGTAATTCGACTTTTCATGTCGGAAATATCACTAATTGAATATTGGTACAAAATGTTTTTCATATATCCCTACAAGAAGAAGTCTAAAGGTCTCACGTCTAGAGATCTGGGTCGTCACGCCATTATACTTCCTCTAATGACGTGACTTTCGGACTTTCTCTCTTTCAATACCTTCTTATTTCCAAACTCCTGTGTGATCATGCCCGATTTCGCTGTGCATGTGTTGCAGATTTAAATTCCATAAATCTCGCTACAATTTCCGGTAAAGTGATTTTGAAATGAAAATCCCTGGGGGAGTGTTGCACCATCTATTTTTAATTTCAGTAAACAGAAATTTTCGTATTCTTTTCATACAACTTAAAACACCGCATGCGAAAATCTTTATTTTTAAAGCTACATAGTAACCTTTTCTCAAAAAAGTGTTTTGGTCACAGTCGCATTAAAATAATTAATGCTTTATTTTTAGATTATACTCTTAAGTTGATTCTGTAGGTAAATAGTCAGTTTTTGACCAGACTTTATTTTACAATTTTAAGGAATGCAGAACTTTTGAATTTTTTCAAACTCTTATAAAATGTCCAATTTTGAAAATTTTTTTAGTCATTTTAAGTGATTTATGTTTCTTAGATTATTGCAAACAAAAGTTAGCATGGATTTGAAAATCTGTCCCCTTGTTAATTTTTAATAATTATTTTTCTAGCTAAATCTGGAAAAAAAGATAATTCTTAAAATATTAATTTTAGCACTTTTTTAAAAAAAATAATTATAGATTTCAGACCTAAATCCATACTAACTTTTACATAAAATACGTTTAGGAGTATATACAAAAAAATTACAAGACTCTATCTTGAATGGGGAAAAAAAGGCTTATTGATCAGAAGACACTTTTATCTTCAGCATTAAAAGTCTGAGAAAAATGCATTTAAAGTTTGTAAGGGAATAAAACAAAAGCTTATAATGCCCGTAAAGCTCTAATTTTTTAATATTTTATTTTCTAATGCACGCGTTCTACATTAAAACACTACTTTAGATAAATATGACTGAAAAGATTTTTTTTTAATTTAAAATATATTTTTGCATAATATTGGTATACATTTGTTACGACGACTGGTTATTCAGCTTAAACTTAATCTAATATTTTCACTTTTGAGTAAAATGTTTTGAAACACAAAGCATTAATGTACAAGATAATAATGATACTAATTTAAGCTAAAAATTACCAGGTTTGCAAAAAAATTTTTTATTTTAAAATGCGGCAGTGTGTGTGTTTAGCAAGTTTGGTTATTTTGCGCAACTTTGAATACTAAAATATAGTACTACAATATGCGTCTCTTATGAAGTTTGGTACATCATGAAAATATTCAGTTTTATCAGCATTACTTGAATTCTAAATACTTGTATTCGAAATTCTGATTGCAGTGTCTTTCATCTGAAGGCTTATTTTTAGATACTTCATTTTCAGCATTTTTCCATCTCTTCGAAATATTGTTTCTCATGGTAAACTAACAACATTTTGGCCATGGCGATTTCTCTACAAGAAAAAATTAATGATAAGACTTCTAAGTTATATGAACTATTTTTGAAAACAAAAATTGTCCTTGAAGACAATTTAATTAAGTAACTATGAGAGTTAAAAAAACTCAAAACATTATCAAGCAGACATTATTTTAGTAATAAAAATGAAAAATAATGACAATTTCACACTGAAATAGTTGATTGAGCTTAAAAATATTTTTAATTAATTCAATTTTAGAGGGGAAAAATGCTTTATAAAATGAAAATGAAAACAAAACCTACGCTCAGAAAATATCAGACAGTATAAAAACTAATTTGTAATCAGATCTGAAATTTGGTGACCACCTTCCCAATGATATCTGCCAGAAGAAAGTGCAACAAAAAAATCGGTATTTTTTAAATTTGTAAGGTATTGTGTTCATCCTTGATTTATCTTTGAAAATGGAGTCATGTTTTTAGGACACCCCAAATATATACACAACAGAACTATCTCAAAAATGCTAATATAATGAGGATATCTTCCGACTCTGACGAGTTCAGTGAACCAAAACATACAAAAAAAGGATACATCTTCCTTCCTAATGATAGCGATAAATTGATACTAAAAATGTCATCACGATGCTTCCGAGTCTGCTTTTTTCGAAATTGACCGCAAGAGAAGAGCAATAATGCCGCAGAAGGAGACTCATTCGGCCGCTATTGCATCACGTACAGGCGGAATAAATAATCTCCCGGATACGGAGGAATGTCGCAAAGGGTAGCAAATGTTTCCAATAAGGGGGACACGTGTGTTGAGTTATGCTCATGAAAAGGGTGATATTCAGAAGGATTATTTACTAAAAAAGGTTTCTATGGAATGCTTTTGAATTTTTATTTTGATCTTCAGATGTTTTCGAAATAAAGGGGATGTTGAACTTTAATGTGAAACTTTCGACATTTTCCGATTGATTGATTGATTGAATATTAACGTCGCACTGTTCAGCTACTCGAGGGCTTTTGGCGACGGACCACGTAATTTTGAACCATGGTCAAGTGACGTGGACGACACCTGAGCACAGCACCCCCTCTCCTAACTACCACACCACACCAACGGGAGGACGTTTCAGCTCGACAGATTTAACGTGCATCGCTGCCCTACACGGCGGATCTTTAGTGGTACTGGTCTCGAACTCGTGACAAGGCAAGCCATGGTCCAATACCTATACCACTCGGCTACCGCGGCCACTCGACATTTTCCGAATAAAAACAAAATTGAAGATGGAAAGCTTTATGCACACTTAAACCACAATTTAAGCATTTCATATAATAATTTGAATGATTAAAAGACAAGAAAATGAAAAATCATTTTCTTAACTGAATGTGTGGAAGGCATTGTGTGTGTGCGTGTGTGCTCGCGTGCGTGTGCGTGTAACCGTAATGTTGGACTTAGTGCCGTACAATGCTTCCTAGTAGTTCTTACCAAATTGAATTTTTAAGCATTCTTATACTTGTAAGTATAACAATTTGATTCAAATTGATATTAATATTACTACTATTACTGCCACTACAACTGCCACTACACTATACCCGTGTATTCCTTTTCTGTCAAAAAATAATCGATTCTTTTTTACAAAATTTTCCAAAACAAACTCGTTCTTTAAGGCAGTGATCCTCAACCCCCGGGCTACGGACTGTTCTGTGAATCAAATAGTACCGGGTAGCACGAAGAACAATAAATTATTTTCATTTCATTTACAATGGTGCATTTCTCTCGGCTTTGTGCGATTTCTTAAAGAAATCACTTTATACTCCGTGTTAAATGATTTTATATTCATTTTTGGTGTAACTGTATTTCATTCTGAAGGCATGTTTAAACGCAATTAAATTGAAATTATTAAATCAAAAGAATTTAAAATAAAAAGAATCAAAACCCCCTTTCTGTCAGAGCAGGCCGCGATAAAATTGTCAAACGTTGACCGTTCCGTTGCGACAAAAAAGTTGGGGAGCACTGCTTTAAACGGTGAAAACGTCAACAGCAATGTTTTTGTCAACAAACACATTGTACAGCTTACTGAAAGCCCAATGGAGACCGCAGTAAAAGACCCTTCAGGTAAAAGGGCTGCAGCGTGATAAATATGTCAAGGCCCAAACTCTTAAACCTGGCGCAGTGTGGAATTTCGGAAATTGGAATGCAGCTCAGGTGTCGTTCTCGTCACTTGACCTTGGCTCAACCTTTGAAATTCAACACCAATAGTCCTCATATGTCTTCTGTGCTTAATGCTAATTAACAATCATTCAATTAAAAAATATTACATATATATATATATATTTAACTTACACGTTTTTCGTGCATGAAATTTTAGTTCCAAAAGGAAATGACAATATTCAAGAAATTTATTAGAGCGCACATTATCTTTTAAAAATTCGTCGAAACTAACATTTCTATGAATATTTTTACTCCAATGGCTTTCCTTTGAAATTTAAAGAATGAACTCGAAGCTGATTTCTAAATCCCTCGTGAGAGACCGCAAACCTCTTTGAATCAATTGAAGTGATGATCTTGCGTTGTGCACACACTCCTTCTCAGATCATGTCTATTATTCTCAATCGAATGAAAGCCTTAGAGACACAAAAGGGTAAATATTATGTGAAGATTTGACAATTAGAAGTCAGGCTCAAGATAATGAGTAAAATAGTGGGATGAAAAGCTCTTTGTGGATTTAAATGATGCAGAGGGAAGTTTGATGATTGTGTGTTAAGAATATTTTCGCAAATTTAAGTAATATTATGAATAATGTGACAATATCTGTTATAATTACACAATGACCGTTCATAGATGAATTGTTTACGAGGTTATTTAGGCATAACACTGATTAAAATGAAGAGAATTGAGGAATTGTAAATATTTAAAGATATAAATATTAAAGAGATTAGCATTATTACCACACTTTCTATGGTTAGTGATATTTTATAAAAGTAAGCGATAAAAACTAATTTACATATACAAAATTAGCAAACAACTGTCAAATTCACGTAAAAAAATCTATATACAGTAATTGCTTTTATAATCACATCTTTCAATTGTACATCTTTTAATTTTTAGACTAACCTAATTATTAAGAATTATAACTATTTTTCTTATTTCATCCACACAGGTCAAAATTGCTTTCTTACAGCTGTATGTCAACTTATTATAAAAATAAGATGAAAAAGAGTATTCAGGCAAAAATTAATATACCATTGCTCAGATCTGGATGATTAAAATAAAACGAAATATTTCAAAACGGCTTGACTTCTCTAGTGCCGGGGTAAGCATGAAGTCGATCGCGATTGGCCGGTGGACCGCCTAGACATTTTGAGATGAAAGCCTTCACGTAAGACCTAAGACTCGCAAACTAAAAAGAAATTTATTTTTGGATCACAGACGCTCAAAATCGAACAATATTAGAATTTATTGGATTTGTTAATACTTTTAAAAACAAGTTAAAGCTAATATCTTCACAGTTCATGAAGAATGAACTAAAAAATTTTTAAAAATATTCATGATGAGTTGGTAAAAAATGGAGATATATACATACATTAAGCAAAGAGAAATATTATGATGGAATAAAAAAACTACACTCCAAATCTGAGAGAAGTTTTCAAAAATTTACTAAATCAAAACCAATAGTTACATTCATGTGTTACCTATCTGGCAATTTTTTGATGTGGAAAATATAACCGAAAAAATGTTATATGTTGTCTTTCTCTTTTGAGGAAAATGTTTTCTTCTTCAAAATGACGTAATTTTAAAAGAATAACTTTTGGAATGTAATGAACGAAGTAAAGTATTATAATTTTATAAAGCTGCATTTCTTTTAATATCGTTCTTTAGTTGTACCTGTTTAACGGTGAATATAATTAAGACAACATATCATTCCCGTTTCATAGACGACCAATTAGAATCCAGTGCAAGATTAGCAGTTAATAAGTATGTATCGAGATATTCAAGATTGGGGAGGACAGTTTGCAGACTAAATCTTCTACCGAGACTATAACTAGAACTGACTTTATATGAAAAGGATTTATTTTTTATTGTATTACGAATGGTTTGATAATAAATGCACCGTTTGATATTATTAAATTTGTGAGTATAATTATCATGTTTGAGTTTTGCTTAAAACGTGGTTTTATAAGAGTAAGTTTATTATTGTAGTTATATGAAGGTAAGTACATATTCTGTATTTATTATTATAATATGAATATTGTTGAGCTTTTTTTAGCTCACCACACCTACAGCACTGGGTGGACCGCAACACCTTGAAAAAATTAGAAGTAGACAGTACCATGAAAAAGTCTGCTCACCCCCTGCTCTAGGGAGTTACTCTACTATTACTCTTTCTGAAACATGCTTCAGAAAATGATTCGGAAGGTGAATTGGAATAATATAAAATCGGTGTGCTAAGCATCAGGCAACACTTGTTGAAAAGTGATATGGAATCCAAGATGGTGGCTTAGTTGTAACACAAACTGTCAGGAAAAGAAAATTAAAAAATTGATTTGAAATGTTTTGAAATATATTTCAAATGAAATATATAAAAATATAGTGAAAATAACCAATGTCAATCAATAATTATATCAATATAATAAAATAATGTTATGTAATATATAATAATAATCAAACAATATTATAATGTGTTACATGTGACAATAATTGGGCAATATAATTATTTATACATAAAATAATTATATTATGTATAAATAAAATTAATCAATATAATGAATATAAATTAATAATTGCTTGTAACTTTCACATTCCAAAAACTTCGATTTGTTTTAATGAATTTCATCGAACAAGAAACATTTAAAAATGTATTTTTAAAAGTCAAATAAAGTGGAAATGAGCAATTTACAGCAGTAATTAAAAGCACAACTTTCATATTCTTTAAAGAAAAATATCCTTGCACTCACCAAAGAAATTAGAAATATTCGTGTTCGAAAATAACACAAAATGCAACAATAGACTGAACAGTAGGTTTAAGAATGATTTTAACGAATATGGTTAAATTTTTAAAGAAATCGAATTAATATTGTCTGTGAAATTTTAATTGGGTTACCGAGGCAAAAAATGTCTTCGCCATAGCAACCACATTATTATACGACAAAAATATCAAGGTAACCATATTGTAATGTTATCAACCATCTTGGCGAACATAACTACAAATTGGCGTGTAGTACTCCGATATCAAATTAGCAACGTTGGATCTTATACTATGCCTATTCTTTGAAAAACAAAATTATGCATATAAATATAAAGATTGTGACGTCTCTCGCGTCCTTCTTCTAACATAACTCCTAAGTTCTTTGACGGCCCACGATTAATGGCAAACCTTTCCAACCCAATACCAGAAGACAAACGGATCGAATATAAATGAAGTCTTACTTTAAAGGATAAGAAGCTTTTGATGAGAAGGGGCAGCAAATATAGGGAATAACAGTGTGGAATCATTCGGATCAAGTGTTAGATGTCCTATAATCTGGAAGAAGGATACGTTCATATAAATTAAATTATAAGGAAGTCTGGATCTTCTCATCTAAAGTTACGTTATAGGTATTACTCAATCGATGAAGAGGTGACTCTACAAAGGTAATATTTTGTATAGGAAGTTAGATTAGTAGTTAAATTATTATAATTAAGATAAGTGATCTAGTTGCGCGATCTGACTTGAATATAAGGTTTTAATTGGGTGTTAACTCTCACTTTAAGAAAGTTGTTAATTAAATTAAGTATTTAAGTTATTCTTAATAAAAGTTGTGTTAGAATCCAAAATATACTCATCATTTTAGATAATCCCACACCTCTAGCCCACGCGGATCTAATAGACATAGTCATCACAGGATGGCTATGTCTCAATAACTTGCCGAACGTTTATAATTCTGGGTTAGGTACTGCGGGTGGTTTGTAACGTATTGCCGCAAATGTACTTTTCAGGGTCAGAGAACATTTTCTAGAATCAATTGAGAACCAAATACAGGATTACTTGAAATCCCAAGTAATCTGTCGTAATGCTGCAAAAAGTCATCTCAGGGGAAGGGCTCAAGATTGGTACTCAATATTTGGATCGGTGTTAGTGCAAAATACAGCCACAGTTTCGCGCTTTCAAAGGCTGAATTAGCGAAAGGCTTTTCCCGCGGTCAAAATGAAAAATTACAATCTAAATTTTTATGCTTCACAGCAGGGAAGAAATCAGGGAATATGATTTCGTATATGATTATTAAAAATTAGAGAGAAATTTAGAATTAGAATGTCCCAAAGCAAATTGGTGGATCATATTTTAGTTCGACTCGAACCACAGATCAGGATTATGTGGAAGTGCGCAATCCACAAGAAAACGGTACAGCTTTTGGAAGTCTTGGCTAAATTCGAAGAGAGGCTTCTTACCAAGTAAAGGTTCACAGAATGATAATATAGAAAGACGAGGTCAAAACGCTTGCCTTAGGATGCTAATTTTGATGCTAATGGTAGAAACTGGAGAAATTCTGAAGTTGGACGTGGGCAAATAATGGTAGAAATAATTTTAGAATAGCCGTCAAAGTAATGAGGGTTCGAGAGGAATAGATTTCAGAATAGTGATCCAAGAGATTCAACAACAGGGGTTACCAATTTCGAAATGAGCGAAATGATAATTTTATGGGGACCGTAGAAGGTAGGGGGTGATAGATGCAAAGGGCGATTAAATATTGTAAAAGTTAAATCAGCCTCAAAAGTATCGAGAGAAACAATAAGCTTTCTCCGATATGTATGCCGTAGAACTTCCCCACGTTCTATTTTTTATTAAATAAAACATTTTTGAAGCTATGGGACACCGGAACGAATCATTTATATCGGAAGAAGTATATGAAAATATTTTTTTTATAAGCAAATTAAAAAATCGCGAGCCCAGGTAATAACAGCACACGGGGTTAAATAAAACATGGGGATTGTAGAATTGAATATTCGCATCAAATTTTGTTAGACCTTAGGTATTTCGTAATGTTGACAGTTTAGAATACCCATGTATTCTCGGTATTGATTTATAAGTGGGTCAAAGGTCGTATTAGATTTGATCAAAAATCGTTGAAAATTCCCAGATTCGCAAATAAATAAGGTGGTTGAAGACAATTAAAGAGGGAAAAGGTTGAGATAGATTTATCTAAGACAAATTGGGGGAGAGTGAAAGCAAAAAACTACAAAAATTTGTTTAGTAGTTTTAAAAGTTATTTTCAGACAAACCAGGTCTTACTCATGTTTTACCATAGAAATTGACACGAGGAGATAACCCACCAGTAGCCAAGGCCATATAGGTACGACCGGACAAAATAGCTTAATAATTGATTTTCATACAAAAAATGTTACAAGAGGAAACGATTGTTCCAATTCAATCCCCATACGCGTCACCTGTTGTGTTGTACAAGAAAATAATGGAATTACCGGATAATCGGAAGCATATAGATTTGCAGTAGACTATAGAAAACTAGAGATTCCGATCACAAAGTATCCGCGATACCTTTACCGTTAATAGATGATTTAATGTATCCCTATACAACAATAATGTCATCTCTTGATCTAGAAATTGGGTACTTTCAAATGGCAGTAAGCCCCAGAATATTGTTAAGACCGCATTTGTAGTAAAAGAGTGGCGCAACAAGCGGATGCCATTCAGTTTATCAGGAGCAGCTCCCAATTTTCAAAAGGCAATTGACATAATCCTAAAAAACCGGTGATAGGAGGTTTGTGAGTGTTTATATGGATGATATTGATTATCTCATCTCCATCATTCCTCCTGTGTTGAGCATTTAAGGAAGTTTTTTTTCCGTTGTTGCAAGATGCAGGATTGACATTAAATAAGAAAAATGCAAATTTGGGTGCGATGAATTGAAGTTTTTGGTTAGTATTAGTAAAAGAAGGAATTAAAACGGATGAGACAAAGGTTCATTATACTAGAGATGAAACCACCCCGTAACTCAAAGAAGTGTCAAGTTTTTGGGGTATGTCCCAATGGTACACTTGAGAATTTATTAAAATTATGGATCTTTGTGAACCACTTTATAATCTTAAACGAAATTAAAAAATTTGTCTGGTCAATGAAGCACAAAAGCATTCGAAGGAGTCCAAGGCAGCGGTAACAAAAGCGCCAGTTTAAAATTACCAAACTTTCAGGAGCCATTCGAGGTTATTTACAGATGCCAGTTCAATCGGTTTGGGGTGATGCTTAATCAACAAAACAGACCCGTTGTATTTGCTTCACGTACACTGAACAACGCAGAGAGGAATTATACGGTAACCGAAAGAGAATGTCTAACTTATTGTATGGGCGTTAGACAATTCAGAACATATTTAGAATATTGCCCATTAAAGTAATAACGGATCACGCTTCCTTAACACGCCTAACACATGGCAAAAATTTGTCGAGTAGGATGGATTAGATGGGCACTCAAATTAGCAGAATTCAATATAGAATGGGAGCATAGACCGGGAACTCAAAATGCAGTGGCTGACATACTTTCAAGGAATCCGTGGAAGTATAGTGGAGAAAAATTTAATTGTGCCATAATCAGGGTTTAGTACTTACTTCGCGGGAACAATGAAATTAATAACAGAACAGAAAAATGACCCAGAGAATTGGGTCATATCTATAAGATATTTAGAAAACCGGAAGATAACTCGGTTAATGCAAGCGATATGTGAGAATTGGTCCCACGATTTCGTTTAATTCAAGGATTGTACATGCGAAACACACCCAACGTCATTAGGTGAAATGCGTGTATACATTCCAAAATCTTTAAGGAATGAAATAATGAGAGAATTTCACGACAGGCAATAGCTGGACACATGGGAAGATTTAAAACGTATCATAAAATTCGGGACGTTTGTTATTTCCCGTACATGAGAAAATTCATTGATCAATATGTCTCTACATGCCATATATGCCAAGTTAATAACTATAAAAACGCGTTACCAGCTGGTCGATTAAATCCAATTATATCAAATTATCCAAATGAGATAGTGACGTTAGATTTGTTAGGCCTATATCCTATATCGAGAATAAGACGTAATCGCTATATTTTAGTAATAACCGATCATTTCAGCAAATGGGCTGAAATTATACCTCTTCTCTCGTATAATAGCGGATATTTTTTGATAACTTTATATCGCGTTATGGGCTCAATAAAATTAATAAGTGATAACGGTCCCCAATTTATATCCGAAATTTTTGAGCACTTAAGTGAAAGATTAGGCATAAGGCATGTAAAGACTGTTGCATATAAGGCCACAAGCAAATCGGACTGAAAAGAGTTAATCGAGATATAGTACAAATGATTGCAAATTATGTTAATGATCAACACGATACTTGGGATCAATTCTTACGTGAGTTTTCTTACGCTATTCATGCGGCGGTAAGTAAAACAACGGGAAAATCACCTGCTGAATTATTTTTGGGTCGAAAATTGATTACCCCATTTCAAAAATTAGTTATGATCTCGGGAAAGTTCAAAAATTCAAAATACAAAATATTGAAAAAAAAATATTTGAGGAAGCCCAGGCTAAGTACGAAAATTAAACAGGAAGGTGGGAAAGATATTATAATAGACGAAGAAAAGACATAAAATTAAGGTAAATGATTGGGTCTTATTGAGAAACACACCCTTTAAGTTCAGCAGCTAACAAAGTCTGCGCTAAATTTAAACAAAGTTTGAAGGACCTTATAGAGTATTAGAAGTAGAAATAACAATAATATTGTAATATGGAAATCAGGAAAAAAGATTAACGGTTAGCATGGGTGAAATAGGAAATATATCGTCATAGGAAATGTGACGAGGTCCAGATAGAACAGGTATCCCAAATAGTATAAGATCAAGTCAGGAAACTAGTACTTCGGAAAAAAGTACGTAAAGGATTAAATGAGTCACACTATGGGAAGAAAAATCTGCGGTGAAACGTAAGTTAGAGGCAAAAGGGATTAGTCGCCAATCAATCAATATAAAAATACAGATAGGACCCATAAACGCAGATCACTGGTCAGATCGCTTCCTATTCATTTGGGAGTGACAGGAAAAGTAAAAGGACAGGTACAATAAAGGGAATAAAGAGATCAGGAGGTCAGGGGAGACTTAAGTGGATACAAAAGAAAAATGGCACAAAAGGGACACAATAATAAAAGAACTTTTTCATCAGTACTATTTCTAGAAGTAGAAGAAGAACAAGACAAGAAACAACTGAAGTTCAGATGGACCGACGTACAACCACCTACGGCCACGCCTGAGAAAGGTCCCGACCGGCCAAGGACACAACAGAGAAAAGCCGACAAGGAGATTACAAGCCTACAACAATCAAAATAAAAATTCCAGGGGCAACCGAGGAAAGAAAAGTGGTAGCATCTCATCTTTGGACGTATTGGTGGGAACCGAATATAAAAAATCAGGTTGTATTGTTTCATTTTTTATGATCTTCCAACAAGTGGTCGGAAAAATTATTAAAAGAAAAGAAGTCTCGGGCGGTGTTTAAAGTTATAAGCCAAACAAAAGTTAAACACTACAATGAGTGTATATTTTATTTTGGAACTTTTGACTTGTTAAAAATTTTTTCTGGAGAAAAGTAATTGTAATGGCACATTTGTTTGCTTCGATGTATGACTTCATTGAGATGGGTAATTCCTTCGGTTATTTGTTATAATAGTTTATTGAAAATGTTTGTAATTGTATAATATGTATATATATATATGTTGTTGTGTATTGTTAACATTATGAGGCATCTGGTTCCGGGGAAGCGCGGCGTAGTCAGTGCACTAACAATATATAACGGCGCTGCGCAGCTCATTGGGAACCAGATGTGGGGATGGAGATGAGAATTTTTATTGTGATTTACAAATAATATATAATGATTAATATTGTAAAAACTTATTGGTATTATGTAAACATAAATTGGAAACAGTAATTTAGAGAGTTTTCATTTCAGGGAGACAGACCCTGAAAATTGTAGAAATTGATAACTTCAACACCGAAAATGGGAGCAAAAACGCCAGCTCCATATGCAGTGATGATACAGATGCAAAGTTTGGGTCTGCGCACCCAGGAAAATTTTTTTAGAAAATTTAAGTGTCCTAAACATCAAAAAAGAAAAACAAAACGAAAAGCTTAATGCCTCCAAAAGGGAGTGGTCAACATAAAAAACACCATCTGTGAGATTTAAATTTAAATAATAAAATTTTAAGAATATTCTTTTCCATGAATTCGCATATTTTGCTATATTTATAGAAAACACTTGAGAAATAAATAAAGGAATTTACCAGTTAAGAAATTTAAGAAGCAATGTAGAAGTAGTTATTCGTTGCTAAATTTTGTAAAAAGATGGTAATATCTGAAAAAGGGAAACAAAATTAAAATAACAATTCGTACTTTTGAAAAATGATAGTGCAGTTTTTTTTCAAACTTTTCAATGACATTAAAAATTTTGATAAAAACAATTGAAGAAAAATATCAATTGTTGTAAAGTAAGGATCAGGAGGGCTCAATCATGAGAATGAATCAATTTAAAAAAAAGTAAACAAACAAAGGAAACCTCTCTTTCCAAACCATTTTTTTAAATTTTTATTAATATTAATATTTATGTATATAATTATTAAGCAAATATATGGATCTTTATAGCAATCATATTTTCGAAAATATGTTTATTTTTCGATTTTAATCAGGGGTAAAAGATATATAATATTGCGAGTCTATAACTAACAGACTTAAGAAAACTAGCTTTTGAAAATAATCTTCAAAAAATAGCCGTATCTCTTTACTTTTTTAAATAAGTAAAAAAGTAATTTTTATATGCCATCAAAAACAAAACAGAAAACATTCTGAAATATTGGACCCCAGATCGTAAATAAGTAAAAAATAACCAAGAAGTCGCATGTTTCGCCGTTTCCTAATAAGATTTTTGAGAAGCCCAACAAATTTAATATTTCGTTTTTGGGGAATATCAGGTCACCAAAATTTGTAAATGAAGGTATAAGAATTATACATTTTTCTTCAGATACGGAGTTATAAATTAATAGTGATGGTAAAAATAAGTATAGTTTAAAAAACTAAAATACACGCTTTTTAATCGAACCAAAAAGTAAAAAATAATTCTTATTATAAGAGAATAAAATAATTAACAAAAATTAATGTCATGTGGTAAAAGCATGGGGTTTTCTCGATATCAATTATGTTATTAATTTCTTACTAGTTCTATTCAGAAATGCAGAGTTAGTGTAAAAGTAGTACAAAGCACCCCACACACACCTTTACAATAATGGAAATTATTATTTTTTGTTAATCATTTAATTCTTATATTAAAAATTATTTTACTGGATTCAAATCCAATATAAAATCGTGTTTTTGGATATAAACTATAATTTATTACTTTAATTAATCTACAGCAATAGCACGTTTTTTTAGTTTTTAAATTATCATTTATTCATTGGTAAATTAATCTCTTAAAGAGCGTCATTTTTTAGAATCTGGAACTTACCCATTGGTGTTTCGCCTTAGGGTTATAAATTATTCTTTAAGTCGCGCCAAATCTGGAAATGAAAAGCGTTAATCCTGATGATCCTGATCAAGTCAACTGAACAAAATTAGCAATTATTGTATTGTGCCATCGGTCAAAAAGATTTAGACCGTAATTTATTAAGGGCATTGAGAACCCTTAAGTAAATCACGTTTTTCTTCTTGGAGGGGGTTGTGACGTCTCTCGCGTCCTTCTTCTAACATAACTCCTAAGTTCTTTGACGGCCACGATTAATGGCAAAACCTTTCCAACCCAATACCAAGAAGACAAACGGATCGAATATGTAAATGAGATATACTTTAAAAGGATAGAAGCTTTGATGAGAAGGAGCGGCAAGTCTAGAGATAACTTAGTGTGGAATCATTCGGATCAAGTGTTAGATGTCCTATAGCTCTGGAAGAAGGATACGTTCATATAAATTAAATTATAAGGAAGTCTGAATCTTCTCATCTAAAGTTACGTTATAGGTATTACTCAATCGATGAAGGAAGGTGACTCTACAAAAGGTAATATTTTGTATAGGAAGTTAGATTAATCAGTTAAATTATTATAATTAAGATAAGTGATCTAGTTGCGCGATCTGACTTGAATATAAGGTTTAATTGGGTGTTAACTCTCACTTTAAGAAAGTTGTTAATTAGAATTAAGTAATTTAAGTTATTCTTAATAAAAGTTGTGTTAAGAATCCAAAATGTCTCATCATTTAGATAATCCCACACCTCTAGCTTACGCGGATCCTAATAGACATAGTCATCACAGGATGGCTATGTCTCAAGATTATGAATAAAAACTTAAAAAGCCTCTACATATTCTTCTTAGCAGATAAGATCAACAGTGGAAACAACCATTGAAAATTCCAAATCTACAGTATGCCAAATTTTGAAAAATGAAAAACTCATCAAACAAGTTTCAAGCAACATTAGTGGAAAGTGGAGCGGAACTTCTAAATGTGGAACTTCTAAATGTTTCTGCAGTTAAGAATAGAGGACAGGTCGGTTTGATGATCAATGTTGTGAGATTGCAGGTAATCGCCACACTACTCCCCTGCCAGTAATTCGGTGAATAGGCGAAAGAACGATACCATACTTGGGGCGAGTTTGTGAGCAATTGCGTCAACGTGTGTGACGGCTTGTGGGTTGCGTCATCGTGTGTGACGTCTTTGTGGGTTGTGTCATCGTGTGTGACGGCTTTGTGGGTTGCCTCAGCGTGTGTGACGACTTTGGGGGTTGCGTCAGCATGTGTGATGGCTTTATTGGTAGTGCCATGTGTCTGACGGCTTGGTTGCTTTTGCGGTAGATAGATGGCGCCACGACATCTGCAGGAAGGTTGCAATTCTCTTTATACGGCCAGGGTCACAAATGAAGGAAAGATTAGAACTCTGTACCTTCTGTTCTGAAAACGAGTATCTTAGCCACCACGCCAAAACGATCGTCATAGCAAGGAGGCTATTACTGGTTTGTATAGATATCAGCGCTACAGCGGTAAAACGAAGGGAAACCACTAGCAAAAAGCTAAAAATTGAAAAAAAATTAATCACCCATTTCTTAAGTAAATGAATCAAACTGATCGAAATTTCTGAGTTTACATCTGACCAAAAGGTTTTTTTGATAAATAAAATTAGTGATGGGAACTCGTGTGAGAAGTTAATAGAGTTGAATGCTAACTACGACACTACATTGCTTAGATTTGAGTTTGACTAGATATGAATTTACGTCGTACTCTGAAATAATACAGGACTTGTTCCAGTGGACGTAGTTTTGAACCTCGATCAAGTGGTAACGACGACACCTGAGCTAGCACCCCACTCTCCTAACTTTCACGCCATGGCAACGCAAAAAATTTGAACCTTGACATATTTAACGTACATCAATCCTTTACCCGGCAAGTTTTTATGGCACTAAGACCAGTCCTCACAACTCGACAATGCCGGTCACAAGTTCATGCCCATGATTCCTCGGTTACCCCGGCTGGCATCTGCTTGGAAGTTTTTCAGATGGGCAACTTAAAGAAATTTGTGGCTGAACATATGACCGGAAACGGATGAGGAATTTCTTTTTATTTGAGGACAGAGTTTGTGAGGCAGTGTTTACAAACACACCCTTGAATATTTTACCAAGACATATATGAATAAGGAACTGTTGCCGAGAAAGCAGAGCACGATTCATTACTTGAAGACGATAGTTTAGTCAGACAGGAAAAATGCGGCAATGGGTTCCCTCGCAGAATCACAACACTACTTAAAATATCAGGTGAAATACTACTTTAACTCACACCTTTGGCAAAAAAAAGATTTGTGCAAATTGACACCAGTATATCTCAGTTTCCTGACAATAATAATTCTCGCCAATTTGATAATAAATAAATATATGGATTAAATTGGGATCCAACCACGCACGTGAAATCCCTTCTTGGCTAATTTTTCTGAGAAAAATAATTCGCCAAGTTGGCGATAAATAAAGATGTGAATTAAATAAGTATCCAACCACACACGTGGGATCCCTTCTTGATGACGTAGAATACCAAGAAGAGATTAACAGCGTGGAAAAATAAATCTTGAGAGATCCAAGTACAATCTGTTATTCTGTGTATATGAAGAATTAATAGGGATTTTTGTCTTCCAGGATGCCCCATATAGTATAGATAAACGAGAATCTCTTATTATAAAGCTGTTTTTTTATGGATTCAGTTGTGTGAAACTAGATTGTTTATCAATTCCTTCAATTCAATTTATTGTTCTCATTACAAAGTATTTCCTTTTTTTTTTCTTTTAAGCTATTCGAAAAAACTTTTTAACTGAAATCTAATATACTATATCAAAAATAATAAGTTATAATGAATTTGATTTGATTTAAATTCAGAGGATACATCCTAAATGTCACATACCCGGTGGGGATCGTTATCCTGCATCATAGCAACACGAAAAAAAAAGAAATATCGCCCTGACTGAAGGAGTACTCATTTACCAATCGCGCTTAACATAATAAAAAGTTTTTAAGCTCCGCTAAACTTAACAAAAAAACATTTATCGTTTTTCCAGTAAGAACGTTGAAAATTCAATTAATTCTGAAAATGTTTTTTTTTATTCTTAAGCTAATTAAATTTAAAAAGAAAAGAATCTATGCAATTGAGTTGCTAGATGCAACCCCCAGCCATAGTCTAATAAAGTGCTTCTCAAACTTTCAGTACTTGCGACCCAATATTCAATCAGAATTTACATCGCGCCTCCCTTCCATACAATAACAATGTTTTGAATGCAATAATACTGTATTTTGACGCTAAAGTTACAAAACGGTTTTAACCTCTTAAGTGTCACTGGCGTATCTATACGTCTCACTCAGCTAAAACGTTAATTGTTCTGGGCGTATATATACGTCGTTCCGAATTGCGATCTTTTCTGTGCACTGCTATCCATAAAATTATTCCGAAGACTGTGGAATGCAATAAAAGGACTTTGATAGAGCTTGCGAAGGATTTACTTATTTCAGAGGATTTGCTTATTTATTCCTTTCTCCCCTTCCAATACATTACAGGCGCCACATAGCGCGTCTACGTCGACACTGAGGAGCGAATTGCGTAACTTTTAATCAGCAGTTAAGGTATTAAATATAAACAGTAAAACGTATTAAGATAATTGCTAATTTTTGTATATAATGTTATATATGACAAGCCCATGAGGGTCACTGGTAATAATTAAACTTGTTCTTAACTTAGTAATGTTAAATTAATTATAAAATACGCAGTACTGATACGTTTATAAATGTATTATATCAGTGTAAATGTGTATTTTATTTTTTATTATGTCAGAATGTTTTTTTTTTCTGCTTACTTTCAGTAAATTAATAATTTTTTAAAATAATATTTTGCTTTCGACTTTTCAATATGCCCGCGCTTCTCTCGTAGAGTTATCACGCCTTCCTAGGGGGCGCGCCTCACAGTTTTAGAAACGCTGGTTGAAAACATATTGGTGACCATTTAAATAAATAGCCATAAGATAGGCTACAGTATGCTTAGCAATTACATGCTTTTAGTTATAGCGATTTTGCTCAACTATTGTTTCTAACGTATTTAATTAGTCTTAATTGTTCATAGGTGCAATAAAAACCATGGAGATCTTAATGGATTTCCTAGACAGCGTTCTGATGTGCAAAGTAAAAGAATGAAGATCAACAAAGTAAATACAGAAAATGAAGATTGACGCATCGATTGAGTAGTACTTGGAAGTACACTTTAGTTCCATTAATGCACAAGATGGATCGGAGGTAGTTTTTCGTAATACACGGCAGTGAGTATAGTAAATATGGAACGTATTACTTTGGAAGAAGAATATATGTGTTCTCTTTATATTGAATTAAGCCAATTAATACACTCTAAAGGAAGCTATGCATGTGTTTAATGTTAATGATTCACCTAAAGTGTGTATTGCAAATTACATATTTTTTCCAAGATTTAGATTTTTAAATATTTAATATACAATTGTAAAACTAATGCTATAGGAATTGATATCCAAACTAAATAAAAATGCTAACAATACGTTTAATTAGTATTTATTCTTTTATTTTATATATAGAGAGTGCAATACTTTAAGTAATCATAAAGTTTGAGAATAGTGTAATGATTCAAAAAACTCGCTTTTATTTTTATGAAAAACATCCCAGAAACGGACGCAATGGTCTTTGGTGTTGTCAGTTAATATCACAATAAGGAACAGCAAGATTTCTTTCGTAATGTATTTTATAATGTATATTTAACCCTTCCGTGGGCCTTGGGAAGATTCCTATGTACATGATCTTGCAAAATACACCTGTGGAAAGCGTAAAACGCATTATAATATATTGGCCTTCTATTATAACCATGGGAAAATTAATTGCCACTTCAGTTTTGTGCTATTGCACATAATCCAGGGATTATGACACCTGTAAATCGGACAAAAAAGATTATACTAAAGAAGAAGTATTGTAGAATTGTAGGAATAAATGATCACTCAAATTCTCTGTAGTAAATCTAATTTATTATTGTCTAAATATATACTGATCAACGCAACACAAGTCTTACTAGAGGGATATAATCGGGAGTGATACTACGTAATTATAAATTCTAAGTAAATAGCTCCTGGAATCCTAATCACTATCTTAATGAAAAGCTATCCTAAGAATCCTTATCCGCCTTAGATTCCTTAACACACTGAAGTCCGTTCTATTATTACACTTCTACAATTAATATCATACCAATATCTCACGGCGATCAGCATCTCAGCTTTCTGTCTTTCTCCTATTCTATTCTTCTACTAATATTCTTCCATTCTAATACTATCCGACTTCTATTCTATTAACACGCAATTGGTAAAACTCCAATATATATATATATATATATATTAACTAATCTGCATATCGCGGTTTCTTCTTGAAAGGATTGGATTGAAATAATGCCATTTTGCCCCCAAAGATTCCCTAAGAGGATTAGTAAGGAAATTCGATAAAGCCCCATCACAGTACTTTGTTCAAAAGATATCGCTGTATATAGCGATGTCATGGGAGGGGTTGATCGCTTCGATCAAAGAAAAGAAAATTCCAAGTAAGGAGAATATCTGTCAAATGGTGGCATTGTATCTTTTATCGACTTTTCCATCATAAATAGTTTCATACTGTGGCAAGTGAACAAAAGAAACAGAAGTTTAGACAAACCATTATTCCGTATAGTATTAGCTCGTCAGCTATAATAGACGGATATTCCTCAAGATAAAGGAAAGTAAGTCCTGCTGGCTTACAAGTAAAGAAGTGTGTAGTTCTGGATTATGTGCGCTTAGCCAGTGTGGGAAATCAAATGCCAAAGATGATTTCCAACTATAGGCGATTTAGGAAATGTCGCAGATTGAACAAAAAAAGAAAACTCGCGACGTGTGTGCAGAATGTTATGTCCCCTTGTGCATTACAACATGCTTCTCATCTTTCATGGCTAATAGTCACCATTAAATTTAATTTTCTGTATGATGGGGAATGGTTCCTTGGGAAGTATTCTTCCCACCCCTAAAATTTAAATGCAAACATAAAATTCGGAAAAATAAAATGCATATCCTTAAATTATAATGTTTAATTGTTAATAAAGCGTCGAAAATTGTGAGAAATTCAAAAAAGAAGGATGGCCCACGAATGGATTAAACTGCGCTTGAATGAGAGACGACACTCTTATCGTATCCCCTTCTCTAAACTTCAATACCACGCCAAGGTGTGGATATTGAGCCTTGACAGATCTAACACGCATCAGTGTCGTTATATGATGAGTTAAATAAAATTTATTTCCATGGCTCGAACAACGCTAGACAGACACTAACGACTATAACTGCTCGACTACGGACAGCGAAGGAGTAGTCCAGTGTTTCTCAAACTGAGAGGCGTGCCCCCTAGGGGGCGTGATAACTCTACAAGGGAGACGCGAGCATATTGAAATGTCGAAAACAAAAGGTTATTTAAAAAAATTATTAATTTACTGAAAGTAAACAAACAAATACATTCTGACATAATAAAAAATAAAATACACTTTTACACTGATATAATACATTTATGAATATATCAGTACTGCACAACGTATTTCACAATTAATTTAACAATACTAAGCCAAGAACAAGTTTCATAATCATCAATGACCCCATGGACTTACCATATATAAAATTATATGTAAACATTAACACTATCTTAATAATTTTTAAGATTTATGATTAATCCCGTAAATTCCAATAAAAATATTACGCGATTCGTTCCCTAATACCACCATTTTCCATGTAGGCAAGCCTATCTGGTGTATTGAAGGGGAGAGGGAGTAGATAAGGAATAAATAATCAAAAGCTCTGAAATAAGTAAATCCTTCGCAAACACTGTCAACGTCCTTTTATTGTATTCCAAAGCCTTTGGAATAACTTTAGGGATAGCAGTTCACAGAAAACAGAAGTACTTCGGAAAAGCGTTTATATACGTCTGTGGCAATTAACTCACTGGTGGAGAGAGACGTTTATGTACACCGGTGGCGCTTAAGAGGTTAAAGTCGTATTGTAGGTTTGGCGTCATAGAAAAGTATCATTGAGTTTAATACACACATTTTTATTCTATGGGAGGGGGCGATGAAAATTATGATCGAATATTGTGGGTTGCAAATATTGAAAGTTTGAAAAGCACTGGAGTAGTCCAATCTGATTGAAAGGCAATAATTTTATATTGCAAGTTATACATAAATAAAATCACAACATAATGCTAATAGTTCATTGTAATCAGTAATGATATAAAATGAAATGTTAATAGATAAATATATCCTATCCAAAATACAATGGATTTTATGTAAATGAAGCTCTTGAGAGCTGAAACTTTTTGCGTTATTCAAAGCAATTATTAAATACAATCACTCGCCGTGCATTTAATAATTTTTTAAAATTGCTATTTAAAATTTAAGAGCTCTTCATTTTTTTATTATTGATACGCAAAAATTGGGTACACAAAAATAAGAGAATTTTATTAGGACAACTATTTTGTAAGTAAAATTACTAAAATGTATCATTTTGCTATCAATTTATCAGCAAAAAGACAAAAAGAAAATGTGATTTTAGATAACATTCAAAATATCTCACAAACATAGATTAATGTACTAACATCCATACCTTTCCACAAATTATAAAAGGAAGAATCCATTTGTTTATAATTAAATTGTAAACATACTGCAAAAAAACTGGGAATAATAGCTAATTTGAAAAATGTCTTTAGTTATCCTGTTTCTTAAGCGTTTTGAAATATATTTCTAATTTCCTAAAAAATAAAAAGTTATAACGTATGATCTCGGAACGTGAGATATTAACTTCCCTTAAGTCCAATTTTATGTATAAAAGATACAATTCGTAAGATTTAGCGATACATCTAATTTTTTAACAAAAACGTTTTGAATTTCATCAGTGTAAATAAAGGAAATTTAAAAAGTGTATCATAATGGCAAAACAAACAAATGATTTTTTGGATTTAAATTTATAATGTATTTTAGTTAAGTAAATAAAGTATTTTTATATGTTAAAAGGTGATTAGGTTCAATATTTCTGACTTAGAAAGTACGACGTTCGAATAAAACAGAAAAAGGAACATTTATATCATTATAAAATATTAATTAATGCTAATTACTTCATTAAACTCCAAAAACTGCAAAGAACACTAAGAAAAGCATCTTACCGAATTTGGCATCAGTTAAAAAATTTTCTTATTGATGCGATGTGAAGATAAAATCCACAAATGCGCATTTATTAAAATACAAACAAAACTTTTTATATTACTTGTTAAACATATATTAAGGTATCCGAATACGTTCGGAACCGTGATTTTAAAAAAGCGTATAAATGGATAATTTTCGTGATATTTAGTGTCACTTAGATTAGAATACATGTATAAAATTGTTTTATATATTAAGGACATTTTGACAAAAAAAATTATTTAAATTCAATATTTCGGCAAAAAATGAACTTATATAGAATAACCTTTTTTCAAAATGTTCTCCTTTTGTGAATACACCTGCACATAGCTTAGACTTCTGTACAGAGGCTCAATTATGATTTTTGAAAAATTCACATTATTTTCAGAGTTAAAACCCATTGAAATAATTATCGGCATTTTTTTCTTAAAATTGCTCCTCTCTGTTGTCGTAAAATATGGATAAAACCCAATTTCCCAAGAGATATATTTCAAAAGTCTAGTTGAGTTTGTACAGAGATCTGAGCTTTTATAGAGGCAAAATATTATTATAATAGAAGCATTTTTCACAAAAAAGAGACTATTTTTTGAAAATGGGTCACTTGTTTATTTTTGTCAAAATATTGTCTTTAAATAGTTTTTTTATTATAATATTATTCTTTAAAACAATTTTATATTACATTTTCTATCTTAATGTCCAAATATCATAAATATTATCCATTTATACGCTTTTGCCAAATCAGGGTTCCTAATGCACGATATCTTATTAGCCAATAAGATGGTAGTTGTCACAGCTACCACCGGATTGGGTTACTGTAACAACGTGAACCCAAGTTTCCTTAATTTTTGAATAGCGAGAGGTTGATTGGTTGAACATTAACACGGGATCACTCGCACCTCTTTTTGCTCCGTCGTTGGTCGCAGGGTGTTGAAAATACCCTAAACTTTTAACGTGTTTATTTAATAATGAAAAAAATTAAGTCAATTATGATATATATTTATAAAGTACAAGATGTGTTTTGAATTATACAAATAAAGTATTAAATTTATTGCATGCTAATGAGACTAGTATTGATATGTTGTTGTTATTAATACCACCTGATCGACAAAGGCCAGATCAAGGCCAGAATTTCACAGGGGCGTTAAAGGACGCCTGTCGTTAGCCGTAGCTTTGAGCACCTTGCAGGTGACAGAATGATTTAGCTCGGTTTCACCCCAATTTTGAGGGAGAACACCCTGGGGTGGTTATGGACCTCCCACCACTCATCACCTTCTATCAACCTCACGAGAGGACTTGCGGCTCGACGGCTATTTAAAGTACCCCCATGCCGCGAAGGCCCTAGACATTTACAAACATCAATGTCCTCCCCGGGATTCGAACCCAAGCCCAACTGCACAGAAGTCAGCGTCGCTAACCACTATACTGGATGGGCGACCGGATGGGGACCGGATTGATATAAACTAAACCTACAACATTTTCATTTTAAAATGCATAATTTTATATTCTTTTGTAAAATATAGGTATGACATATAATCCAGTAATGAATTTACTTTGTAATTAATGTTAAGAATAGTAGAGAGTAGAAAAAACATTTTAATCCTTTTCCGGACTTTCAGAGCAGACAATATTCGTATGCTTTAAGCACATATTTTTCTTACATTGAGGACAAAAACAGTTAATTTTTACATCTTTCACCCATTGACAAACAGTGCAGCGCCCTTTTTTTGGCGGATTAATGCTCTTTTTTGTAAATGAAGTCAGTAAAGCTTCTTTTTAGTTTTTCGTTAAGTTCGGGAGTTCTGATCTCATATCACATTGTGGCTTCCCAAGTTCAATTCCAATCTCCTCTAATAATCTTGAAAGTCTCAGTTATTTATCTGGAAATACAGAATGATACATAATGGAATCATTCATTCCAGCAGTGCTAAAAAGATAGTAAAATATTCGCACTGGACAACGGTTACATATTTGCGGAGCATCATATTTACTACACATATCATCAGTGTGATGTCAACACCGTTTTGGTCAAATTGTAAGAATTCAAAAATTTTAATTTATGATGGTCCTTGTCATTGGGACTCGCACGTAAATAATAACTAGTTACCCACCTAACGGGAATCTTTGAAACTATAACTATCCACCAATAAACGAGCCTCGTTCACAGAGATGACGTGAATGTACTTCCGTTTGCCGCTGGTCAAGTAGCTACCTTGTCTCTTGTTTTCGTATATGTGCTGTGTCGTCCATGCCCTGTATTGTGAATGAATATGAAATAAAATGGAATAACCTACTACAAGATGATGCCTCGTCAACCCACAACATTCTCTATATCTCTCTATATCCTCATCCTCTATATCTCTCCCTTTCATTTTAAAAAGTTCAACTACCAATGGCCGTGATTACATGCGTGTGTGTGTGTGTGTGTGTGTGTGTGTGTGTGTGTGTGTGTGTGTGTGTGTGTGTGGTGTGTTGTGTGTGTGTGTGTGTGTGTGTGTGTGGTGTGTGTGTGTGTGTTATGTGTGTGTGTGTGTGTGTGTGTGTGTGTGTTTTAAAACTGCTTTGATAATCTTTTAGAGAATTTTCTGATTCATAAATTAAGGGTTTAAATTTAAACACGAATAAGGGGCTTTAAATGGGGCTATTGTATTCAGAACGCTATATCGCAAAACTTAAAGTATGTGGAACTCAGAACCTACTCCGTTAAAATTACAATAGTTGGTTGATAGGACATTTACCTATATTGATGATTGAAAGCGAAAAATGCAAACCAGCTGGCTTTAGATGTAGTATAGCTTATACTCATTTTTCCCCTTGACTGGTTTTGTGGGGCTGCGGTAGCGCAGTGGTCAAGGTATCGGATCATGACAGGCATGTCATGAGGTCGAGCCCAGTACCACTAAAGACCCGCGGTATAGGCAGCTTTTGACGTTTAAATCTGTCGAAAGCTGAAACGTCCTCCCGTTGGTGTGGTGTGGTAGTTAGGAGAGGGGTGCCAGCTCAGGTGTCGTCCATGTCACTTGACGATGGTTCAAAATTATGTGGTCCGTCGCCAAAAGCCCTCGTGTAGCTGACAGTGCGACTTTTTTATTCACTCACTCTTTCACTCACTTGACTGGTTTTACCATTCTAAAATATTCCGATTAAGATTCAAACTTAACTTTCCATAAATCATGAGCAAAGTTTATCTTTACGAAGATTTAATTGAATTTTTGTCCCGCACAAAATATTTAAAATTTTTTCCAAATTTTTTGTAGAAAACAGAAAGAAACTTTACAAGTATTCAGATCTAATAGAAATCGCTTGAAAAAATATCGATTTATTCGAAAAAGAAAAAAATTATTATATTCTTAAAATAATATCAATTCACGTTTATAAATCTAATCAACATTTACATTATAAATTATTCCTGTTATTGAATAAGTAATACAAATTAGAATGATACAAATAATGTGTATTTAAGTTGAAAAGGGGGAGAAATTTTATTAAAATAATTTTAAAAAACAAAGAATTACTGAATAGTTCTGAGTCACACATATTAAAAACAAAGTCCAATTGTATTTAATTTTAAAATCTAACCCATAGTTCTCTTTTTATCTTGTTAACGGGAAGAATCTTAATGAAATGAGAAAACTATTACGCATGTAAAGGGAGACAATTTATTTTTATTCCTTCAAAATCCTTTAGAAACGTGAAAAAATTGTAAGGCAAAGGGATGTATATATTTCTTTTTTTTTTTTATAAAAATCCAAAGACAGAAATGTAAAAAAAGGGAAAAACCTTCTTTTTTCCTGAATACATAGTTAACGTCCCTTTTAATCGCGCGTAGTCTGAAGAAGAATCTTGAATGGATGTTAACAACATCAAAGAAATGACATCTTTAGTTTAATGATGTCGTGGAAGTGATTTAAAAGCAAATTACACATTTGTTTTTCAAAGAAATCTCTATATTAGGAAGTCTTTTCATAAGATAGATTTCATTTTTTTTAGGTTCAAGTCTTCCTCTACGCTCTACGCATGAGCTATAACACTGCGCAAAAAATCTTTTAAACTTTTTTTTACATGATGTATTCTTTAAACTGCTGTCTTAGTTTATAAAAATTGTTTCTTTACAGCTTCATTATAATTCTCGAATATATTTACAATATTCTTACTCTTTATTTAAAACGATAAAGTATCTAAATATGAATTAGATTCGCAAGAAAAAAATGTCAAAAAAAATAAACAAACATAGATATAGTAAGCTATAAACTATATACAGTTGAACCTTTATATAACAAACCTCTATATTGCTAATTTTTCTATATAGCGAACTTTTTCCTAGAACCTTGAACATTTCACGATTTTCTTCGTAAAATAACCTCTCTATAGCGAAGTGCATTTTCCAAATAACGAACTAAATAGGTTCCCGAACATGTATTTCGGGAACCTATTTAGTTACTATATGTAAAACAAAACTTAGCATTATTAATTAAAACGTTATTCTTTCAAGAAAAAATATAATTATTCATAAATTATTTAATAATTCCCAAGAATTTAGATGAATATTAAGAAAAGCGTAATTGTCGTAATTATCTTTTATAAAGTACGGTGCCATTAAAGATGAGGTTTTACTCACTTAGAAAAGCATTTAGCTAGGGAAACACATTCTAATTAAACATTGTGTTTTACGTCAGAATATATTAATGAGATGAGAACGAATTATAAAAAATTAGTTTTGGATTAATTAATTGTTTAAACAGAAACGAGTATTTTATAATTATAATATAATAGAATATAACCCTTTATACAGTGGGAAAATGCAAATTCTAATAGAAACATATGTATATAAAAATATACCAGTAAAATAATGATTATCACAATCATTATTATATATGGAAAGATATACACTGGTGTGCAAAACTTAAGCAACAGGTGGGTTTATTGCCATAACTTCACGAAAAATCATCTGAGAGACATGAAATTCTGAAATGAGGGAGAGTATTATGTACGTAAAGGATGACGAAAGCATCGGCGCTGAAAAAAGAAACACAACGCATACGGTATGGAATAAAACAAAAACAAGCTTTATTGAACGCATAGTATCGTGAATCATGATTGTCTATCCAACAGGAAGAACAACAAGCAGATGTTCCTTAATATAGTATATGCCCTCCTCTTACTACAATGGTAGCTTTGCACCGTCTCCGCATACTCAGAACCAGCTGGTGCAACATTTCTTGAGGTAGGAGTGCCCATTCCTCAATCAACATCTGTTTGAGTTGTTGGTTGTACTCCGGATGATGTGAGCGTGTAGCAATAGGTCTCCCCAAAGCATCCCACACATGTTCGATGGGATTTAAATCTGGGGAGCACGCTGGTCAATCCATTCGAGTGATATCTTCACTTTCCAGCAGCTAATCAACAGCAAGAGTGCGATGTGGCAGTGCATTGTCATCCATAAAGATGAAGTCTGGGCCAATGGCACCTCGGAAAAGATGCAGATGGGGAAGAAGTACCTCCTCACAATAGCGATCTCCGGTTACAGACCCTCTGTCGAAAATGGGAAGCTCAGTTCCGCCGTTCAGCATAATGCCAACCCAGACAAGAACTCCTGGACCACCGTAACGATGTCTTTCCTTGATGTTACTGGGATAAATATACCGATCTCTCTCCAAATCAAAACGCGTTGAGAATCGCTTCTGGTACTGAACCGACTCTCATCCGTAAAGAGAACACGACTCCATTGATCAGTTGTCCAGTTTTTGTGCTCTCTGTCCCACTGTAAACGGTGGCTTCGGTGGCCATCTTTCAACGGGAGGCAGCGTTCAGGACGGCGGGTGAACAGGCCCCTTTGTGAAGGCGTCTGGCCACAGTAAACCGCTACACTTGTCGACCTACTGCTGTACAGAGTTTATTAGCAATGGTGTTTTGCTGACTGCTGTCGAACTTTTTCGCCTGCAGGATGATATACGGTCACCCCTGCAGTTGTCGTCCTCGGGCGGCCACACCAACCTTCTAACAGCTGTACCTGTGCTTTGAACGCTTTCCAAGCGCGCGAAACGACACTTTGTTGATTCTGAACTCTGCAGCTACACTGATGACAGTACGCCCCCCCCTCCAGCTTCCGATCATTCTTCCACGTGTGAAGTCATCCAGATGATTTCTTCTAGCCATATTTCACGAACTGACTCACTGGCACTTGCAGAGATTATGGTGAATTGCGTCTCCGTCCTTCATTTCATTCTACTGTTGAGCAGCGCGCGTCGACATCACGCGTTTTGCGTACGCTCACATCGCTTCTGACGTTTTGTTCCTGATATTTTGCCATGACGTTTCTACTGACTTACGTGTTCCCTCTACTGATCTCCAGACCTCCTTTTCTGCAATTTCATGGCTATCTGCTAAATTTTTACATTGTTGCTTAAGTTTTGCACACCAGTGTATTAATGCTTATATAAAACCATGAATATATGAGTATATATCTAACTAAGTTAAAGCAAGAGGAAAAAACTGAAAAAAATATTATAATTGTTAATTGTTTTGGCACGTGTATTAAAATGTATTAACATAAATATTTCGGAATTGGTGACAAACCGTTCAAAATTGTTCCACCATGTATTGAATCTTAATCGATTTTATAGTTCAGATTACGAAGTTTTTGCTATGCTTTTGAAATGCAACCTTCCACTGGTTGCAACTTAATTTTTACACGAAAAGAATAGTTTGGTACTTTGTACGACACATAGTATTTTTTTTTCTTTTTACTTCTGCTTTAATAAATGTGAGATATTTTGTTACAATAATAAATGTAAGAATTAGGAAAAAAACCTTTTACATATCTTCAGAGAAAGTAAAATTATAACATTGTAAGCAAGTAAAAAATCTATAGTTTGATTGATTTATCAACCATAGTTTAGTTTGTGTATTCTTAAGGTATCCGATTAACCTGAATTCATGATTTTTTTCAAAAATTGACAGAGTTGTTTTATGATTTTATTTTATAGACCATCTTATTAGCTTAATAAAAATACCAATTTTTTTGTTTCCCATTCACTAGAACAAAAACTACAAGTGTTTTAACTAAAGAAGATGCCATAACTTTACACAAGATGTCAAACTTTAAAATGCGTTTTACTCGAAATGTAGTTTTAAAAAACTCAAACGCGGACAGTGATTGCTAAAAAAGTTTTGAAAAAAATTTTTAATGAAACTTTTTGTAAATGTTTTGTATAAACAGTAAGTAATTTGTTCTTCAGATTTATCAATAACTGTATTATTTCAAAATTTACAGTCCTTTATGTGAATATAATCACTGTTTTTTAAGCAATTTCAAAATAGTCACCCAAGATAGAGGGTTTTCTAGTTTTTTTTAAAAATTAAAATATCTATTATCCTGAAGGTCATTTCAAAAATGCATAACAAAGTAACACATTAAAAAATTTAAAAAAAAGGGAATTTGTTCGAAAATTTTTGTACAGAGGGGGCCCCGTTTATGAAATTTTTTGTACATTTTTACCAGTTTTTTCCCATTTTAATCATAATAATTTTTTTTCCGTTTTCAGTTTTACGATTTTTTGCTTAAAATATACTAAATAAACCTAAAAATCACAAAAAAATCACCATATCTTCATTTTTTCAAAAAAAAGTTGTCGCAAGTAGTCGGATACCTTCTACACAGTACCCATTTAATTTTATAATAACCTAATTTTATAATTCGCATTTTTTTTTCGATTTTTCTTTTTTTTGTCGTTTTTAAAGAGAAGTTTCCCCCAAATTCAGGTCTGTTAACAAATTTTTTTTAAAAAAATTGAAGTTTTCTGAGCTAGGGTTTTTTTTCGGTTTCTTTTTAAAACTTTTTTTTCCTCTCTCTTATATAAATTTAAATTTAAAAAAATTTTTTCAACTCAATCAACTCTTTGTGATATATTTAAATTTCAATTTTTATTTTTTTTTGAGATATTTGAATTTCAAAATTTAAATTAAAAATTTAAAGGGCCAATTTTTTGTTTTAAAAAAAAGTTTATGTAACTTTAGCAGATTTATCGTTAATTTTTTTCCTGTTGAGAAAATGCCATGACCAAAATATTCTCAGGTTGCTATGAGAAATAATATTTCGAAGAGAAGGAATAATATTGAAAATGATGTATCTAATAATCAGTCTTCAGCTGATACTATAAATAAAATACTTGAATTCAAGTTTTCTGAATTCAAGTATTGCAGATAAAACTGAATATTTCCTTGATGTACCAAACTTCATTGTATTAAATATTTGTAGTACTATATTTTAGTATTTTAAAAATTGTAAAACACACAACAAGAGCTAAAACCTAAACCCCAAATTAAAACTGAAAAAATTAAATTTATAAAAAACCCCTTTATTTTTACGTTAGTATCATTATTTTTTTTTGTAAAAACATTTTTTGTAATTCAAAACTTTAGTGAAAATATTAGGATAAGATTTAGCTGAATAAACTGTCGTCGTAACAAATGCTATCAATGTTATGCAAACATATATTTTGAATTTAAAAAAATATTTTCAGTCATATTTAATTAATGTAGTGTTTTAATGTAAAACACATGCATTGGAAAATAACATATTAAAAAATTAGAGCTTTACAGGCATTATAAAATTTTGTTTCATGACTTCAAAGAAATCGGTCTTGAATTTTTCTATCATTTTCTACAGGCCAGGGGGTTTTTTGGGCCCGGGATTTTATGTCCTAAAATTTTTAAAATTAGTTGTTAACGTACACACACACACACAGGTCCCGTTGTTATAAAAATACTTCACCAGCAGAGCGCGATCCTTTTTGTCAGTCAAAAAAGAACTCAGGCATAGTGTTATGTTTGCCGCAATTCACATGTGTTACCTTTTTATCAAAGCCAGGACTGCAGGAAGCATGCTTATTTTTACAATTTACATTTTTCCCCCAGAGTGCCACATCACCACTTTTTTAAATTTTTTCCCCACCAAAACAATTTCATTACCTCATGATTGTTCTAGTGAATACGAAGTTATTCTGACCGGTAGTTTCAAAGTTAGAGCGTTTTGAAGTCTTATTGAAAAATAATTTCTGTTTAACTGTAGTATGTAGGTCGCTCTTGTATTCAGTGGCTTAAAGTTCTCTTGTCAATGATCCGTGATACACCCAGTTTGTTTTCAATGGTCCTGTTACTCCAGTCCAATGTACAATTTCATCCTAGCAGCACTCAAATACCTCACAAACTGAGCAGTTTCCAAAATACGTCCGCCTTCGAAGAAAAATAAATAATTATCCCTTTTTGTGAGTCAGATAAATTACACGTTTTACCTAACATAGCATGGTAGAATATGTCTCAAGATAGTCAATGTTTTCAACATTTCATCTCCTATCCACCGTTAGAGTTTCTAACTGCGATTCACATTGATAATAGTCTAAAAAGTAGGGCGTATCAAAATAATATGACTCCATCCTGTATTAAATAAACCGCTGCTTTTGTAAAAAATGCAACATCATAAGAAATCATCAGAATTAAATGTAATTTAATGTAAAATTGACCTTGTATATTAGTACAAATAAATGACGAAATTTTCAAAGGAAAAAATCAATATTAAGTGTCCAAAATCAGTATTTGGTGCAGCCACCACGTGATGCCATAAGAGCTGCTATACGACGTTGCATGAAGTGAAACAAATTTTGAATGTCTGCTTGTGAAACAGAATTCAATATTGCTTGTATGCGCAACAAAGTTTCGTCTTTTGAAGCTGCTGGACGCGGATCATAAGCAAGACGCCGACAAACCAAATCTCACACATACTCAATAGGCGACATATCCGGCAAATAAGCAGACCAAGGAAGAGATTGTATGTGTTGGGCTGAACAGAAGTCTCGAACAATCTTTGCAACATGTAGGCGTGCATTATCCTGCTGAAAGATAGCTCCAGGATGTTAAAAAGGAACACTTCGATTAGACCGGACGTACCTGTTGTATTAAGATTACCCCCATCGTAAAGCAAATTGACCCCCCGATATGAAATCATACCCCAAACGATACCTGAGTGTTAAGTCACTATATCGTTCGAAAACACCCCCTTGAAGGGGCTTTCACCGACATAGTGCCCCAAAACGAATGCGGTGACGTCCCACAAATTGAAACCGATTCCCTAAAAAAGCAATTTGAGGCAATCAGCTTGTCGGGGCTCTGTGCTCATGAGCCCACTGCAGAGCAGCCCCCGAGGGGCCGGGGGGATCCAGTAAAAGGGGGCCCCCTTTCACGCAACCATGGTAGAAGACCCTCGACGAATTGTCGAAGCCGACAAGTACGCCTTAACAGAGACCAACGTGCTGCCAACTTTGGAGGAAGCTGTACGGTCTTCACCGCCCTGCGGAGCAGGTGACGACGTTCCCGGGGGCTGACGTCTCCTTCCGTCGTCCACTGCCAGTTTTTTTTGTTTGGGGGGCTTCGGCTCCACCAAACTCGTATCAATGAAGCATTCCCCGGGACACAAGCCCTATTTAGATAGGAAATTTCCTTCTGGGAAATAATTTCCCGGGCAAACCGGGTTTTGGAATTAATGATTATTTTCGTGAAAGCATACTAGGTCCACAAACGTTTACAATAAAAAAATCATTAACTATTTTTAACATCCCGCTACAGCCCCCCTATTTATACGCTTTAGCATCTGTTCAGAGGGGGCAAAACCACCCCACTCTAAATGGTGGTTTTTTTTACTATTTTCGAACATCCTATAATTGATATGTGCTGAAAAAATTTATTTAATTCAGATGATTCCTTCATGGTGTTGTATTTCAAACAGCGGTGTATAAATAGGGAATAAAACCAATTCAGCCGCTCTTTTTAGCTTTTAAAAATACCGAATGTCTTTAAGTGCAAAAACTTTAATAATTTTAAAATTTCAATAAAAGTAAATTTCAGTATTTCGAAAAAAAGCTTAAAAAACATAAGTTTACTTTTTCCAAAATCATTTTTTTCCATCTGTCTTTTCTCCCAATAGTTGATCAGTCAGAATATTTATATAAGGAATATCGAGAAAAATACAGCTTTTCCCAGTTCTTACCTATTTGCATAACGTTAAGAAAAAAAGCAGAGGCTCGTTCGAAGAAATATAATGAATAGAATAAGATAAAAATCATTTTAAAAGAAATAGAAAGAATATCGAGAAGATCAGACGTTGAAATTGCTCGTGTTGCTTCAAGTTTGGTGCTTAAAAACCAATCAAAGAATTAAAAATTTGAAGTAAAGTTTACTTAGTTTTTTTAAAACGCATATTCAAAATGCGGTTAAAAATCATGTTATGCATCTTCAATATATTAGGCGTGTTCAAAGGAAAGCGATTCGAAGCGTCGCATGCGAACGGTTTTCAAGGTATTTTCATGAACTAAATGCGATAGTAAAGGTGATTTTACCACGTATGCGTGTGAGCAAGCAGAATTGTGATAATTGCATTCGTAAAGACGTGGCATTCATTTTAAATTGGCTGGCGTGGTCTCACTGCGCCAAAACAGATCGGCGAACTATAATAAAGTTTCGAAACTGGAAGGGTGTGGAATCTGTAGGATATTTATCGTAGAATGCTGTCTGTGTATGGTGACACATGTGTGCCGAAGCCTACGGTGACAAAATCGGCGAAAACGTTTAGATACGGTCAGCAGAAGACAAGGGATCTTCCGAGGTCTAGTCAGGTGCACAAAGTTGTGACAGAAAAGCTGATTATGCACATTGAAATCAAGGGAAATCGACATCGAAATATTCGCGGCCTCGCAAATGAGTTTCATAGGATCTGTTCTCAACTAGTTCCATGATCAACCGACATTGTTCTTCGTGGACGGAATTAATAACCTTCCTAAGTAAAGGGAAGCCTGCCGAAACGCCATGAGTGATTTCGTTTAAGGGAACCGGGACGTTCTCCATGACACAAAATGAGCAAAATTTGGCTTTTCGAAAGAACATTATTTTCAAAAACAGAAAGACTCCATATAAATAAAAATTATGTCATACAATCTATATATTTTTCTTAATATACTACAACATAAAAATTATTAAATATATAAAATATTTTAAGAAATATATGATTCGAAAAAGTACACACCAAAAAAGTTTTCGGATACATGGTGCTCTTTTAGGTACACATGTATCTTTCCCTTTTATATAACATATAACACCACACAAAACATGCTGTTTTTAGTTATAAAATTGTACCTTTTATTTAAATGTAATAGTTCTTTTTATATTTCGCACAGAATGTTTTTTTAAAAATTTTGAATTTTGACTTTTGAAATTTTGATAAAATGGCATTTTTTTAGAAATTGAGCAATAAAAGTAAAAATATTAACATTTCAGAAATAAAATTAGTAAAGCATTAAATACATTATCATGACACAAAAGCTCATACCAAGTTTCTCTCTCTCATTAAAAATATAACAAATAGATTTTTCACACATGTACCTAAAACTGAAAACACATTTTGAGAAAATTGAAAAAACTAAATAAAATGATGCACTTACCTAAGATTTTGTATTTTAAAAATTTCCAGCACTGTACTCATCTTGCATTGACTGTTCTAAAGCATCCTGCTTCCTTTTAATTTGCCTTTTGTTGTTTTGGCTTCTTTTGGTAAGCTTTTAGAACAGCCATCTCAGTCAGCTTCACAAATTCTGACGTCAATTTTAAGTAAAGGCCTTCA
The DNA here is from genome assembly GCA_019973955.1 of Trichonephila inaurata madagascariensis. Classification (NCBI taxonomy): domain Eukaryota; kingdom Metazoa; phylum Arthropoda; class Arachnida; order Araneae; family Nephilidae; genus Trichonephila; species Trichonephila inaurata. The sequence goes on from BMAV01025752.1 coordinate 72,858, forward strand.
CAAGTGTTGAAGCCTGATTGATTTTACGCTTTTAATACTTGTTCTTGCGTATGCACCTTCATTCAAGGACATTGCTAAATGCGTCCATAACACCCATTTGCAAAAGTTCTTTTGCTCACAAATATGTTTTTTCGGCACACGATTCCACACACACAGTTATTAAAGCTTTCTGTTGGGGTTCTGAGTTTGGCCATGCAACATTTTTTAATAACAGTTCTTTTGCAGTTAAGTCTCTAAAAAATTTTTTAATTTTAAAAAGAACTGCTTCTGGGAGGGAATGTTTGTGGGTGTATTTTTCACCTGATACAATGCTTTTATTGTACCCGCACCGACTTTTCTTCTCCCATAGGCAAAGCATGATTCGGATTTTCATCTGTCGCAGCGTGCTGGCGGAAATATATTCCAGATGGCTTCTTTGGATATATCTGCAACTGGATTTTCCATTTCTTCTTATGGCTAGGCCATAATATTTTGCAGCAGAAGTTAATTTCTGCATCTGTCAGTCTTCTCCTCATCCAGATATTGCGTGTTGTCTGACAGCCTGCGGATTTTTAAATTGTTCTTGGCGCTCTCAGTCTTGCCCATCCTTTTTTGACGTGACCGATGCACTCTAGTTTTTCTCAACAGGAACTTCATCACCGTATATGTTTGATTCTTGAACTTTAGGAACCCCCTTCGAATCTCCATCTCCGCTGCGTACTGAACATACCGAACATTGTAATTTGGTAAGGAGCGACTGAAAACCGCAATGCTCCTTCACTCCATTCCCGCACTAAATCCATGCGATAGTTTACCTGGCAATTATCACAGGTTTCGTTCGTATTTTGCATTCAAAGCAATATTTTGATAGGCACTCAAATCAATAACTTTTGCATTATCGAGAGAAGCTTTGCAGTTATTAAACGCCATTCTTCGAAGAGTGTCCTCTTTCTGCCAGGTCCCATCAAGAGCAATTGTTATGTTCTCTTACTGTGCTCATTTTCAATGACAGCTTCATTAACGCCAGCAACTATTGAACGAGATGAAACAGTTTTCAACGCTTTAAAATTGGCGTGACATACAATCTTCTTCAAATTTAGCCGGAGGAGGAGGTAAGTTCATCAGTGCACAAAAATATCTGAGCAGCACTTTTGCCAATTCCACGCACCTCATGTCATAAACAACAAACCTCAAATTTACTTCATATCCATCTGCACGGTATTTGAAGTCATTGAAGAAATTACCAGAAACCATTAATATTTCGGTGCAAGTTGCTGACAATTGGTAGCAAGGCCTTTATGACTACTTTTATTTTCAGCAACATCAAAAGCAGAGATCTATCGCCAATATTCGTAATTTGCAATATTGTTGAAAGTATCATTGAGCATATTTAAGTCAATACAATAACATACCTGCTTTGAGTTTTAAACTGAAAATTATCTTCATAGTCCTTAAAAGATACTTCATTCTTCTTAATTTTCTTTTTAGATGCACTGACATCAACTCGTTCACTCTCAGCATTTACTGAAGTGTTTTTTACGAATTAAACGACGTTTGACTTAGTCTCAAACTTTTTTTGTTCGAGGCATTTCAAATGTTTAAAATTCTCGCAAAATTGCAAAACAAATTGAATGGAAACAAAAAAGTAAATTAGCAGTCAAAATATGAAATTGTAACTCACGTGTTTGTAACTCAAGCACGAGAAAAGCAAACCGTTTAAAAATTCACACACACAGCTTGGGTATAAAACAAGATTGAGTTGAGTAGTTATAGTCCTCAAACCACAAGAATAAAATAAATAAATCGATTAAGTGATATAAACACCAATCTGTATAAAACATGCTTCGATCAGCTGTAAAATGGGTGTGGCAGTTGACGTAAAGATAACGTAAGCAACAGGCGTGACAGCTGTTGCTTACATTTTAAACCGCAATTACTCGGATATTAAGCTTTAAACCTATACATGTTATACATTTTGGAATCAGCATTAAATCTACTTTTTTTAAGATGAAAATTGAAAAATCGATTTTTTGAAGGGTTAGAACGTCTCTGTTCCCTTAATAAACTTTGTATACGCATTTTACTCAATAAATATTGTTGTTTCTATCTATGTATCTGTCTCATTTCTGTCCTTACGCATCTTATGGATACACGCCTCGAATCACTTTCATTTGAACACACCCCTTATATTGGAAATTATAAAAACTGGTACGCGAAATTTTTTTGTTTCTTTCTTAAATTGCAACCAAATATTTTTCGTGAACGTTTACTAAATATTTAAACTGAACAGTTAGATTTCCTTAAGAAACTACTTAATGTTATTTTCTTTCCTCGTGTTTTTTCATAAATGCATTGCCAATAAAATACGCTTTCCAGAAAACCGCTGATGCAAAATATGAAAATGCACAACTTTTCTTATTAAAATAAATAAAATAACTTTCTAAACAGAATGTAAACTTTTTCGGAAAATTTGAACTGTGTGTACGCATTTTTATTCAGATTATATGTCACGAAAGAAAAAGGGGAAAAAGAATGAAATCTGTTTTTTTAATTTCTATTTCTTTTCAAAAGGAATTACAAAGTTGTTAAATTCCTCAACATCATACAAAACAAAACTTCATAAGAACTAAATAGAAGCAAGAAATATACATAAAATATAGAGCAATTTTTTTTTATCCTTAAAATGTAAATTGGGAAGATAATTATTCCAGTTATGTGCATTTATGACGTACTTAGAAAGAGAAAGAGAAAATACCAACTCAGTTCAATCAGAATTTCAGTTCTTCGAACCGTTTATTTTTGGAAAATAAAATCTTTCTGGTCGAATTCTTTTATATAACTTGAGGCAATCAATTTATAAATCCCGTTACAAGGAGTTGAAAGAAAAATAAAAGCATAATGATAAAAAAAGGCCAATTTAAGAAGGAAAATTTCAAAATGGAAAGAGGAAACATTTTATAACTCTACATATAAACCTCAATTCAATTTTAACAACAAAGAAAATGAACAGTTGGTGCAGATATTTGCTTGTAAATACATTTGTTGAAATCGTTACTGTCGTATTCAAAAATAATAAATATAATTAAAAAAAAATATTAACTTTTGTAAAAAGTATTGAAACAAACATGACTTCAATCACTGCGATTACAAATATATAACGTGTATTCGTAAATCTATTAATATATTCTTTGTTTTCCTAGTTATTTTTAATACTTACTTCCTATAAATACAAAAAATGTTTTTTAGCTTCATTTTCTCTTTTCTTAAGTTAGTACGGGAAATTTTGTGAAGGAATCTCTTATTGCACTTTTAATTCATCATTGTTTTTAAATCAAAATAAATTCATATGCTAGGTTATTTTTTATACTTAAACATTGTACTGATATACAAAAGGAGTATTATTCAATAGTTATATCAACTTTTACTACAATGAAACATAAAAACAATGCATTCGAAGTATGAATAAAAATGTTCTTGTAATGTATACTTAGAGAATACTTTCTTTCTTTAAGACTATTAATTTTGAATGTCAGTGTTCAACATCAGGTTTAAAAGAAGTCACATATCCTAGTTGAAGTTCTTTTAAAGTTCAATTTCAAGCGTAAATTATTAAGATATAAATATGGATCATTTATCATCGAGTAGAATATTAAAGACACATTTTGGGGGAAAGCCTATGATATCTTATGCAGTTCTGAATAAATACTATGAATTTCAAATAATAGTTTTCACTTACAAAAAGAATCGTGAATTGTGTATTTTATAATCACTTTTCTAAGGTTTGACACAAAAAAACGAGACTAAGAGTGTATCTTTAAAAAAGAGTGGAGTTGGCAAAAACTGTTTTGGTGACCTTATCCCACGTACCTCCTCTATCCATGTGACCAGTTTTGCCAAAACCGATCACGCCAGTTGGGAGCACTGCGTCATTGAATGAACATGTGCAACTGCATTCTACCAGAAAAATGTCGAATCAACATCAAGTTTCTTTTAAAACTTAATAAATCAGCCGAAAACATTTTAAATATTAAACGGAACTTATTGAGATGAAACTTTGTCTCGTGCACATGTGTTTGAATGGCATAAGCGGGTTTCAGGCAAAAGGGACAGTGCGGATGAGGATGAAAGTCCTGGGCGCCTAAGGTCAGCAATCATAAACCAAAGAATTGCCAAAATTCGTGATATGAGTGGGTTTCCCCTCACATCAGTGGCCAGACTATCAATCAAGACTACTACATTGAAGTACTAAAAAGACTTCGTGAAAAATTGAAAGGCCAGAATTGGGGCAATGGGTTGATGGTTTGGGATGGTTGTTGCCCCAAGATAATGCATCCGCTCACACAACCCTATTTGTTAAGCCGTTTCTGACCATTAAAACATTACTTAGCTGGGGCATCCTCCTTATTCACTTTGGTCCCATGCAATTTTTTTTTCCTGCAGTTAAATCGTCCTTAAAGGGAACCCATTTTACCTCATTTGAAGAGGTTTATACAAAAACGGAGAATCTCATAATGCGCCTACCAAAACCTTCGTTCCTGAACTGTTACCAGCAATGGCAGTACCTAATGAAGAAGTGTGTGAATGCTGAAGGGAACTAATTTGAAGATAATAATGCCACGGTAAGCTGATTCTGTGCGTATAATGAT
>BMAV01025755.1:0-10229 GCA_019973955.1 Trichonephila inaurata madagascariensis
CCTTCCCCTTTTGGGCCCCTTCGCGCCCCCATTTAAGTTAAATGTTTTACTTATTTCTTAGAAGTACCTTAACTAGTTTATGTTAAACAGGTTATCAATGATTTATAGATAATTTTAAAATCTTAGTTAGTAATTATTTTTTAGATTTATTTTTAAAGAATATGACTCACACACAAAGAGAGAGAGATGCAGTAAATATATATATACTAGCTGGATGGCCCAGCGTTGCACGGGCTTCTTCAAGTGTACAGTTTTATGCCTTGGAAGATTTCCCTTCCCTTTCAGTGTCAGCACCTCTGTGATATCTATATTAATGTCGCGCGCGCGTTAAAATACTTTTTTTTGAAGTTTCCTCCACATCTTAGTCCTGTTGGGCGGGTCTGTTTTCTCGCCACTTATCTCGGAGTTGCAAGGGCTTTTTCCGTGGGTACAATTTCCCTTTCTCTCTGAACAGTATTTCTGTGTGTCTGTGTTTCTGAGCGATGTGAATGATTTCTATATTTATGCCATTTAAATCCCCTTTTCAGAAATTTCTTCGTCTTCTTCTCTTTGTCAGACAGATTTCTTTTCCCTCCATTCAGCCAAGCGTTGTATAGATTTTTTCAAGAATAAAACCCCATTTTGTTCACCCAGGGGTAAGATCTTTTTTTTTTCAAATATTTATTTTCGATTAAAAGTTTACAAAGCTAATTCAGTTTTGTTCTCAAGAAAACAATGTACGAATTTATTATTAAATAAATAATTTAGTTATAAATAATAAAACGCAATTAAAATTAATTAATTAGAAAAGGTTAAAAAAATGTACTAATCTGCTTGAAAAATATTTTTATCTTTTTTTAGGAATTTAACTTAGAAAAATTTAAAACATTGTAGAAATTGAGATTTTAAAAACATAATTCAAGTTAATCACATGTTAAAAGCATTTAATTTTTAAACAAAGTTAATTAATACTGTCAATAGAGCAACGTCATGAAATTCCATTTCAGCTGAAAACTGATTTTTGACGCCAACTTTTGTCATTGTTGTAACAATAACAGTGTAAGAACAATTAAAACAAATCAAAGTTGGCGCCAAAAACTTAATTAGTCTTTTTAACTAATTGCTATATCGGACCAAATTGTGAATATCCACTTGAACCCCCACAAAAAATGTCATCAAAATCGCTCCAGCCGTTTAGGAGGAGTTCAGTCACATACACACGCAAAGAAGATTTATATATATAAAGATTCTAAGAATTCCATTTCCTAGAATCTCTATTCCAAGAATATTCCAGAATCTTGTAAATTTTGTTTTTTCCCAGTCTTAGTAGGATATAGGATATTCTTTTATATCACTTGTTTTATTCATATACTATATATATATAAAATAAAAGTGAAGAAGTACTAGAACCTACAGTGTTAAAGCAGGAAGAAATTGGAATTCACCAGACACAACAAATGTATGATACACAAAAGTCTTTGACTAAATTGGAGACTTTATTATGATTTCACAAGATGTCTACTGAATTAGGCCAGAGATTAGGGTAAGCAATGCTTTATGGATCCAACCTTCCTCACAGCGAAATTTTAATAAAAGAAAAAAAACCCCCAAATTGAAAAGAAGCCTAATCAAAACGTGGAAGAAAAAACCGATAAATATTAAAATGAAGCAAGAAAAAGAACAATAAATGTCCGGGAGGAATAATGATAAAAAATTAAAAAAAATTACGTGTAAAATAATTACTGGAAATCAAAAATTCAACCTTCCCCCAATAAGCTCCCAACGCGAAATGACGTAAAAGAATTGAAACGACTATTCGAGAAGGAATATATATATATATATATATATATCCATAAAAAGAATGTACATAATGATATTAAATAATTCATACGGGAATTTAAAAAAGTTTGGAAAAAAAATTGATAAAATTGAAAAAAATTTCATTTTTTTTGACTTGAGAAACAAATTTAAATTTTAACAAAACAAAAACATGAAAGTTTTTTCCTTTTTTTCAAAGAAACTATTTTAAAATTTTACATAGTTTCTCTACTTTTTATTAATTTGTTCGTTTAAGTAACATTTTACAATAAAGGAAAATAAATAGTGGAAAATCCCCGCTTTATCATTTTCAATCCGATAGTAATTGCATCTACGTGATTATACGCAACCATTTCCTACAATTACTATTATAAACTCTGAATAGCGATTGCTTTGATTTTATGTTTGAGGAATGCAGTTAAATAAATGTCTTGTTTGATAATTTCTTTAAAGTCCAATTAAGCACTGCCTGCAGTAATTATTTTACAAATTTTAAACTCATTTTACTTGTCAAAGAAAGGTTCTTATCTTTTTAATTATCAAGACTTTAAAAAAAAACTACATAGAGTAAGTAGAAATGTTCAACGTAAGTGAATGTTATAAGGACATGAGTTTCGAGATTTTCTGGTGTCTTTTTTTAATTATATATTCTGTATTGAACATTAACAGTAAATAGTCCCCCAGTACGCTTTGCAGTTTATTTCCACATTATAAGCGATGAATGTGTTCCATTCGTTTCTTGAATTTAATGTTTTCCTATTTAAAAACTCATTAAAAGCATTATTACCATCTTGAAATCTGAAAGTGTAAATTTAAAATAAAATAAATAAAATTGCAATTACTATTACTACATTAAATGGCATGGATTTATCATTGTTGGAAAAACAAATCGGAATAGCTTCTCTTTGACTTTTTTTAAGGTCAACTTTTTATGAGTGATAAAAAATGTTTATTTAAAAAGAAGGTTTAAATCTTTTTCTATATATTCTTCATTAATGCTGTATAGATGAAAGATAGCGATAACGTTTTCTGGGTTACTCTTTAATGACTTACTAAGCAGTACACATTTATTTCCTTTTCGCAAGCTAAGTACATTGATGCATACATAATGCGTGACATTGAGTTTAAATAACTCATTTTCATTAAGTAGGTAATTAAGAAAACTGCGTTTTTTAAAAGATTTTTCTCATTTATTTAATATTTTTCCTTGTAATGCTTAAGTTATTTTTCTTATTAATGAATAAGAAAGACACATTCTTATTAAATACACTATATGGTATTGAAAACGCAATACCAAGAAAGGGTGAACTAAAAAATATTCGAATTCCAAGGCAGGCGTGTCTCACCGAATAATGCAAATGATGTGAAATGTGCAGCTGTGTGACACACGTTGAATAGTATACAAGAAAAGGACCCTAAAAAGGAGCAATGCCCGTGCCCTTATCTCTGTCAGGAAAATTGCTGTGAAGTTCTGTCTCTCTCTTTGTCTGCCAGTCTTTCCTTTATTGTCTCTAAATGCGCACGTGAAAAGCGAAAATGACGGGCCCGCCGCCCGTGGTAGTTCAAAAACAGTTTTCGTGATATGGATTTGTCTGAGTCAAATATCAGCTGACACCCACCTAGGCGGGCGTTCACAGTGCACCCATGGTGACAAAGGTGATTGAAACATGGAAATTTGAAAAGTTTGAAAGGTGCCATTGTGGCCAGAGTGAAGCAAGCACATTGCGATCGACACATTCACCCACAAGCAATATTGGCCTTGAACGACACTTCTATTGCCATTTTGCAAAACGAGCAGAATACACTTGAGGTACACTGTATATATATATATATTCCAAATTAGATATAGTTACCTTCGTATTCAATATACAGTTTCAATTATTTATTCCATTAAAAAAGTATTACTAGAGTTTCTTAAGTTACTGTAGAATTTATTTTATATATATATTACACTCTTACACTATATCATTATTTTAATATAAATAATTTTATACTTTTTGCTAAGTGCTACAATTTAGCCAGTAATACTATGCTTTGAATTTGTATATGGGTCCAGAATCTGAGACAATAACTTGTTACCTATATAAGTTACTTTTTTCTTGTAATATATTTAGAAATTATATCCTTTATTTTCAGTAGAATACCGCTTAGTATTGTTAACAGAAAGGGGAAGGTTGGCTAGCCACAAAACTGGTCAAAACTTACTTTTATATGTGAATTATTTTATATGTTTTTATGTATATTATGTTATGTATTTATACGTTTTGGAAGTTTGTATGCTTATAGAAAATGTGACGTTGCACGAAATGCAAAGAAAGTATTTTATATCATTTTAATGAGAATTTATATAATCCTGAATTCAATACAAAACAAATTTCAAATATTTGCAACACAAGAAAAGTTATGCTGCAATCATTATTGATATGCATTAAATACTAATGATAGCCGTGGGTTATCAGTACTTAGTGTGTGGTACCTTTTATTCAATTCCTACTATTATAGTTCACGCTCTCCCTATATATATATATATATATCTTGTTTAAATTTTTTCAATCGTTAATAAAGCCCTGTTTATTCATCTACTCAAGTTCAAATGCTATTTTTTATATTTGTAGTAGTTGATACTTGATGTTAATACAGTTTTCTCAAATATTAATTCATTTATATTTGAATATTAAATGAATAAATAGTGACAAATATATAAAAATAATAGTCCAATAGCACATATATAAAGAAAAATCGCTTGTTGTGTCCCTGTAGTGCAATGGATAGCACGTTGGACTTCTACAAAGGTCGTGGGTTCGAGTCCCAGCTGGGATGGCCTAATTTCTGAGAATGTGATTTCTTTTTGCTATACTATTTTATTAGAATAATTAAATTTAATTAATGATTGAATAGTAAAAAACAACATAGAGAAATAACATAAACACTCTACATAGAGAGGATGGAAAATTACAAAAAATAGCTTTCAATTTTTCCATGTAATATTATGATTCTGCCATATGTATATACATATTTATATTAATTGTAACTATTTAATATAAAGTAACTAACATAAAATTTTTCTTTGTTGACCTAAGTAGGAATTGACTTAATTTTTTTTTATTACGGATTCCTATATATACAGATGTTTCATTGAGCTATGCTCTTCCTTCGTTATTACATGATGCAGGAAAACAATTATATCGTGAATTAGTTCCTTTTTATTTCATGGGTACCTCATTCGTACAAGAGTAGCCAGGACAATTATGATATTTAGTCAAAAAGCATTTACATCAAATAAAAGAGTACACTGGACATTTAAAAAAAGATGTGGGACGAGAAAGTGGTATTTCCTATGTTAAAATAGCAAGAAAGGGGGTTAGTTCAGTGACTACATCCGGAGACTGAAAGTTTTGCTTAAGATGTCAGGGGGATACAAATTTAATAAAAAAGTAGCAGGAAAAGGTCGAAAAAGGTGCTCCATATGATGACAGAAAAACAAAAATACTATGTTCCCAAAATAAAGAATGTTTAACGGTCATAGAAAATTTCTGAATGTTGCTAGTGTTTTGGTCAGTTCAAAAACAATTTAGGAGAAGATTAGCAGATGTTAGACTAGGGGGAAAATTCCTGAAAAAAACCTTATCTCAATTTAAAACGCGTTAAAAAGAAAGGGGGCAAGGAAAACATTAATTGGACAAATGATTATTTCTCACAAGTTATATGGAGGGATGAATCTAAGATATCGTTATTCGGTTGTAATGGCGGAAATTTTGTAAGACGTAGAAGAGGAGAAATGCTACTTCCTGGCTGCAGCCAGACAACTGGGAAGTTACCCACATAGTTTTATGATTTAATCATGCATATCAGCAGGTGGTATTGGTCGCTTTGATACCATCGGTTGGACACTGAATGTCAGAAAATACATTGACACTATTCTAGAACTCAAACATCAATCTTCCATCAGGGATCTATTTACCAACAATGCTTCATTTATTTTAGCCAGATTCTGCTCCTTGCCTCACATTAAAGTAATTGAAAAACTCTAATATCGTTCTAAGATCATCGAGTTGTTCTCCTAGCCAAGAAACTGTCCTACTTCAATCCTTTTGAAAACTTGTGTCACCACTTGAAAACTCTTGTCCGTATGAGGTACCCATGAAATAAAAAGAAACTAATTGAGGATATAATTGTTTCCTGGCATCATGTAATAATGAAGGGAGATCTATTTTCAGTTCAATGAAACATCAATGTGAAGTTGTAATAAAAAATAAACCCACTAAGCACAGATAACTCACTGCTGTCATTAGTATCTAATATATACTCATGGACAAAAAAATTAGCGCACCAAGAAATAATTGCGGGATCGTAACGAAACTTAGCATGAAGGTACATTTCGGGAGGATATGCAAATGATTAGAAATACAGCGGGATTGCGCATTACTTAAAGCCGGTAGATGGCCTTAGATGGCGTCGTGCTCGGTACAGTATAAAACAGGTAACCAAAGCTTGTTTAAAGGTGTCGAATCCTTTACAAAGGAAGAGCTGTGGTAGACATGCCATTACGCCGTTTTCGAAGACAATGTGAGCAGCTGTCACAGTTTGAGAGGGGGAGAATCATTGACATGATGAAACCTGGGTGGTCAGCTAAGCGTCAATCAGGCCACTGTGATTGTGTTGTGAGGAGGTGTTGGGACCATTGGATCCGAGAGATGTCATTTACACGAAGACCAGGCTCAGGACGCCCTCGACAGACCAGTCGTTGAGAAGACCGCAACATCGTAAGAAATTCACTCGTACAGCCAACTCCTTCATCGGCCGCCATCCAGGTACAGATAGTACCTTTACAAAGGGGCCCTTATGTCTTCTCTAACCATACGAAAGCGCCTGGCTGAAGGACATTTTGGATCGCGGCGCCCATTACGTGTGCTGTCTTTGATGCCCACCCATCGACGCTTCCGTTTGGAGTGGTGTCGCGCACGAGGAAACTGGACTGCAGCGGAATGGAACTAGGTCGTATTTAGCGACGAATCCAGATTCAACTTCAGCAGTGATGACAATCGTGTTTGTATGTGGAGACCCCGTGGCGAACGCTTCAATCCTGCCTTTGCTTTACAGCGACACATCGCTCCCACAGCTGGTGTGATGATATGGGGTGCCATTGCCTACAATGCATGATCACCCCTAGTATTAATCAGTAGCACCATGACAGCCTAGTGGTATGTCCCTGACATCCTGCAACCACATGTGTTGCCACTCATGGAAAGGCTCCCAAGAGCCCTTTTTCAACAAGACAATGCTCGGCCTCACACGGCAAGAATGTCGCAAGACTGTCTCGGCACTGTTACTACCCTTCCTTGGCCTACCTGATTCCGAGATTTGTCTCCAATCGAGAATATCTGGGATCATTTGGGATGACGAGTTGAGACTCCCACGAATTTGAACGAACTAGAGGTAAGATTACTGCAAATATGGAACGAAATGCCTCAAGACATCCTACAGAACTTGTATGCCTCAATACCAGATCGTATCGCATCGTGCATTCGCGCTTTGGGGGGTTCAACAGGGTATTAAATACGCCGTTCTTTTGCCTTTTTCTGTGAAATAAATAATCCTTTTTCTTTGATTTTCTAATCATTTACTTCTATCAAAGTTGTCATTACGTATGTAAAATTTCATTTTTTTTTGACGACTCCTTCTATGTGCGCTAATTTTTTGTCCATGATTGTATATCGATTGCAATTACAGCCTATTTTTTTACGTTGCAAATGTTTTAATTTTATTTTTTGTATTGAATTTAGCATTAAATTGTTTAAAAAATGATATTAAAGACTTTGCATTTTGTGCAATGTAACATTTTCTATACACATACAAACTTAAAAAACATAAAAATTTCAAACGTGTCAACAATTTTGGCCACCACTTTATATTTGGAAACACGTTAAATTAATAAATTAAATATAACGGTATTTCGAAGAATTCAAAAATACATACAATAATACATAGAAATAATACAAAAATAATACATAGAATGCAATGCAAATTTTCAACCTGTATGAATACATATAAGTACAAATTATTTTAAAGTGGCTTGCATCACCTCTAGCAAGAAAGCAGTAGTTAAAATAAAAGGCAAATGGGGTTTATTTAGGTAGAGTTTTAGAATATATTTCTTCTAACTTGTATCAATGTTTTTTGTTAATGCATTCCCTCTGTACTGTTACAGAAAATTTACTTAAATCAGGTAATCCTTCTTCCGCAAACTTAATTACATAGAACTTACACAAATAAAGTCAGCTTTTCTCTTTTAAATAGATTATTGTCTTTAAAAAAGTTAAAATTCAATACATAAGTGATTCTCCTTTATATATATCCTCTTAAGCGGAAGTAAATAGCTAGAATAAACAATTGGTTTCCTTATTTTAAATTAAAGTTTGTGTTGAAAGTATATATATTAGACTTAAGCTTTTTGGATTATTTCTAACGATATTTCTCTGAATAAATAAGTTGTTTGAGTTTTCTTTCAAATAATACCCTTATTTGATGCATATAAATTTTCTCAGCTAACTTTGTTTTGTAATTACTGTTGATCCTACTTTTTCTTTGTAGTTCTATTATTTGAGTATATGCAATTTATATATTAAAGGCAATATGATATGTTTGAAATATTTAATAAGGATTTAGATGTGTCTGTGTGTGTGAAGAAATAGTAATTTATTTTTAAATGATTGGAATTTTAGGATTCAGTAAAAACTTAGTGTAAATAAACTTATATATATATAGGTTCTTAAATCAAAATTATGAAAAAATTTTAATTTTTATTTTTATTCAAAATATGAATGTTAAATAAAATACCAATTAAAAAGTTTTTTTAGTGAACCAAATATCGTTACATAATTTTATTTTAGAAAGCATGTATCTTTAAATAAGAATGTTTTAAAAGCAAAATTGACTGTTTAAGTTTTTCTTATCCTTTATGATGTAAACATGGTTATATACCTTGAGATATTTTCTTAAATACATTCTTCTTCTTATTATTTTGAAATTAGTTCAACCCTGAAGATCAAACAGTAACCATAAAAACTTACGTGATGAAAGGAAAGATAATCTCAGCCCTTTTTAAATCTAAGTAATTAAAATGCAGTTAGAGTAAAAAAACTCTTGAGTATGAATTTAAAATGAAACCACTTGAAATTCAAAAGTAGGGAAATTTTTTTTTTTTTATTATTTTTTCCTTTCATAATTTAAAACCTTACAAATTTCTGCTTGAGAAATCCTATTGAGTCTCAGATATTAATAGGTGTTAAATGTAAGTGATAGGATAGTCATACTCTTACCAACATATCAGAGAATAAAGGCAGACAAAAATGACAGACAATTTTTATTTATTTTCAGGTTAGTATGATATAGAAATTAATTATCGCTTACGTCGGTAAAGGTAGCATTTCACAGGATTCGTTTTTTTTTCAAGTAACCTAATAAAATTTACGAAGATGCAGTAAACAAAAAAGCAGTAATAGTTTTCATATTTTTATATCCAATTACGAAATTTCAATTCAAAATTTTCTGAAACAGCTTACATAAAAAGTCGATGTAAGCAAGAATTTTTATGACACATAGATTGCTGTATTATATTGCATTGTATACATTAACTTTTATCGATTTACGATGCCATTATGTAATTCTGTTTTTAAAAACCAGAACGCCGTGAGGGAGTTATGTGAGTTTAATTAAATTTTAGAAAATTTAAGACTAGGATATGCAAATGGTTTTACTTACAAAAGCACCACACTGAGTGTGTCGATCGAAATCCTCCTCCTCAATCCTCCTCAGAGATATTGTAATAAGTGTATCATTTTGACTGTTGTAGATGTTTAATTAGAAAGGAATATGCCTCACCAAAAACGCTGTCACATACGTGCTGCTAAATTATTTATAAAACTAGATAGAAGACTCGTGCTTAAATTTATGTAAAACTTTTACTTGTTTTTTTCTGTGTTTGTCTTGAAACTGCATCAATATGTCCAACAAGAGTAAACAGTTGAATATTTCAAAACACTTCAAAAAATATATTTAATCCTGCCGTAATATAGGACAAACCTTCAAAAAATTATAAAAAGAATGATAAACGTTTTTAAAACATGGAAGTGGGAATTTAAATTGGAACTGCTCGAAATTGAATCGTATAAATTAAAATGCACTTATTTATTATTTCCTTAATAATTTAGTCTTTGGGTCAAAGGGTTAGTTGTGCTTCTGAAGAAGGGGTAACATTTCGCATTTCTCCGTAAAAGGATTAAATCAGTGCTTCTCAAACTTTCAATAATGTCGCCCCCCTTTTCAATCCCACTTTTTATCGCGCCCCCCTTATACATCAATAAATTACTGAATACAATAATAATGCACTTTGACGCTAAAGCTACAATACACGATCTTAAATAAACCGTACA
>BMAV01025756.1:0-25228 GCA_019973955.1 Trichonephila inaurata madagascariensis
TTAAAATTTTTCCTTGTACGTTAAATTAGGCTTAGAGTTTTTTCCCAGGGGAAAATAAAACCGTTTCATCTTTTCTTTTTGTGGGTTGAGATTTAACTGGGGACGAAGGGGGGGTTTCGTGAACAGGGCAGCCGGGGGTATCACAATAGGGAAGGGGCCCAAAAAATAAACCCGCTTTGTCGGGAGATTTTCATAGTATGTCCTTTGCCTCAGCATTCTACATAGGTCGGATCGTCTTCTTTTGTGCTTGGAATGGCGGGGGGCGTTAGCATGTTCTAAAACCCTTGCTTAAGGTAACCCCGGGATATAAACTTTTGTTTCCCAATTGTGAAATTTGGGGATGGCCCGATCCCTTTCGGGAGTTGAGTTCCCCGGGTTTGGGAGAGTAGCATGGTATAGTCCATATCCGGGGGGTTGTCCTTAATCAGCCAGGGTCGTCGGGGAAAGAAATCTGTGTTCGTTGGGAGAAGTCGATTCAGCTCTAAAGAGCTGAAAGGCGCTCAGAAATGGGTAAAAATGCCGACGTGAAGCTCGTTAAAAAAACGATCTAAATCAAACCCCTTGGGATCTCCTAGCGGTTTTCCTTCAGATCTTTTTTCTTGGACTAACACCCCCCAAATAATAAATTCAGTAAAATGTCCAATGACACTGGTGCTTTGATAAAATTTTTTGCAAATTTTTTTTTAATTTACGAATGGCAAAAAAATTTTGAACAACTTTTGGGGTTTCCCGGCTCGAACCCAGACAAGTACCCTGATCGGCAAATATCCTTTTTTCAAAAAGACGTTAGAGATTATTTCACGATTACTCGTACTGATGGGGGCTCCCCATACATTTTAAAAAATTATTTTCAAAACAGAGTTCTTTTTTTAGAGACATTAATATGTGTTTACAACAATCAGAGCGAAAAATTAATAGGTTTTCGTGAATTAAAATTCTCTTTTTTTTATATGTCCGTTTTTTGCGGTAATATCAACAATCTTTCTTGTTGAATTTTTAAAACATTTAATTTTGTTAACATTTTAATTTTTTTTTAGACATAAATATTTCTAAACATTGGGCAACGCTGTTCCAACATATTCAGCTTCCCATTTCACTGAATACTACGCAATAAATCAGATATGGGGATTATAACTCCCCACTTTCCTCCCTATATCTATTCTCCTCCCCGGTTGGGAACATGATTTGATATTCTTGATCCAGCTTTTCACAAGATATGGTATTTAACTAGCATATATTAGATCTGTTGATGATCAATACAAATAAATGCATTATAAATTGATCTGTTTTAAATAATATTTGTATTGATAGTTTAATGCGTACTAAAAATCCGTGTTAGTGAAATCCATAGAAAGTATAGTAAAAGTTACATTTCTTAATATGCATTAAAAATGGATTCATTGTAGCGTAAATCTCCACTACGTATGACAAAAGGTGTGACGTTTCCCAACTGCAATTGGAAGTCTGATTTATTAAAAAATACCACTAAAGTAGTATAAAAATTATTAATATATATTAAAGGAATATCCCAACCAGTTATTTGTTAAAAAATTTTCCTTATCCCTGAAACTCTGTAAAGGAGTTGCATCTCGAATCAAGCTTTAATTTTTCGTTTTTGAGGGCAAATTTACTATTTCTTTTTTTTTCATGTTATTTGAAAAGTGTCCGAACAATTGACTATCCGCGCTGATGTTCTAATAATAGTAATAAATTACTTTCTTTATAAATTCTTTTAATATATTGTTAATCTGGAGATGATCCTCAGTCATTACAGATGTGTTATTTACAGTTATCTAAGTTTTTTTCCAATCTTAATTTTCTAAAATATTGAGTTTTTATTTTAATTTCCTGGCAATGTTTTTCATTAAATATTTTATTTCATACAACAGTTATAATTTTCATATCAAGTACCACAACATTTCCTCTAAATGAGGATTGAGATACTTGTGTACTTCAAAGTCGTCGGTATAAATAAGCGCGAAATGATCCGGTTTTTTGACTTCATTACATTCTGAAAATTATTAATGATACTTTTATATTTTAAAAGTAAGATATAATCTTTCACGTTTTGAATTTTCTATGTGTTCTTCTCTTATTAAATATATTACAACGTTATGTATTGTCAGTCAAAACCATGAATAGTTACTTAAAATACTCAAATTATCCGAAGCTTTTCACACATTAAAAAATATTAGTTTCTGTGAAGGCTTTTTTTTTTCTATAGCCATCTTTTTTTTCTCCGTAATTAGAATCTTACTTCCAAAAGTCTGGAATGAAATTTTTGGATTAAAAGAAAATGAGTAAAAAGGAAAAACATGTATTCCCTGGCAGTAGAAAGAAAAAAATTTTATAGAAAGGGTGTGGATGCTTGAAGTTATCAACTTTAAAACAGGATATGCAATAATAGTTACTCGGAATTTAAATTCCTGGTGTTGTAGTGTATAAACCAAATATGTATGGCCTGCTAGTGAACATTATCGTGTATGCACTAGTGGAACAGTCTGTTGGTTTCTGCCCCTATTGGTACTCTTTTCCCTCTGCATGATAGAACAGAATTCGTAAATTTTACTGATTTTTCAGTAAAGTTAAATATTTCTATACAAGGTAAAGCAGGAGTGGCCAACCACTAGCACGGTGGAGTTGCAAATCAAGTAAGAAATTCTGAAAACTTGCTAAAATATTTTAAAAATTGAAATAATAAAATGAACAAATTATTTACAATTTTATTAAAATGCTGCTGACACGCACAAAAAAAAAAGAGCAATTAAAATTTATTTTAAATACATTTAATTAAATTGGTTACAGATACGTATTTTGTTAAGAATATTCCTTCATTGCTATGTGCCTTCCTTCATCACATTTTGGAGTGCCTTTAAAACTATTAACTATTTGCTGCTCAAGAATGAAGGTTGGCTATGAGATTTAGATTTCTTACCGATGTATTGTGGGACATTAAAACAATTTAAATTCAAGATTGCCAAGGAAGACATTGTATTTTCTTCTCTTTCCTAATTATAGTCATTTATAATTTGACAACAAACTTTTTGCTTTTGTTCCTCTATTTTGGAGAGAAAAAAAAAAAAGAAGTAAAAATATTTCACTTTTTGTAGGATTATCAATCCAATTTGAAAAATGTCTAAACTTATTCAAAAGTCAAAAATTTATGATCATTTTGCAGTATTCATTATGGGCTTGAGGACTTTTCATCATGATGGGGAAAAAATTGCTGATATTTTCACAAATTCTTTTCTAGTTTCTCTGCGAGATTATTATTGTTACCAACTAGATATACAAATTAAATTTATTCAAAAAACTGTAAGAAAAGTTTTAAAAATTAAACCCAAGTGTGTACTTTGGGTGTTAATTAATTTATTATTTTTAACTGCTCTACTTCAAAGCTTACATTAAAAAATATAAGCATATAATCCCATAATAACAATGAAAATAATATTTTGTCACAATTTCATATTATTTTGTTTCTTGAAAAAGTTGGAAGTGGCACGTAATTTCTTTTTTTTTTTTTCTTTTTTCCCTCTTTTAGATACTGGCACTTTTCCGAAAAATGTTAGCCACCCCTGATGTAAAGCGATTGCTGCAGAATTTTTCATATTAAAAATTCGAAATCACTAGATGGCGCTAGTGTTGTGGAGGAAAGGAATGGAATCTTCTTGGGGAATGAAGGAACACGTGTTGAGTAACATTATTATGTAACAAATTCGCTGCTTTTTGTTTGGTGCGGAAATTGACTGCATTTTGGCAGCTATAGTATTTTCAGTCAAAGCAATTCTCCAAGAGTGGGGGCCATTTCACAGGTAGTACCATGTAATAGCGGCTCCAGCTACGAGATTTTAAAGTTGGACTTTTTTATATTCAGTTCAAACTCTCACCGGATGCTAAATATTGCCGTGATTTAATTTTGCCGGGAGTAGCAGAGACAGACTGATACTCAAGGGACCTTATACATATCACATAATCATGTGACATGCGTGCTTACGATTTTCGCAACAAAGAAAATCTATGGACTCTAGCCGGGATTGAACCCGCAACAGTCGGCCCGTGACACGTGTACACTACTTTATAGCTTCCGTGCAGTATTCTTTTACAAATTAATAGTTTTTAGCCGTTAGCCATCAGTACCTAGAGATGCCCCCCACCACCACTATTATGATGTGTGACGCTACACTCTCGTTCATTTCACCGAGTGGATTACTTTTAACAGTTTATTAATTTGTTATTGTATTGCCTTTTTATTAAAAAAACATTCCGAATCATATTGAATGGGTTTTTTATAATAAGGCATGGATCGTTAAGAGTTGAACGCCAAATTTCGCTAAGTAAAACACGAACACCGGGATGTATTGTTGCTCTGCAAGTGATAGTTCTGAAAATTCGTGAAAAACGTTGAAATCAGGCAGTCTTCAGTTCTTCAAAGAGGAGTTAAGAGAAAATATAGTGAAGAATATATAAAAAACGGATTTCCGTATAGTGAAGAGAAGAATGTTTTTATCCCAAGTGTCTAGTGTGTAGTGTATGAAAATGAATGAATGAAGTCTTCGTTTCTTTCGCTACTTTTGCATACGAAACATACAAATTACAAAATCGATGATTGTGATTTTTTAAACGATTAGAATTGTACGCAGCAATCGAAGTTAGGTATAGAAACACGTTCTTCATTGTCTAACCATGTCTCTGACAACATGAGTAATGCACACTTTTGTGAAATAACGTCGTCGAAATTTGTTTTTTAGCCCTGCGACAATTGAATGTAAGGATCACAAGTTTATCCAGGGTGAAGCCTAATAAGGCATCTTGGTATTTGCGAAGGCGCATTTAGAGTGCTGCTATAATTAGAGTACCTAGCTCTTCTTGAGCTATAACCTCTACCTGTTAGGGATTTTGAGTGATCAGGAGAATTGACTCTCGCTCTTTTGTTAATTAATAAATACTTGTGCTTAAAATACACTTATAAGGAGAGTAATAAAAATTAAAATTTAAAAACTATGTAAATGCTTTTAAGTGCTTGAAAAATAGCTTCAAAAACGGTGCAAGCATCGAGAATGAAAACAAATTTCGATCAGTGGGTCGGCGGGGCGAGGCCTAACCAGTGGGAATGCAGCTTAGAACTCAGTCGTTGTGGTGAAATGAGAGGAACATTGAATGACTTGAAATAAAGAAAACTGCTTTTAAGTACACAAAATAAAATACAGATAGAAAAAATAGGAAAGAACGCGGAAGTTTAAATTTGATCTGGAGAAATAATTTTCCAAGGAAAATTAAAGTGATTTAAAGAAAATTTGAACATATTGAGGTCCCGGGAAACGAACCAGGGGCAATTCATTTCGAGTCACCTACTATGACCACTGGGCCACGAGGCTCGTGGAAAGAGGTAAAGTAAGCGTTTAACATGGATGAGAAGAGTGAAATTATTTTAATTAAGAATTTTAATTGCAGAGAGGATCCGAAAGAATGTTCCTGGGTCTGTTAAATTTAGGATCAGGGGGATATATTTTTCAATAATCAAGATCGAAGGATTACAAATTATGAATTTTTTAAAGAAGAAGTTGCTAATTTTTGTGATAAATCTGTCTGGTACATCATTCTTTTGCTCAAGAATCTAAGCGTATTTATTCCTCATGAACCATCAAGCTTTTAATATTTGGAGGGAAAGAATTCTTTGAGAAGTTTCATTTTGATTAATATGAGATTTTAGATTCATATGCCCAGATTGACGTCGTACGTTAATACTGGTCTGAGGATTAGTGTGTAGATAAGGAAATTATTTGCTCTGCTTAATACAGAGTTTCTTGCAATTAAGGGGTAGATTTTACAGACCGATCAGGATTTAGAGTCAAGCGGTCGAGTGATTGATGGTTACTAGAGTTGGATCCCATGCTAGGGTAGCGAAGATGGCCACCACCACGCGCTCTCATTGTTCAAATCAAACAGCACGCGCTACGTCACATCCTGTAAATACACTTTAGTCGCTTTACACGAAACCATCCCTACAAATATTCAGCAACCGAGAAGAAAAGATGTTTCACATTAAAAAAGTAAATATTTCTATTCAGGTAGATTACACCAAAGACATAACAAACAAATTTTTTCGTAGGATGATAGATTTTGATAGTAGCAACGTAATAATTTTTAAGCGAATGCTGCAAATAATTATTCGCAAGCAGAGGGACATCGTTCTTCTCAGTGTGCTCAGAAACGCCGTGTTCTCTAGACAGTTTTGGAAGGAGAAATGAGGAGTCCATTGACGAGGCTAAGAGATAATAAAAAGCTCAAGTAAAAAAAGATCTGGTACTGATTAAAGCTCCAAGGAGAATTCAAAAAGAGAATTCCATTACATTTTAATTTTGGAAATGAATTTTAAATCTTATCACAAAACATTTTCGTTCACATAAATAACAACAATTTAGAGCCAAAACTTCTTTCACTTTCTTTATTTCACATTTCAAAAAAAAAATTCCATTGGTGCAAGTCATAACTCAATGTTGCATCTTTAAAATTTAATAAGTCTCTCATAATACCCAGTAAATATCGATATAAATAATTATTTTTTTAATTGCATATTTACAATTTTTCAAAAAAATAGAAATAAACAGAAGTAATAAATTTATTTGCGTTGAAAGTAGAATAAATTTTATTTCATAAGGAAAGCAATGTAATAGAGTTAAATAAGGCTCATGTAATTTTTTTTCTCGTTCTTTACTGTGACCGCGATAGCCTAGTGGTCTAGGTGACGGATTCATGACCGCGGTAATGTGTTCCAGCCTGGTATTACAAAGATCCGCCGCCGTGTAGTTGGGGCAAGTATAATAAAACTGTCGAAGCTCGAAAGTCCTACCGGGCTGGTTTGGTGGGAGAGTTAGAGAGGGAGGTGAAAGCGAAATGTCGTCCTTGTCTCTTGACCATGGTTCAAAATGGTGAGGTCTGGTCACCACAAGACCCTGTTGAGCTTTATAGTGCGACGTAAATAGGATTTTCACTCACCCATTCTTTACAGATTTCCAATTTGACTGTTTTAGTACGTCATGAATTTTTTTCATGGAACTAATTTTTATCCAAAAACATGTATATTTCTCTCTATTTGTGTGTAGGATAAAAGCACCTTCACATTTATCATGAAATCTCTGTACTCTTAAATATATTTTAACCCTTCGTATGATTTTTTTCTTTGTGAAATAAATTGTATTATTATGAATCATGATTTAGATTAAAAACAAAATTGTTTAAAAAAATTCTAAATATAAAGCAAAACTATAATAAAGTATGGTGGAATATCTGTCATCATGCAAATTTACATTTTAACCCTTTATCTAACGACGGTACTTACTAACGAAGTACCAATCTCATTAAAATTACATAAAATAACAAATTTTACGAATATTCTGACTATTTGTCAGGAACACCCTTTTAATTCACCAGTTCTATGATAAGTATTTTGGAGGGGAAGGCGAATAGTTTTAAAACATAAGTTGCGTTTTTCAGCTGGCATTTTGATCGGATGCGAAGATTGACTTTTTTGTTCCGAAAAAGTATTTAATGTCGAAAGTTAAGTGTCTTATTTTATTTATTTATTTTTTATGTTAGTAAAGACCTAAGAAAACGGTTTGACTATTTATTTTAAGTGAACAGTGTATATAATTAATTTTGCAGCTGAATAACTTTGTGGTACTTAAAAGTACAGACAGCACAATGGATGTTTAGGCAAGAACTTAGTTTTTTTTGTCCGTGTAGTTCATTGTTTTTTCTGGTTCTGTAGCGTCATCTCTATAATGCAACAGACCTTTGCTTTGTGGCATTTCTTTTTAGCTTAACTTAATTATTTTGCTTTTTTAAATTTTTAATTTAACGTTTTGAAAAAATTTTGAACTTTGAATCTGAACTTGTTTTTTCTGCCACACAATTAAATGAAATATGTGATCTTATTTCAAAAATTAACTACATTTTAATTTCCTTATGTGTAAATGAGATTTAACTATAATAAGAGATTTTCAGGTTAATATTATTATTACTTATTTCCCTTAGAAAGTCTGGAAAAAAGAAGCACAGTCTTCAAGAAGCTTTGGATTTATTACAAAACTTACAATCTGAAATAAGTGATGTACTAGTATATGATTTTTCAGATGAAGAGGTCTTAGCCAAGAATCTGCTGGAATTTTCTACAGATTCTTAAGATGACGATCCGGAGACTGAACAAGATTCAAAGTGCAGCAGTTCATGTTAAGAAAAAACAGCTTTTCCTACCCTAGGAGGGAGTGCTTTAAAAAACAATCAATCGAAACCTAACTCAAAATGCACAACGTGTAATGAATTTTCATGTATTAATAAAAGGGAAAACTTTCATGGAATATCATCAAATTACATTTATCTGTAAAAAAAGTAAATAAGTTTTAAAAATCTAATAATCTTTAAAAATAAATATTTCGTGCTATATAAAATATTAGTATTCTTCGGTTATTTAGCAATTTTCTCAGTTAAAACTGCGCTAAAAAAAGTCATTCTGTCTTTTAGTATTTTGAGAATATTTTATGTTTGTGGTCGGACGGTAATTTAAAGTTCCAATTCAATTAATTAGCTATAACGGATTAAATTTCTCAAAGATGAGGATTTTATTTATGTATATCTCTTAGTTTTCAATGTAGTGATTCAAAAAATATATATATATATTGCATGAAAAAATGGCATTAAATCATGATGTGGTAGATAAAAGCTTAAACTCAGTACAAAATAAATTTTAAAAAGTAATATATCTTTGTATCAGTTTTATTGATGATAATTAAAAAAAAACAGTATTTGTTTTTCCAATTTCCTCTGCACACACCTTATTTTCCGGCAGAAATTTCGTCCTCTGATAGCCTCCAATGTTTAGCTGATAAGTACTCTCAATGATCCTCTGTTCTTCGCTGTAAAAAGACACAATAATAATATACATAAGTAAATATGTTCGCCATACATTAGAATTGAAATAACTACATAGTGGTGTCACATGGTTTTGGGAAGATTCTTTTTGGTGTTCGATAGAAACAGAAAATAAAAGAATTTAAAATTAGCACGATTTATAATTACAGTCGTATTGTAGCTTTAGTGTCATAGATCTTTACGAGTATTATTGCATTCAACAGACATATACAAAATATAGACTCGTCATATACGAAATTTAATATAAAATTTAATATATATATATACTTATCTTGATAATTAGTACGAGTTATATTTAAAGTCGTATTGCAGCTTTAGCGTCATAGCACATTATCATTCCATTCAATACATTGTTATTGTACGGAAGGGAGTGCGATGAAAATTATGATTCCAAATTGGGTCGCAATCATTGAAAATTTGAGGAGCACTGCTTTAAGCAGAATCATACATTCAACTTTATGATATACTAGCTTGTACATCCGTTCTTTGCACGGGTGAATTGAAAAATTAAACAATACAGATTGAATGATAAAGAAGTTTTTAATGAGTTCATTTTATGTGAACTGAAAATTAAAACCAAAAAAAAAAAAGCTTTTTGCATATCTCATCTGAACAAAAAATCATATTTGTTAAATTTTGGGCTTCTGTGGTGATCTAATAGTTAGTAAAAACGTTTTTTTTCTTATTTATAACGCTCTTATAACTCCCTTGTGGGTCAATTTCTTAAAACACCTTCCTAAGCTGATCTCTGCTCAGAAAAAGTAACATATTGTTACAAATTTTGTGTAATGAATGCTTAAAATTGCATAAATAATTAATATTTGGATGTGTAATAAGTTAATATTATTCTCTGTTGTATTTACTATATGCTAAAATTGTAATATTCGCAAGCAACGCCGTTCCTTAGAATATAATAATGATTTAATGGAAACATCTCGAAATGTTGGCCATAGAGCCAAGTTGGCATCCTTTTTGGCGACTCTTTTGGCAACTTGGCGATTGATTGAAAGGTGCAGTTGATATATGCTGTAGCGCCACCTGGTGGGAGCTGCAACTAAGAGAATAAGTATATATAAAACCTTCACCAAAAATATATATACATGCCAGTTTTTATAGTGATCGAATGAACGGTGTTTTAGTGAAGCGATTTCATATACACAAACAACCATATATATATATATTGATAAACGGTTTGAAATCCGAATGCAGGTGCATCGTCAATAGGGGATAAATTGTAACAGAGGTGGAATCCAACTTATGCATTCTCAAGAAATTAAATAAAAATTACTTTCGAAATGCGTAACTCATCATCATTGCTAGAAGAACTTTTGATCAAAACTTTCCATTAACTTTTAAAAGAAGGACATTCGAAAGAAAAATGATAGAGCCCATTTTTGATCATCAAACGTACGTTCTCGCACCCTTTTACTCGTATATTATTATTTGCACAGTTTTTATGAATTATAGGGAAAAAAAAAACGTTTCATGTATTCTTTTTTTGATTTAATTTTTTTATGACCGCCATATTGATTATTTTTCACGCACACTACTGGTTAGGAAATGCGGCTCTAATACGTATTAAATTTGACTTCTCGTAGTACTATTATTCTTGCACGCCACAACCAAAATGTAAATATAATGTTTCGCAACTGCAAGCGTCATAAATATAAATTAGTGCTTACCTTAAAAAAAATATTCTCCCAGTTATTGCGTTGTTGTAGAAATTAAACAATGATTTCCGGAGGGATGGGAATGAGTGTTCATTAACGTGGCACTGTAAAGCAAGATGAAGACTACTGGTGATGTACCTCGTAATTTTGAACCAGATCGACATCTGTGCTGGCAACCCCCCAACCCTAAATTTCTGTTGAATTCAATGTTTATTCCTAATTCATCAAAATTGAAAGTTTTACTCACGAGTAAGAAAAGCTGCTTAAAACCCCAAAGTTTCAAAATGTTAAAACAGAATAAATTAATATGACTAGACGATATATTAAGACACTTTTTTAAAACTGAACTTATTTATAAATTACTTTTCTAGAGAGTTTTCTTCCTTAAACTTCGTAGTCAATCAATTCCAAAAACTCCGTGAAAGAGTAATTGTTACCAATAGTATGTTCTATTCCTTTGCTGAGTAGTTTGTATACAAACGTCTCACTTGGGAGAACATACTTCCAGCAATAGAGTTATTTTTAGTTTTTACGGTCGCCATCTTCTTAGCTTTTATTGTTTTTGAAATTTATTTTTAAATTGGTACTGAATTCTCAACCGTAATTACGTGCTCTGTCAAAGCTTAACAGTATCCTACATATAGGGAATCAAGACCTCAACAGAATCATGTGCTGGGGAGATTATATATTCTTCCGCATTCAGCGCTGCTAATAACAAAAGGCTGCGAAACTTCACCAAACGTTTTTCTCTTACTGTCAAGGACAGAAGTTTCCAACCATCGTATTTGAAATTAAACATTTTTTTTCAGATATCCCTTTTCCTACTTTCACATAAAACTAATACTCATTTTGTTCTTTTAAAATATTTTTGCATATAATAATTACATTACTGCTGGTTTATATAGTATTATGTGGTGAGTGCATGAATTTCAATATATAAAAAAGCATTTCTTTACGAAAAGAACTAATAATGTTTTTAATAATTAAGAACACTTATATGTCAAAATCAAGATACTGATGCTTGGTTTCGTAACATAATGAACATGAGTGAATTGAGCCGGTTTTGGAATTCATTACATTCTGCAAAGTTTTAATGGTGCCAAGAGTAAGAAATAATAATCTTTTAGTTCTCTATTCCTGTTTATTTTAGAAAATATGTTTAAACATGTATTATTAATTAAAAATATTATTGCATACAATAATGAAATTATCAGAATATTTTCAGTTAAATCAAAATCAGTTTCAAAATTTTAAAGTTTGGGGGAAATCGTTTCATTGGAATTAGTATCTTAGATTTCCAGAATTTCATATGCGAACTTCTTGCGCTAAAATTAATACAACTTATTAATGTATAAAACCATGAGGTTAAAAAAGTTCATATCTATATTTGCAAGAAATTAAAAAATATATGATGGAAATGATGTGGGTTATGAGCTTACAACTTTAAAATATAGGTGTGCAAATTGTTTATTCGAGAACGCTACAGTATATGAACCATCTACACGTGATACTAGCAGGGCTTCGAAACGTAATTTTTTTCCTTCCGGTTCAACTAAATATATATATATCGGTACAGTTCCGAATGAATAATTTAATTCATAAGCAACATAAGTAATTCTATCAAAATTTAGAAGATTTTATCCGTTTTATAATTGTTCATAATGTGAGTTTCTACAATTAACCAGCATGAACTATACGAGCAGTGAGCAGAGAACGATGAGCATTGGCATTGTTATTCATTACCAAAATCGCATTTGACAACTAAACTTATAATTTTGGTTTTTTCTAACTAAACAGTCTATACAAACATCCGTGGATAATCGCATGCTGAGATGCGAAAAATAATACTCTGATTGATGTTTTTCTTAAAAATATTCATCTATACGTCTATTTCGTTCAACTGAATTAAATGCACCTTCTAAAAGCAGTTTCATGCGAAACTGTAAAAGAAAAGTACTAGTAAAGATCAAAACAGGAATTCGAGGAGCAATGAACAAGTAATGATGATAATTATACAATTGATGTTAAATTACAAAAAATGGATGAATTGATTGCATTAACAAAATGACCTAAGATATATCGAACCGAAATAAACCGCTAATTATTTTCAGTTCAGTTCCGGTTTCCGTTTCGAACAAAATAATGGTTTTAGAGTATTTTTCCTATTTTAAGTAATACTTCACGTTGATGTTATAAACTCATTAACCTGTATAAGAGTAAAAATTAATAAAATTGCAAACAGAAAAAATTATTTATTCAATTTTTTTCTGAATTGTAAAGATTTTTATTAAATTGAAAACACTTTTAATATCCCTAAATGCATATTGAATTTAAACACTTTTATGTCTTATGGTAATACTAACCACATTAGATATTTTCGAAATAAATTTCGATAAATCTTTTTTGAGATGCATTTGGTAAGCAAAAATGCACACGGTGCGCTGCCAGCATCTGTGATAAGCAATATATATATATATATATATATATATATATATATATATATATATATATATATATATATATATATATATATATATATATATATATATATATATATATATATATATGTAAATAAAAATCTTATCTTGCTGTAATACCGGCTCTGCCACGAATTTTGCAGCCATATGAAGGATGAGTAAAAAGAAAGTAGACATTTATTGACCAGCACTGTGGACTAACATTTTATTTTTCTTAAACTCTTGTTATCGAGACTTATTTTGACCCTTTTAATAACTATATTAAATTCGGAATATTTATTCAACTTATAATAAGTTTTGTTTTGAGAAGTTAGTAAAAGAAATTGCATGATTGACAAAAGTATGTGTTGCCCATGTACTATTCAAACCTGATAAGAGCGACCCTGCATATAGAATCATAGTTCGTCCATTTTAGAAAAAGGCAGGTTCAATTTTTTTAAAATTTATAAGAATTATTTTTGTAGTTTAAAGTGGAAGTATAATATTTATTTGGCATCCCAGCCGAGATGTGAGTTTGATTCATTGTATGAATAGAATAAGAATCAGGAGCGTAGCTAAAGCCATATTAGCCGTATCAATGATACGGGGCCCCCAAGGTACGTAACTGTAGTCCCAATAACAGTGCTCTCTTATTTAAAAAAGGAGCCCGAAGGATTTTCTATAAAGTGCCCACTCACAACTAGCTACACATCAGTGATAAGAATTCAGTTCAAATGGAAATATAGGATGTTAATTATTTAATATTGTATTTTTGATATGTTAGTTTTTAATTTTAGAAACTATCATTCATGTCTGAAAATATTTCAAGTAAATTAAAAGAAAACCGTTGAGGCTCAAGAGAATTTGTTTCTAAGACGTTAAATGAGTTAGAAGATGAACTTCCAAAAGCGGAAGGATTAGATGCTTACGATTTCGAAAAAGTGTTAGAAACTCTAACACAAAATTACGAGGCTCTCAGCGTTGTGGAAGCTGAACAGAAAAACTTTCCTGATGAAGAATTCGAAACCGAATTCACAAAATCGGAATACTCTCAAAAGGTAGTTCGCGGGAAGTTTCACGCAACTAAAAGAATTAACGAGCTAAAACGGAACAAAACTTTGTTATCTTATGTTAACTCCAAATTAAAAATCAAACCTTTTAACGGATAGAAGACAATCTAAAATTAAAGATACAGTTCGTATAAAAAACCGAAGTGTAAATGTGCCCAATAAACTTAATTTTATATATACATATATATATATATATATATATATATATATATATATATATAAATTGCAATATCCTTTAAGGGCTCACAGGATCTCCTGAATAGATATCCGTGCACCTCCACTTTTTAATGTCGATGAATTTTTCATCACTGTAAAAATCCGGCTTATATAATGCGCACCGGTACTTTTTGTTTTGTTATTTTATTATTACAGTTTCTTGGTACACGGCATAAAAACGCGCGACCCTTGGAAGTTTCGATCTTTTTTGTGTGTGTGTGTGTTCAAAGTGCGCGTTATATGCCGGATTTTACGGTAATTCTCTTAAGTTACTCACGATAATTTCTCTTAATTTTCAGTAAGTATTATTTTGGGCAGGGCTTGGGTTTAGAGGAGTTGGCCTCGGAGTTAGCTGGATGGTTGCTCCAAATCAAAGATCAAAACAGGCAAAACTGAAGTTGTCTATTTCAATTGATAAATATTTGCGATTGGAAAATCAGGTTTGACAGTTTTTTTTTTTTGAGAAAACCGTCCTCCGGGGATTCCTTTGATGTGCCTTTATGTTTTTTCCCCTCTAATTTTCTTCGTTTTATGGCTACCAGTTGCTATGAGTAAGTAGTACTTTCATCAAGACAACATCATCAGAATAAATTTCCATATTTACATTAGAAAATGGTGTCTCATGGTCCACGCAATAAAATAAATTCCAAAGAGGAAGAAACTTAATCACCAAGGCGTCCTTTCTTTTTTTTAGAAGTTCCTTCAATTGTTTTCTTAAGAACGTCTAGCATTCATTTTGTTTTTTCGTCCATTTTTTTTCTTTCAGTAAGTAGGTGTAAACTTTAAAAAGATGTTCGGAGCCTTGGATCTTGTTCGTGGTCTCATTCAATTTTTCACATACCTTCACGGGATTAAAATTCGTTGTTTCGAAGTTCATTTAATCCGAATAAAAGAATTGACAAATTTTTAATTGTCAGTATTCTTAAACTTCGAGTTAACGGGAGCGTAATAATTCCATGGCAATATTATTGGCTTTTAAATAAAAAAGTGTGTTATTTCTAACTGTGGATATTTTTTGTGTCGTTTCTTATTATAGAGTTTCCAATAAGTAAATGCAAAAAGTTATTAATTTGCTTGGACCCCGATACAATGAATAATCCCGAATTAGCGAATAAAACTTTCGGTCCGGATGAATTCGTTAAATCGGGATCCGACTGTACAGCTTTTACCCACTTTTGATCAATCCATTAGGCCCCGCCAATAAATTTCATGCAGCTTTAGAGTGGGACCTTAATAAACCCTCTCTCTCTCTCGCTTACTCAATTAACCCCTTCAGGACCAGCGGAAAGAGAAAGAAGCGCTTCCCCAGGCCCTTACTTCGGAGAGGATACGCACGCAAGGGACCGGTCGAATTTCCCTGCTAAGCATATATATATATATAATTTCCTTTAAAAATTCATATAAAGTTTTAAATACAATCAAATACGCTAAAACGTACAATTTATAATCATTGATAATATTTGAACATGGAGTACAAAAATTTTCGCTATATTTTTTTAAAAACAATTGCGTTATCAAATAAAATGTTTCGTGATTTAAAAAAAAATTACAGATACTTTCAAAAAATTGACAAAAGTCCCATCTATTTAAATACGAATATTAGAAAACTATAGCAACGTATTCAAAATATAAACTGAAATCCATAGAGTAATAGATCACGAACCTCTAAATGTTCGTTTCTCTCGAAAAATAAACATGTGCAGTTGTTTATATTCATATCTCGGATTTAATTTTTAAAAAACACGGAGCTGAAAGCATATGTTGAAGTTCAAAGTTTTATGAAACATTATTCGAAAAACGGTTTTTAACCGCCATTAAGTGCTTGTAAAAATTAATATAAAAATATTCCTAACTCTGATCACACCAGTGTGATTATGGGCCTACGAGAAGGGAAAACTCAATCATACATATGATACCGTGGCCGAAGGAAAACGTGTGATTCACATATTTGTGACCATGAACTATTAAGAGGGTCCCCTAAAGAATGTTCGATACGAAGCCCACTTCAGGACTAGCTAATACGCCGGTGTTGTGCCTCTCTGTATTACTCTGACGGCGGTAGAAATGAAAACGTATATTTCCTACCCTAAAAATAATGATTTACTATGTTTTGATTATTAAATGTGTGAGAAGGTGAATGAAAGATATATAATAAGTAAATATTTGTTTTAGAACATGTTGAATGAGATTTAACTTTTTTTGTTACATTTTTTGGTATATTTCAAATAAGATTACTTTTTTCAAATAATATTTATTTTTGAATAATGTTTGATTAATTTTCCGTACTCCAGAAAACTCCAACACATGATAAAGTTCCTGTCAAAAGAAAATTTAAATGTTTCTAAATATCATATTTTGACGGATTTATTTTTACTTTTTTGACATTCGTTCTGTAGTAAAAGCTTTCAACGGCCCCATTATTGTCTCAACTTTAATTGTAACAATAATTCGTGCATTTTTCGTTTTCAATACAAACGTTCTTGTTTTGATAAACTGCCTGTAAAATAAAAGCATGTATCGGCTTTATACAAATTTATATTGGAATTACAGGAAAAAAAGTGCGGTAAAAAATTTCACAGAATCAAAATGAAACAAACAAAAGATTTACCAGGGTCAAACTTCATCCGGAGTTGATAAATTTTCTGGATGCGAAAGACACGCATGTTACTGATTATGTGGCATGTAATAGATACTTTGAGTATCAATTGGGCTTTGGTAATCTCGACAAAATTAAATCACGAAAATATTTAGCATCCGACGACAGCTTGAATTCAAAATCAAATCAAGCGTCCAAATTTGGTAGCGAAGCCGCCATTAGATGGTGCATTTGTTTACTTGCCGTGTCTGCAAAGTCTAAGTTTCTAAAATGCAGAAAAAGAAAAAACTTACCAGGTTTCACAAAAATGACCGACAATTTAAAAAATCATTATTTTAAAAAAGGTGATATTATAAAAATGTGCGGTTTGCTGTACTAGTATTCATCTTTGGTAGATTTATTCTGAAGAAATTCCGAATTCGTTACAAAGTTTTAGTCAATAGATGTCGCTTCTGCTTGAAATTCTATGAAAAGGTTTTATGTTCGTTTCATCTTGTATGTATGAAATTTGGGGTGATACAAAGAGTGGACCATATCAAAACACTCTCCAAAATGTTGGCGTGTTTGATGAAACGGACAGGAAACATTTTTCCTAGTTTTTCTTTGTCAAAAGAATCTTTTGGTGACGAACTTTTAAATTTTGTAATTATACACTGGTGTGCAAAACTTAAGCAACAATGTAAAAATTTAGCAGATAGCCATGAAATTGCAGAAAAGGAGGTCTGGAGATCAATAGAGGGAACACGTAAGTCAGTAGAAACGTCATGCGTATACAAATATCAGGAACAAAACGTCAGAAGCGATGTGAGCGTACCTAAACGCGTGATGTCGGCGCGCGCTGCTCAACAGTAGAATGAAATGAAGGACGGAGACGCAATTCACCATATTCTCTGTAAGTGCCAGTGAGTCAGTTCGTGAAATATGGCTAGAAGAAATCATCTGGATGACTTCACACGTGGAAGAATGAGCGGAAAGCTGAAGGAGGGCCGTACTGTCACCAGTGTAGCTGCACAGTTCGGAATCAACAAAAGTGTCGTTTCGCGCGCTTGGAAAGCGTTCCAAACCACAGGTACAGCTGTTAGAAAGGTTGGTGTGGCCGCCCGAGGACGACAAATGCCGGGGATGACCGATATATCATCCTGCAGGCGAAAAAAGTTCGACAGCAGTCAGCAAGCGCCATTGCTCAGAAACTCTGTACAGCAACAGGTCGACAAGTGTAGCGGTTTACTGTGGCCAGACGCCTTCACAAAGCGGGCCTGTTCACCCGCCGTCCTGAACGCTGCCTCCCGTTGAAAAATGGCCACCGAAGCCACCGTTTACAGTGGGCCAGAGAGCACAAAAACTGGACAACTGATCAATGGAGTCGTGTTTCTTTACGGATGAGAGTGGTTCAGTACCAGAAGCGATTCTCAACGCGTTTTGATTTGAGAGAGATCGGGACCGGTTTTATCCCAGTAACATCAAGGAAAGACATCGTTACGGTGGTCCTGGAGTTCTTGTCTGTGGCATTATGCTGAACGGCGGAACTGAGCTTCCCATTTTCGACAGAGGGTCTGTAACCGGGGATCGCTATTGTGAGGAAGTACTTCTTCCCCATCTGCATCTTTTCCGAGGTGCCATTGGCCCAGACTTCATCTTTATGGATGACAATGCACTGCCACATCGCACTCTTGCTGTTGAGGAGCTGCTGGAAAGTGAAGATATCACTCGAATGGATTGGCCAGCGTGCTCCCCAGATTTAAATTCTATCGAACATGGTAGGAGAAATGTTGCACCAGCTGGTTCTGAGTATGCGGAGACGGTGCAAAGCAACCATTGTAGTAAGGGGAGGGCATATACCATATTAAGGAACTTCTGCTTGTTGTTCTTCCTATTGGATAGACAATCATGAGTCACGATACTATGCGTTCAATAAAGCTTGTTTTTGTTTGATTCCATACCGTATGCGTTGTATTTCTTTTTCAGCGCCGATGCTTTCATCATCCTTTACGTACATAATACTCTCCCTCATTTCAGAATTTCATGTCTTTCAGATGATTTTTCGTGAAGTTATGGCAATAAACCCACCTGTTGCTTAAGTTTTGCACACCAGAGTAGTTGCCTGTAAAATACAGCACGTATCGGCTTTTACAAATTTATTGGAATTAGATAAAAAAGAAAATTGCGCTAAAAAATTTCACAGAATCAAAATGAAGAAACAAAAAACTGTAAACATTTTTCATAGATTTTCTTTGTCAAAAACGTCATCTGGTGACAAACTTTTTAACTTATTTCAAACTTACAAAAGTATAAATTCTCTTCTTAACCAACGCAGGATGCAGGAAACCTAACATTTTTGTCTTCTGTTCTTTTCTAATATTCTTCATATCTTTGGTCATTTTGGAGGCATTTGTTAGTAAATATATCACAAAATTGATATAAACTTAATTTTATTCGAAATATTTTACTTATCAAAAAGTAATAAACTATTTTACATTAGGTCGAGAAAAAAAGGAAATTTTTTTATTCCCTTCTTTTATACAACGTTCTTCGAAAGTAAGCGATTAACAAGATTCGGCGATCGAAAAATAGTTTCTTATAATAATGAAGCATATTTTTCACTTAATTTTTATTTTGATGACACATACGTCATCTTCAGGTAATATAGAAAAAACCGCAGAAAATCTGTTGACATCAAATTAAATTGTGAGTTCGAAATTCTTTTTGAATACTATCTTCAAAAAATCGGTAATTTTAATCGGTAAAAATAAAAAAAAATCGGTTAAAATCGGTAAATTTCATTGTGTAAAAGATTTTTTTTCTGCGATAGATCAACAAAAGCAACGTTGAAATAGCATGCAGAATTACTATGTATCTCTCAAACAGGAAATAAAGAATTCATTTTTTCTCTAAATAATGCACCCGCAATAACTGTAAGTATTCTCTTTGTAAGAAATCTGATTTATTTTTGTAACCCTTATATATAAAAAGAGATTAGTAAATAAATAAATGAAATTTACTATGCGTACATGGCGTTATTTTCTTTGTAGTTCATTTTTTTGTAGGGGCTTGCGATTTCATCTGAAATCTTTTCACATTAAATTGTGAGTTCGAAATTCTTTTTGGATACAATCTTCAGAAAAACTGATCATAAAGTCTGAAAATTGAATTGTGTACAAGCTAATTTTTAAGAAAAGAACATTAAATTAGCATGCAGAATGATTAAATCTCTTTCAAGCAGGAAATAAAAGTTCCATGTCCTTTTCAAAATTATGCACCGGGAATAAAATTAAGTACCTTCAATAAAAGAAATATATTTAAAATCTTTTAAAACCACTAGAAAAAACCGAGTTTTGCTAATAAATAAATTCCTCAGAGACATTTGATGATTTTTAACGCACAAGATGAAGACGATCCGACCTATGTGAGATGCTGAGGCAAAGGACATACTATGAAAATCTCTCTGGACAAAAGCGGTAAAAGTGATTTTTGGCTCACTTCATATTGTGACTGGCTGTTCACGAAACCCCCACTTCGTCCCCAGTTAAATCTCAACCCACAAAAGAAAAAGATGAGAACGGTTTATCTCTCCCCTGGAAAAGATCTCTAAACCCTAATTTAACGTACAAGGAAAAATTTAAAAATAAACTTGGAAAATAAGATTTAAAACTCTCAAACCCAGGACCTGCAATGCAGCAGGAACGTCTGTTGTTACATCCCCAAGAGAAATACTACCCCCTTCAACCTAAAGCAAATAACCCCTCAGTTAAAAATCTTCCCCCTTCAATTTTCTTAAGATCACCGAACATCATAGAAAGCAAATGAAAACACTAAACGATATTTTCCCTGACCTCCGTAATAAACTCACCGGCGAGTACATTAAATTATACACGGACACCAACGAACAAAGAAGAGAAGTAATACACAAACTAGACGACCTTAAATACCAATACTTTGCCATTAAACCCAAGAAGAACGGCCCAATTAAAGTGGTCATCAAAGGGCCTACCCGAGATTCTAAAACGGAAGACATACATAATGACCTCATAGATTTAGGATATCGGTCGATAAGTTTTCTCAACTTATCGGCGAAAAACCAAACAACCGCTCCCAATTTTTCTTGTCTCGTTACCCAGAAACATCCGCCAATACCAAAATTTTCGACCTAACTAAAGTAAGCTATATGAATGTAACTGTGGACGGTTACAATGGCAAAGGGGTAACCCAATGCTATTCTTGTAACCGTTTCCACCACAGCAGAAAGGTGCCCATATCACTGGAAGTAATGCTCAAATGCGGGGAAATCAAACGCGTGATTGTGTGAGAATTCAAAAAGTCGAAAACAGATTCTGTATCAATTGTGCTGGAAGCATACGGCCACATGGCCAACTACTCAGGATGTCCCCAAATTCCCAAGCCTCGTAAAGGCACTCAAGTAAATAACAATAGCTACACCAACACAGTAAATAGCAGACCCGGATTCTCTTATTCACAAGCCGCCGGTACTTCCTTTGAAATCAACCACCGGATACGGCACCACTCCGCAAAGAAATTCCTGCTGCACTGGTAACAAACCAGGCCAATCAACCAAGTCCCCTCATCCCCCCATCACTGTTAATAATACAAACAGTGGAGCAATAGATCTAAATTTTATTACTCAAACTCTCCAGCAAACTATTCTCGCCCTCTCAATGCTTACTCAGCAACTCAGTAATGCAGCAATTCTCCCCACACCCCCTCAACCTAAAAGCTCAAAGAAACCACTAAATAAAAAAGAATTGAGCGCACTGTTTGATGCGCTAATGGAAAGAATTGATGATTAGTCGCTCATTGATTGGCCTGAGTTTGTGTTCATGGAATGCAAACGGCTTGATAAACAAATCGTAAATTCAAACTTTTTGTGAAAGTACTCCTGACATTATACTAGTGCAGGAAACAAAATTGAGACCATCTCACAACATTTAAATTCCAATTACACCTGTTACAGGAATGATCGTGTGGTGGAAAGGTCACGCGCAGGTGGTACAATTATATTGGTAAAAATTCATTGAATCATTACAACCCACCAACACCCCAACTTCATTACGCCGAAGCCACCATTGTTACAATTAATCCGCAAATTTCAACCCCACTTACAATCACCAGCATTTATATTCCCCAAACGCGGACAATATGCTATTCACCCTTGACTTAGAAAATATTTTACAGATCAACAGTAATTGTGTGATTTTTGGCGATTTTAATGCCACACACAATGCGTGGAACTGCTCCCATAATTCCACTCGTGGAAACCAGCTTAAAAACTTTACCGATATTTTAGACATCGTCATTGCCTTCCCAGATACCCCGACTAGATTCGGGCATAATTCTTCAAATACTCTAGACTTTGCCCTTATAAACAACTTTCATTATCCATATACAATCATTTCTATTCATATCTATCTATAGTTTCTCAATATTATTAACAATAAATCAATCTGTTCACAGAAACTGTTCGCTCACGCCCACGATCACGCCTCCCGTCCAATCACAAACAAGAACAGCACATACACCCACATCACATTCAAAATCTTCTAAGACTTAAAAATAAAGCCAGAAAAACATATCAAAACACACACTAAACCCAATACACAAAACAGAATTATAATGGAGCTGCAGAAAATTATTAAAAAGAGCTTAAAAATTCTCGCATCAAACCTGGAAAACTAAACTAGAAGCAATGATACTCAAGACAACTCCTTATGGCAATATCAAGAATTTTTTTCCGTAAGAAGCTCCGATATTCCTACTCCTAAATAATTCTGCCATCACTGATGAGCAAAAAGCAAATGCACTCGCTGATTCATTTCAAGGAATAACTTTACTGATAACCCAAGACCAGATAATTTTAATACTAATATAGACACTCTTGCTGCTAATACTCTCGAAAATTTTCGCTAACCCTCCTCTATTCATATTACTCCTACGGACCTGGAAGAGTTACGAACTACGCAAGGAATTTAAAATAATAAAGCTCAGGTTCGGATTTAATTACTAATAAAATGATCAGAAACTACCACTTAAAGCTTTTACTAATTCTCACCTACTTAATAAATAAGATTTTTAAAATTAGACATTTCCAAAAACTGGAAAAAGCTATTATCTTCCCAATTAAAAAACCAGGAAAAAGTATACATCTCTCTACTAGTTTTCGTCCAATTTCCCTCTTATCTTCATTAAGCAAAATTGCAGAGCATATCATTCTTAACAGGATTAACACCTTTATCTCAGTTCCGTTTCATTAACCCAAATCCGGTTTGGTTTTACTAAAAGACTCTCTACCTGCCACCCACTACTCCAGACTGACTGAGAAAATTGCTTCTGGATTTCAGAGGAGCCGTTCCTGGAGCTGTCTTCCTGGATATCAGAGAGCGTTTGATCGGGTCTGGATCAGTGGACTAATTTACAAACTAATAATTTACAACTTTCCTCCTGCTTTTGAATTACATCATTAACTCTTACCTTACTAATAGGAACATTACCAGGTGCGAGTCAAAGACACACTTTCAAAATACTTATTTAGTGAATATCCAAGGAACCCCACAGGAAGTTTGCTCGGAGCCAATAATATTCAACATTTACATAAACCTACTTATCCTCAGACCAGCCTCTGTATGCGGACGATATGCATAGCCACGACACACAAAAATCACCGTAAATTTACTAAATCGCTAAACAATCATTTACAACTCCTAGAAACTTTCTTTACAATACATGGAAAATTAAACTTAATATTGACAAAACTGTTGCGGTTCTGTTTACAAGGAAAAGAAAATCTGCAATACCACCAACACTATACTCCACACCACTACACTGGTCTCAAAACACCCAGTGTACTAGGACTAATACTGGATAATAAACTCACTTGGAACAACACTTTACATATGCGCGAAATATTTCCGGAATGCTCTGAACTAATATACCCCATAATATGCCGGAATTCTACAATGACTACTGAAAATAAAGTACTTCTCTACACAGCAGCCGTCTTGCGGCCCATATTGAGGATTATGGATTTGTCCTGTGTGTGGGGATACGCCGCCAATGAGAATTTAAAATGCTTGATACCTCCCAAAATAAAACTATTCGAATGATTGTAAAAGCAAATATGTATATGAGAAATTCTGATATTTATAAAGCACTTAAAATTCAACTTTTAAAAATTTTATCAAGAAACTAGCAACTAAATTCTTCGACTCTCTTCCACTTACTAACCAACAGTCATATACTAAATCTCGAAAATTATGTACCTCGTGATAATACCAGAAGACCGAGAGAATTCTCCTTGACTCATAACCCTCCTTAATATATAAATGATATCATTTGCTTGGCAAATGATCTAGTAAATTACATATCAATACTTTTTAAAATTTTTCAATACCTTTTTTTTCTTTTACTTTAATTATTCGGCTTACCCACACAGGCAATCTCCCTTTCAATTTTTCTCTCTCGTGTAACTTCAGGGCAGCCAATCTAGAAGAGCCAGATCACTTTCCCCAACTATAGACCAATCACAGGACCAGCTCTCAGCCACTCAAGATTGCATCTCCCGACCAGAACTTTTCCTCACAGTGCCTTGTAACCACTCCCTCTCACCACGTCTCAACAGCCAATCAGGATGCTCCCTCTCATCAAGGCTGCTACTATCTCAGGCATCATTCACTCTATGATATGGGATGGGCTGGGGTTTCGAGCCATGTTCCCAGTGACATCCAGCGACTAATTTGATGATTTTTTCCCTGGTAATATCTTTCATAAAAGGGATAATGATTCCTTCAAAGATCATGTCCCGGTGACTTTTCAGATGTAGATTGATAAGTTATTCGAAAGGATTCGCGTGTCAAAAAGTTACGGGGGAAAAGAGGTCCTCCAATGATTGATTCAGTGTTTGGGACTCCTAATTGGCTGAAGAACGTATCGATAGCGATGTCTTTTTAAATGTTTGTACCAAGGACTGGCGATAAGGGCGTGGGTAACGTGACTAATATTTTTATTTCCATTTGTGCTGAAGTTTGGTATTCTGTGAGACAGATATAGAACATTCCCTGGGAACTGATATCACTTTTTGGTGAGGAACCAGAATGTTAGAACTTCAAACACCGATATGTTAGTTTGACGCACGCTTTCCTCTCCAGAATAAGGCATCTAAGCAATAGCGATGCGAATTGGTACTAGGAATTTAATTTTGTCAAAAGCAAAAAGCCAAACAGGCTCTCTAGGGATACTTAACAAGCTGGATAATCGTACGACATGGACGCTGATAGATTTTCTACA
>BMAV01025758.1:0-28947 GCA_019973955.1 Trichonephila inaurata madagascariensis
TTAAAATAAATTTTTAATTTTTCCCATATGAATATATATTTTATTGTCTATAAAGTTTTATTCATACAAAAGTAAACAGACTTTGGTTTGTGTTTACTTACTAGTCTATCTGGAAGTAAGACATTAGGCTGCTTATGATAATTTCCATTGCAATAAATATAATTCAGTTTGACAGTCGTGTAAGATATATAACATAATTTATGATTAAACTACCATTATTATCATAAAACATTTGTAAATGAATTTTAATCATCATTAATTACATAGAACTGAAAAGGTCATAAGGCAACAGCTGAGAACAGACTAAATCCTTCTGAACCAGACGTTTCCAACCAGTTTTACTAGCAGCCTAATTGCTCCAATTCGTAGCATAAAACCCAGTTTGAAATCTTTAGATAAAATTAATAAATTGATAGAACCAAAAATCCCAGAACACAATTAAAAAAATAAATTCACGAAGAAACATTCAATATACTGTTTAATTTTTAAAACATTTTGATGGAGCTTTGTGTTCAAACTTCCACTACATTATGAAAATGTTCTTCGCTTTCAATTTATTTTTCAGTTGCTTATCTAAACAGCAATAACATTTGTAATGAAAAAATCAAACTTTCATTAACAGATTTATTATTAAGAAAATGTATTATATGATTCATATTTAGATTGATTACCTTAGTATATATGTAATTTACCAAAACTCTTCACAGTTACTTCTACATACATCACTTCCAGACAATTCCATAATGTGGTGTGGAAAGATAAGGATCGGAGTACATCACATGATTTTGGATTTTAAATAATGAATTCTGTCATAAATAGCCCTTATTTGTTTTGAATTGTTACGATAAGAATCAATCAAACACTAAAGATAATTATGCATCTCGTACTGGTTAATCAAATAATTGTCAAGAGCTATAAAACATTTTCCAGGCAATTTTTTTCAGTCCTATTCCGACAATTTCAAGATTAACAGTGTTTTAGAGCCCGTCATTATTGTCCTAGTAGTGTCGTTACTCAACTATGTCAAGATCTCACTTCCGATGGACACATAATTACGAAATTACCCCACTAACATCTGCGGACAAGTCAAACCCTTGACTTAATGATCTCTATATTCCTACTCTTTATGACAGAGAAAAGCTCTTGTGCTCCAGAGGTCTTATTTTTAATCGCTGCTTACTTCTGAAGAGGTGGAATTGTTTTTCCTTCCTGAAACAGTGCCTTTTTAGAAAATAATTTAAATAGTGGCTTTTCGAAATGTTTCCCCATTAGGATTTATATTTTTCTTTAAGTACTGTTATAAAGAAAATCTTTGAAATTATTTGTCTCCCTACGATAATAATAATAATAATAAAAACGTTTTATAACGTAATTTGTCTTATTCTTCCTCTATACAAGTTACGTTGCAAACTTATTGTTGAAAGTAATACAGTTTTCAGCTAAGCATAAGCTTAATATTAACCCCTATGTATATTTTGCATAATGCAATTTTGAAAATCCCCCTCCCACACAATCACTTATATATATATATATATATATATATATATATATATATAGCAGAAAGTATTTGTTTTTGAGTAAAAATGATTGTTGCTACAGAGTAAAATTTTGTTTTTAGGGTGTTCGAA
This sequence comes from Trichonephila inaurata madagascariensis, assembly GCA_019973955.1. Taxonomy (NCBI): domain Eukaryota; kingdom Metazoa; phylum Arthropoda; class Arachnida; order Araneae; family Nephilidae; genus Trichonephila; species Trichonephila inaurata. Next base: position 1,629 of record BMAV01025758.1, read on the forward strand.
AGGTACGGGACTACAGATTTAAAATATACAAACAAAGATTTTCACCTTACAGTTTTTTATTTCTCTTAAAGAAATCATTAAAATTTCTGTTTAATGAACTGCGAACAATATGGTGCAAAGTCCGTTTCCCAACATTTTTTTACCAAAATGACTTCCCTGTAGGAATAAACACAAATCAAATTTAAATCTGCCAACACGTGTACAGTATAAATTTCGAATTACCTATAAACAAAGTCCACTTTCAAGATTTACTAGTGGCATGACAGAGTTTTGACGATAGGTTGCGAATTGTCAAAAGCAAAACCTGGACTCCCAAGCAAAAGCTGAGATAACGTTTGTTGTTTTGACGATATATGTTGTGAGTGACTAATGTTGCGTGCAGTAAGACATGGTAAAAAGAACCTTAGCCATTTCTTAATGGAACCTATAAACCATAAGTAAATATATTTGTTTATTTGTAATTAAACTTTGTAAGTGTAGCTATACTTTTCGGAAACACCCGTTATATTTTCTAGTAAAATTGCTAGTAGATGACCATTCTAAGAGTCCCATTAAGGTATCCGACTGGAGTGAAATCATTATTTTCTTCAAAAAACTCGAAATTTATTTTTAGTCTACTTTTATAGCCGGCTTAATAAGCATTTAAAAATATCTTTTAACTCTAAATCAATTAGAAAAAAAAAAGTTACAGCAGCTCATGTTTGGCGTAGTAAGCCGAAATCGAAACCGGAAGTGTGAGTTTTCATTTGATTTTTACTAGAAAAATACGTTTTATTCATTTAAAATACTTTACCGAATTATTTTTATGTTTAGCAATCTTTATTTCACTTTCAATTAGGCAACAGTTCAACTGATTGCAATGTTTGTTTCGATTTAAACGACTCGCTATTTTTTTTATCAGTTTCTTTCAAAATTACAGCTCTTTAGATCTTTTTTATTAGTATTTTTATATAGAGTTGTTATTTTTTCATTAATTTAAAGTTATCATGCCCAAAACTAGATCAGTGAGACCAAAAAAGAAGATTTCCGGAGAGCAGACTTTCTTGGAATTTCGTTCAAAGAAAAACCAATGGATCTTTCAAATTCAAATGTTAATTCTTTTAAAAGATTTATATGCATCTTTGCGATCAAAATCTCCTGAGAAAATATCTTCACGGGAATACTCAGAGCTGCTATGAAAGTTTCAAGAATGTCGCTTGGAATATAATCCCAAAAGAGACCTTTGTTGAGCAACAAACACTTCGCTTAAGGAATTATATTGCAATAATACTTTTAATTCTGGTTTTGCTGGAATGTTACCTCTAATTGAAAAGTTAGAAATGGAATTAGGGCCTGAAATGAAGGGATATTTTTGGAATCTCGACAATACGAGAATTGTTGATTCAACGAGGTATTCTAAACCAGATAACAAACTGTCTCGTAAAAAAGGAAAGACCCTTCAAAAATGTAAATCTTTGAAGTATGAGGTTCAGGAAGGCACCACGTACAAACCTGGAGAGTTTAATACCTTCTTATATATAAATCTTTAAAAAATTTTATTGCAAATATAAATTTTGTTTTGTATTTTATAAAGAAAATTGTTTTTGTACATAATGGTTAACGGTAAGAATAATATGTCCTAACGTAATTGAAATATTCTTATGAAATTTTTTGAGTTTGTCTTTGTATTAAAGTGAACACTGTCTCCTAAAAGATAAGGGTAATTAAGTTATTTTTGAATGTAACTTAATATGAAAAAGGTTTTTATTAAAGAAAAATTCCGGGTTTTTTCAGATTGAACCTCTGTATTTCCTAATTTTATTGTAAAACTTGAAATTTTTTTTAATAGACAGAATAGTTAAACATTGAAGAATTGTATTCCTGCAAAGATTTTTTTTCTTTGGTTTTCTTAGAGTTGTTTGCAAAAGAGCACATTATAGTAATATTTTGGTTAATTTCTTAATATTTTGAAAAATAATTTTAAAACTCCTTTTGGATGTATTTTTATAGTTTTGCAACATACTTAAAAAATAACAAATAAATACTTATTTAAGTTATATTTTTGAAAATTGTCCCCGAACCCAGTCAGATACCTTAAATGTGCATTTACATACTTCTCAAACAGTAATCTCTTATTTTATTTCCCGATTAGGGTAGAGTCTCCATACTCGATGTGTGGTGTGGTAGTTAGGAGAGGGGGTGCCATCTCAGGTGTCGTCCACGTCACGACCGGGTTAAAAATACGGGCCCTTCCCTCGTGTAGTTTGAAAATGCGACTTAATTTTCTCAAAAATCAATCAACCATACTCGAGCAGTTTTTCGATCATTTACTTGCCAATTTAAATTTTGGGGAAACGTCAAAAGATTTGTTAACGCTTTGTTACTTTGGCAAATTAAGTGGCGAGACAAACTTTTACTATAAAAAAAATAATGAAATGAAATAATAAATAAAAAAAAAGTTTTGGGAATATATCAAATTCTTTATGAACAATTTTAAAATTTTTTAAAGGTTTAAATAAAGTTCTAAAAAAGGGGGTTGATGTTAATTTTAGAACCCCAGTGTCAGTGGAAACAAAACCTTCCACGCCACAAGTATGGGTTTAATATCCCTAGCTAGGAAAAGTCGACTTAGCTTTTCACCCCTTTAGTGGGTCGAAAAAATGAGTACCAAACTTTTGGGAACTAAAAATGAGGGGGGCAGGTGCCCACCATTTGGGGACAATGCTCACTTCCAAGCCGGTCCTATATGAGAGGGGCCCACCTCTGGGCTTTTCCCCACTGAGTTTAATTTATTTTATTATATCATTTGGGGATTAATGATTTTTTTTTTTAAAGGGAGGTGCATATTGAATTCCATTGAAACCATTTATTCCCCGGGATCATCTTTTTTTTGGTGCTGCACCCACAGAAGATAAAATTGCCGCAAAATGAATTTTGCCACTCATTTTATTCCCAAGGGAGTCAAGGCCCAAAATTGGGGATACGGGCCAGCGACTAACAATTACCCGCTCCGGGTAATCAAAAAAATATATTGAAAAAAAAATTTTTAAAAAAATTTAAAAAAAATCAACATAAAAAATTTTTTTAAAATTATTCTTCCAATGTTGTTCGAATCATCCCTCCTATTTCATTTTTTTTTTTTCCCGTGTGAAATAGTCTCATGAAATAACCATTTACAATTTTAACAATCATTAAAATCTGTAACAATGATATGTCTTAAAAGCTCAACATATTATTTTTTTTTTTGGGGGGGGCGTGGAAAATTCCTATTTTGAAAATGCAAAAAAAAACACTACATGTTTCATTCGATTTTTTTTTATTTTTTGCCCAAACACAACTTGGGGGTTTGAATTTACACAGTTTTTAAAAAGTATCTTAAAATGTCACCCCCCAATAATACACGCTGCAGTCGATTTCGAAAATTTTTAGTCACCTTTTTTGGATATCGCCCGATACGTCCATTTCGGGTCGGATTTTTTCCCCGGTTTCCATGGTCTTGAATGACCTTTTCCAGGGCTAGAAATAACCGCAGGGTAATCAGGGGGAGATAAATCAGGTGAGCCCGCAGGACATTTATGCCCCCCCCAGGGAATCAGTCATTTGGGGGAAAGGGTAATACCCATTGGAAACTCTGGGGTGTCGATAAGAAAATTCTGATCATTGTCACATACCGGTTCAAAAGAACAAACCGTTCCAAATTTTCAGGTATTCTAACGGTTTTCGGAAGTCCTTTCCTTTCTTTTGGGACATTTCCTGTTGCTCAAAAGGCATCCATCCACATTAAAATGCATTTCCGATTAGGAACATGACCTTGTGGGGGAATATCAAAGTGACGACGAAAGTCTAGTTCACCGAATCCACCGACCGATTGTTGAGAAAATTGTTTCCTGGAGCGAGGTGCTGCCTCAACCACAACCAGTTTGGGGACTGGGCGGCTGAAACACAAATCCATTCCATTTCCACCGAACCCTTCCCCATGCCCCTCCCTACGAACATCACTGGAACATGTTCCAACTTATGGAGTTAAGGAAACATATTTTATTTTTAAGTAGATATTATGGGTAATTGTCGGCTGGGTGGCGTGGTTGGTTTGTCGCTGGACTTCTGTACCCAAAGTTGCGTGTTCGAACCCGGTCCAAGTCGATTGATTTTCATGATACAGAAAATTGACAGTGGCAATGTCGTATGATTATATGGCATGTAAAATATCCCTAGAGGGGTGCTCTAGGCAAAATTAAAATCCTAGTACAGGTTTCGCATTTATCGAGAGGTGCCTTTTCTAAAAAATGGGGGCCAAAATTACCTCGGCGTTTGGTATTCCTATAGCTAGCACCAAAAGAATATTGCTTTTGGGGATATACAGGTAGATTGATGAACTTCTGTTAATACTGTTATAATTCTGCCATTAGAAATATTATGGGTAATTTCATATTAAATATTTGAAAGAATTGATGAGAGAAATAAGATTTCGAAAGTAATGCTTAAGGGGTACACTAAACACATTTAAATTATTTTTATTTTAAATTCATTTAGAAATAAGTTAATAAAATTTAGTCATTTTTTCCTATATTTTATGTTTTTCAAAAATGCTTGTATAATTTTTTTTAGTAAACAACAATCCGGAATGTAAAGTAAATCCTTTTTAAATAATTTAACAATTATGGAGTGTTTTTTAAAATTTTAAAAAAAAGACGAAACCCTTCATAAATAGGCATTTTTATCAATTGATTGAATCTCTTCTTCTTTTGTTACTGTGGACGATTACGATGACCCCAAATTATTTTTCTTTTTCTTGTAAGTTATTTACGGGTATGATCAGCAAAGATCACCGACTTATTTTGTTTTTAGTTTTCTTTACCCCGTTTTTAGTATTGAAAATGATTGTGGGATGATAGATAGAAGATAAAGCGATACGTAATAAAATGTTGTTATTTTAAAAGGAAAAAATTGCATTTATTGATTGTATTCGTTTTATAAGTGTTAGAATGTTTACCTAGGATTATTGTTGAATAAACATGCCCACGTTAGCACACCATGGTTTTTGGCGACGAACCTCGAAATTTTTTAACCCCGGGTCAAAGGTGGGGAAAATGATAACCCCCTTGCAATTTGAAGAACGGACCTTGGCTTTTATGGTTCACTTTCTCACGGGGCCGCAGCAACTCGAACTCGCCCCCAGCTTCGAGTCCGTTCCCTTTGACCACTAGACTCCCACGGGATAACCCGGTGAAAAGCTGGGGATTACGTAACACCATGCCCAAATTTCTAAAAGGACTTTTTAATTTTAAAAAAGATATCTTCAAATTTGTCATCGTTATTATTACGTGTTGAAATGTGGACGGGGGAAAGGTTTCCCTTTTATAATTCAAAATAAAAGTTTAATGTATAAAAGGGTTGAAACCGCATTTAGATGGACATACCTATGAAAAAAATTTTTTTTCTTAAAAACCCCGGAATAAAAAAGTTTATTTCCTTAAAATTTTTTTTAAAAATAAATTTCATACGTGTTAAAAAAACTCCATTTTTTTAAAAAATCGTTTTTTAAAAAATTTTTTAATATAATCAGACTCAAAATAGGGACGGGGAAAAATAAATCCTCCATTATTTGGTTTCATAGCTGTTTCAAAAACTTTTGGGGTTTAAAAATTTAGTGAATCAACAAATAAGTTAAAAAAAAAGATATCAAAAAAAAAGTGGGAAACCCCCTCACGAAATATTTTTTTATAATTAAGGCTTTTCTCTGTTTCATTTACTCAGCATCAAATGTAAGTCACAACAAAAATAACAACTTAAAACAAAGGCCCCTTTTTTCCCGGAAAAAAGTGTTTTTAAAACTTTCCCTTTCTAATCAAATTTGTTTTCTTTTCCCCAGCTTTTTCAACGAAATGTTTAATGTATTTAAAACCTTGGGTTTTTTTTTCATATTCTCTTGACACACAAAAATTTTAAATTCATTAATATTAACCTATTAGAAAGATTTTTAAAAGGGAAAAACAGAATTTTTTTCAATTTGTTGTTTTTTGCTTAGGTTGCCGAAAAATGTATCTTATTTAAAAAAAAAAATTTAAAATATGTACACATGGAATAATTTGAAAAGTATAGTGAAATACGTTTAATGCAAAAGTTTAAGACGAAATATCGTTTCCCATTTTTTTTCTTAACCGAAAAAACCTTAACACGAATTTTTTCCTTTGGGGAGAAAAAAAACAAAATACAAAAATCCTACTGTATCATCGAATAACGTTCAGAGATGAAAGGGTTTTCCCAATTAGGGGCAAAAATTTTTGTAACTTGAAAGTCTAATATAACTGATATAGATTTTGACGATAAAAATGAATTGAATAACGTAGCTCCTACTTCAATCATGAAAAGAATGCGCAACTATTTAGATGCATATTCCAATGGTGAAATGAATAGCAAAATGGACGACATTGAACAATTTGTTGACAATTTGATGCTAAAAAAGACAATTCAAAGAAAATATCAGTTTATATTCTAAAATTCAATAAATGTTTTTTTTTAAAAAAAAACATGTGAACATTTTAAATCTTTTTAAGTTCTCGTGAGTGGTTTTGTTTTTTTCATTTTTATTAAATATATACATATATCTTTGTAAATAAAATGTACTAAAAAAACTTAATTTTTTAGAATATATTTTTTTTTGCAATACTTTTAACACGAAAAAAATATTTCAGTCCCCTCAGTTAGGTGTTAAATGATTTTCTCTCTATAGAGAGTAATATCACTTTAATGTACTTTTGATCTGCATTCGATTCTAATACCTTTTTAATAATTATGGTCCACAGTTTTAAATTTCTAGCAAAATTTTATGTGTATAGTTTTTGGCTCAAAAAGGTGTTTTATAATTTAAATTTACTTAGTAGATAAATTTAACCCTTGTTCCACTTTCGTCAATATCAGGGGAAATTTTTTTTTCGTCCCCGGGAATTTTTCCCGGGGCGGGTGATCAAAAGTAACGCGCAAAAAAGATTAAAGCTCTCTTTTTCTTATGCCCGGGAATCATTTTAAATTCCCCAATGGCAGTACCAGATTATTATTAACGTGTTTAGAGATAGTTTTTTTATTTTATATTAGATGTTAGCACAATTAAACATATATTTTAGCTATATTTTTTTGAAATCTTTGCTCAGTTGCTTAGTTCCGCCTTTAGTAAATACACATGGGTTGCATTCTGTGATAAAATATATACATATTTTATAATATTTCATCATGGAGCTAGTCAGGAAGTGAATCGGATTCTATTTTAACTATTAATGGATCTGGGGTGATTCTAAATAACTGATTGTTTTGAAAGTACGGTTATGAATCTGAGAGCAGTGATGATGGATCAGTAGTTTACGTTTTGTTGGCTTTTTTTTATCTCATGCTTTAAATTTATCCCCGGAAAACTTATAATGTGTTTTGATTTAAAAATGTAAAAACCTCCCATGTTTAAAACAATGTTTTTTAAATTTTTTCCTCTGCCGAAAACTAACTTTAAAGTCATAATACCCCCAAATTTTCCCTTTTATTAAAAAAAAAATTAATTTTTTTTTTTCGAAAAAATTCCCCAAAAAAAAATAAATACATTTATTGATCATGCATTTAGTTTTACATAATTTGCTTGGAAAAAAAAAATAGGCATTTTTTAGAGGGGTTTCTTCAAAATTTGACCGTTAAGGATTACTTTTAAAACGTGAAATATATTTATATATATAGTATATATATATATATATAGAAATTCATAATATTAAAAAGGGAAAAGAGAGTTATCACTTAGCATTTAACCCCATTGTTTTAAATTTCATTGTGGACTGAATCTTTTTTTCTTTCAGCATATTTTTAAACGTGCGGATATTGTATTTTTGAATTTTTAATACACTGCCAACTTAAAGTACCCGATAATGGTTTTTATTACGCCCCATAAAAAATTAATAACTGTTCTCCAGTTTTACCCTAAAACCCCTTTTTTTACGATCGGCCACGTTTTTTTCCTCCAGACGAAAAAACCCACTGACTTTTTAAAAAAAATGGAAGCCACAGAAAAAATGCAGTGCATGCTTTGGTTAAAAATTTTAAATCATCAAGCACGGGAGGGCATGTTCGAACAAAAAAATGTTGACCTCCGAATTTCTATTTACAAATCTATCCACCCAAAGGGAAAAGAACTTTAAAAGGAGAGGGGGTTTGGTACCAAACGGCAAGTAACCTTAAATTTTTTGTGATAAAGAATTTTTTGATCGGTGAGTGATTCATTTTGTGGGTCCATAAGTCATTTTTAAAAAGAAAGAATTATTCCATTTGCCGAAAACCGTGCTGTAACTGCGATTAAAAACCTTAACAAAAATACGGTTACATTTTTCGGGGGGGCCAATCTTTTTTAAGGGGGTCGGCGTAGAAAGTTTATGTCTACATTTCCGAATAAAACCATGTGCGGCCTATCGACAGACTCAAATAATCTCCCAGAATTTTTCAACCAGGACGCAAAAATTTTCATTGTGATGGGTAGTTCCAATAAAGCCCGTTACTTTTGGGTGTTCCGGGAACGAATTGTTAACCTCTGTATTAAGTTTCAAAATTTTATTTCAATCCACATTCAATTTACACAAAAACACTTTTGGAGAATCTAGAAATTTAATTGTTTTGAATACTTGTCTCTTATGTTTTCTTAATTCTCTGTGTAATGAATTAATGTGTTGCATAATAAATATGTATTATCTTGCAAACTTTTTAAACACAAATATCAGGGGTGGCTCTAGGACCGGACAAACCAGACCCCTGCCCGGAGCGACAAATTTTAAGGGCGGCATTTGGATCGAATTTAAAAAAAAATTGTGTTAAAAACATTTATATATATATAATCTAAAATATTATTGGGTGTGAATTTAGTATTTCATTAATGTATCTCTCTTATTTCCTTATTTTGTACTCTTTATGATTAATGCCAGTTTTCTTTTATATTGTACCTTAAAGGGTTCGAGGTGGGAGTATATGTTAAATCATGAAATTTGATATGTTTACACATCTTTCACTGGTAACCTTCTACTCATCTAAGAGTGGTGTCACAACGGACATTCCTTTCACCCATACGATGTCCAGTGTCAGCTACCCCAAAAAAGGACAAGGGTGAAAAGAGTTTTTAGTAAATATAGAGCCACACAGGAAATGTATTATTTTAGTCTCAAGTGTAATTAATATAGTAAAATAAACGCTTGTGATCCCCACCATCAGTAGAATCTTTTTCGAAGAAATTGTCCTGTTGAAATGGGCTATTTCTTTTCCTACCTAGTTACATTACCCGTTTGAAATAATAACAGGCAATTATGTGCTTAAATTTAGTGGTGGTGTACATCTATGTGAATAATTTATATTTTTTAATAATAATTTTTTGCTTTAGAGGGAGGGGCGGTATTTCCTTTTTTTATTTGGTGTGGCAAAGCTGCTAGAGCCGGTCCTGGAAGTATATGCAGAGCTGCCATGTGTATCAACATACTTTGCAATTATTTCTAGTGTGTGTGTGTGACTTATCCAATAAATTCTCCCCATAAAGTTGTGATATTTATATAAAAATACACGAATTTTTAAAGAACATTTTTATCATGTGAATACATATTTTCAAAGTTTTTAATTTCACTTGCACAATTGAAAGGAAATTTTATCATATATAAATAGATTACTTGAAGTTGAGCATATAAGAATTATAAAACTGATAACAATCTATAACAATAAAATATTATTTATAGATGTTTTCTGTGACTATGAAGAAGTGTAGTAAAACTAAAATGTCTGACCTCTTGCTGTATTTTTGGTAAAAAATGAATCCGACATTAGCAAAAGTCTCGGAATGATATCTTAGATGGCAAGCTTCTTATAGTCAAGACTAGCAGAGATGTTTCTCGGCTGAAATAACGAACTAAGTTATAGTCCACAGGCAGGTAATCAATAGAATAGAAAGGGAAGTGTCAAACTTCACATCACAACAAAGTGTCGGTTAGTGTTACCATGATGGAGAATGACTTTGCTCCAGTTGATGACTGTGGTCTTTTTCGTGACCAATACGCATCCCTTTCTGCCTAAATGAACTCAGCTGTAGTAGAAAGTAATGGCCTGGATTTGCAGGATTTCCCAGTTAATTATTCCTTTTATGCTACTATACATTACAACCTTCTAAAGATTAATTTCTGCTTTTGGCACTAATGAAGGCAATTCAAAAGACTGACGCACATTCTACCGACACTCTTCATTAGTATATAACCCCTTTCTAATTTTTTTCTTACACATCCGTTTTAAGAAGGGCTCATTTTTGTTCCATAAAAGCTAATAAATATAGGCAGCGATTCACTAGTCCTGCTGATCACCAGTATGTCTGAAGTAGCCCGATGCTTTCAACTGTCTTACAACTGTTAACTGTTGAACGCGTTGCAGCTTTAATTCTCTCAGGTTTTAATTGAGATTTCTTTCTACAGCTAGTCAAGAACCCTTTCTCTGACGTCACTACATCTTCCGATCTTCCACCCGAAACCATCTACAATATGTGCTGTAAACATTTGCATCCTCCTCAGAAACCTAAAATTTCTGCAGTATTGCTTTTTTCGAACTCGAAAAATAAACAATATTTCACATACGCTTTATCTCCTGGATTTTACAATCTCGGACGCTTTTATTAAATGCTATACTATCAATGATATTCTCTGTACACATTTAGTCGTATATGCTGATTTTTGGCATGTTGTTTAACCAATGATTTAGATCATGCACATCGTACACAACATCAACTGAATTGAGCTGTTGCATTTCCAAAAAATGGTTAGAACTCTTACACATATCTGATAAATGTTGCAACACTATTAATGCTGTTTACAGTTCACAAATATTACGTTCAGGGTTAGAAATTTGTATAATTTTTTTCAGATTTTATATTAAAATACTTCTTTTATACATAATGTCAAGGCTGAAAAATTCAATTCTAATTTTAAGAAAAGAATATTCTTCAAGATTGCAACATGGATTTTAATACAAATATAATCTCAACATGATGAAATTAAATTGAAAAACTAAGCTTAAGAAATACAAAATCTTGTTTATTGGGGATATTTTTTGAATTTTATTAATTCAAAATATCAATATAGAATTATTTCTATTCTGTTAAAATAAACAAATAGATTGCACAAATAATTAAACATAAATTTTACAAAACATGAATTACTGAAGAAGGTTTCATGTTACAACAATATGGGAAATGTAATTCTGTTTGAAAAGCATACGTTACCTTAAATCCTTAAAAGAATCAATGAATGCAATCCCCTGTTTCTGTAGTTAAAAAAACCTCCATATAAAGGCTCCATTAAAATATTCGAGGAACCCAATCTTGAGTAAGATTGTCTTTAATGGGAAATTAATGACACACACAAATATCTTCTACGAAAAGAAGATAGTCGGAAGTTGAAAGAAAATGTTGTACAATATTATTTACAGTAGACTCTCGTTAGAAAAACGTTATTTCTATCGGACGAAAGCGCCACTACGTCAACATTAATTTTATTTATATCTTTTCGCTGGAAGATGAATGAGCTTGTCTGTTTTACCTACATGCAATGAGCTAATTTGTCAAACACGTCCGCCCTCAAGTAGATGAAGACAATCAGAAAAGTATCTACCTGAGAGTCCATTTTCTACATTGTTCATCACACATTGCATTGTGAATAAAACATCACTTTTTTATTGAAATAAAATCATCCAAGCAGCACTGGTATGGTAAAAAAAATGGCATTTGATGATGAGAAAATTAATTGCCAAAACATTCGAGTGAACTATACATCCTAATGTAGGTCAGAAGTATGGAAAGAATTACAAAATTGCTTTGTTTGATTATATAAACATTGTTTTTAATCTTAAGGTGTCCGACAACCCTAAAATCCTGATTGTTTTCAATAATTGACATTTTGATTTTATGATTTTATTTTATAGGCCATTTTATTAGCTTCATAAAAATACCAAGATTTTTATTTTCCATTCAATTGAATAAAAATTACATGTGTTTTAGTAAAAGCAGATGCCATAACTTTACACAAGATGTCAAACTTTAAAATGCGTTTTAATCGAAATGTGTTTTTTTTTCGAAAAGTTCAAACGGGGACAATGATTGCTCAAAAAGTTTTGAAATAATTTGATGAAATTTTTTGTGTATGTTTTGTATAACAGTAGAAGTGTTTTGACCTTCAGATTTATCAATCACTGTTTTATTACAAAATTTACAGTAATTTATGTGAATATAATCACTATTTTTTTAAAGCTTTTTCATATAATCACTAAGATACAGTGCTCTAGTTTTTGTGAAAATTAAAATATCTGTTATCCTGAAGGTCATTTCAAACATGAACAACAAAGTAACACATCAAAATTGAAAAATTGAGAATTTGTTCGTATAAGTTTCGTACAGAGTGGGCCCCGTTTATGTACTTTTTTGTACATTTTCACCTGATTTTTCCCATTTTAATAAAAATAAATTTTTTTCTGTTTTCATTTTTATGACTTTTTTCCGTAAAATATACTAAATAAATCTAAAAATCACAAAAAAATCCTTATATCTCCATTTATTCAAAAAAGAGTTGCCGCAAGTAGTTAGATTCCTTAACTAGAAGGTCTAAGTAATTTGTGATTAACAGAACAACATTACTTAAATGAAATACTAATAATTTATTCTTTAATACTAACAATTTATTTGGGCATTTTTTATGTACTGTCCGTGATGAATCCAGCTGAGTAGAGTTTGGGCGCTATTTTTGGAACACCCTGTATACACATAATGTGCTCTTAAATACATAGATATACTTATTTGATTATATTAGAATGAAATAAAATGACAAGTAACCAGCAAAAGGATTGAACAAGATTACATTATTTACTAAGATAAACCTTAAAAGCAAAAAAGGAAATTTGAAAGAGCGTAGAAAAACTATATAATGTCTTAAGTATAATAGTATAACAGTTACATTAGCAGTATTTGTTTCAAAATGAAAAAATTTGTAAATATGTGAAGGGCTTAAAAATTTAGTAAAATGACTTGGAGATTTGCAAGTTTTTCTGGTGACTGTATACTTAACCTTCCCTTAAATTTATAACATATTTATGATTAGGTTAATTTAACAAATATTTAAACCTGAACATACTAAGTTCAGTTTTCGGTATTTTATTTACATGTTATAAATTTACTCTCGATGTACAGACAGTATCAAGCAATTCTAAAAGATGTATCCTGTTTTAAAGTAAACAGGGAGTATGTGAATTAAGATAAAGGAATGAATTATGCGTTGATAAGAATTTGGATGATTGAAATATATTTGATCTTCAAAAGTGGTTGAAAGCAGTATCTGTTGACACTTAGAATCCATATCAATTTCTCGATTGGATTAATCTTGGAATCCCGCAAATCATTTGACTAATCCTTAGAAAATATTTGACCAGTATTTGATTTGGCTGGTTTAGGCGATTAGTTATCATATGCATTAATAAGTTATGCAGCTTATCAATTGTGTCCTTTTCAAATCTTGACCACCCCGTTTCACCTAGAACCTTTCCCAAGTGGACTTTGTATGTGATTGTTAATAAATTGAGAGTGAAATTAAAGGTAGAATTAATTTAGAGAGATGCCTGGCAAAAAAAGTATAAATTTTATTTGTTCAATTATTGTTTTTAAAAGAACATATGAATAATTGTAAGTACCTATTTAAAACCATCTTCAAGGAAATATAAACTTATTTAATAAAGTTTGACATTTAGAATGTTTTTATCCTGGTTTCTATTTAAATAGTTGTGTTTACAGCTTATTATTACGAAAAATAGGTGAATTCTCAAAAAGGTATGTTATATCATTGAGAATACACACTTTCAAAAAAATATTGGCTGTTTCAATTCTAGACTGAATTATTAAATAGTAAAAAAATTAAGTGCCAAGAGAAACAATTAGAGTAATTTAACTTTTTTTAACGGCTTGAAATTGGCAACAAAAGAGTGTTTTTTGGCTATAAAAATATTCTTAATGAACAAAATCTAACAGACACACTTAAAATTTCTTTCAGATTATCAAAATGTTTTTACGAGATATGTATAAAAAGTAGAAAGCATTAAATAACATTTATTTTTTCTCATTAAGTAGAATTTTAAAAATGCATCATGGTAAAAAGTCACCAAATATTTTTAAAAGTAGAAAAAAGCGCTTTCATTTAATATGTTACTGTCCTTATATAAAACATTTTAATTGATATTAATTTTAAATCTTTGTAACTATAATTTTAATCTAGCCTGTTAATTGAAAGAATAGTTTAAATGAAAAATAATTCAAGAAATTTTCAAGAATAAATAGAATCTAAACAAAAAAAATACCATAATAACAGTTCATGAGTATCAAGTCTTTTACATTACACAATCAAATTTAAACATATATTACTAATATTTCGATTTGCTGTTCTTAAACGTTTAAAAGCAAAAATTGATACTTCATTTACGTAAATCTTTCATCGTAAATAAGATAACTAATAAGTTTTCAGCTGTTCTGTTAATTTTTTTTCGTTATACATTAATCAATCAAATAGGAAGAGATAAGATAAAAATCTAGAAAAAATTGATTCCCTAAGAATGCAAATGTGATTTAATTAAGGTACCTAGATTATTTGTTTTAATTGCTTGGATCATAATTTATTACTTTGCTTCCTATTATTCATCTGGAAAGAAGATTTTCCAAGCTTAATACAACTTTTCGCTCATTAACTCACGAAAGCACACGAACTTGAATACGCCCAAAGGCCTTGTTAAGGTCGCAAGACATCATGCAAACAAAACAGTCCCCTTACGTGTAATTAAGCGAATAATATTTCATCTTGTTACTTTTCTGCAGTCATAACGTATTCAATTTTAGCTTGTTCCTCAACGATCGGTTTTTGTATGGAGAACCCACAAACTCATTATGCTGTAAAATAAACACCAAGATTTTTTCACAAAAAACAATGTTTGCTAGAGTTTCAGAAGATTTTTGCCGAAGTTATGTAGCGTATCTATTGAAACATGATTGAATTTAAGAATTTAATTGAAATGAAATTCGAACTTATTTCATCCAAGATACATGTGATTAACTAGAGGGCCCATTCAAACATTTTATGATTGCTCTGCTCTTTTTTTGAACTTACAAAAGTATACAAAATATGCATATTTTTATATTTGACACATTTGCATAATAGTTATTTAATATTTTCAAAAAAAGAATATTCAATTTTTTAATGTAATATAAGGGAAACTTATCCAAAATAAAGTAAATTTTTAATTAGGTCTTATTTTCACTAGCAGAAATCATTTTTAAGTAAGAACAGTTTGCAGTTTGTACTGAATTTTCTTTTTACAACATAATCATAATATATCTTTTAAATCTTTTTTCATTGTAATAATTATTTGGGAACAGTTCAAAGATAACCCCAGAAGAAATTTGGAATTTAAAGATATATTTAAAATGAAGAGCAACAAATACTTTTCCTCTTTTAATTTTCCTGGCATCAAACACTTCTATGTGTCTTTCTATGGAAAATTTTCTATTTCCTTTTCCTGGATACTTACCTGAAGTATCGACATATTGAAATCTATCTACAATATTTGGTCATGGTACTAAAAATAATTATCTGATAATCAATTGAAGAAATTCAGTGTGATTTTAATAAGCGAAACTAAACACATGATTGACATTTAAAAAGTGAGATGCATGACAATTTTAAGTAAAAACTACTGTGTTGCTATTACAGCTTCAATACACTTATGAAATGAAAAATATTTAATTAAAATTACTTCTGGTGCAAAAAAAAAAAAAAATATTCCTTAATTTCTTACTATTTTCTTTTTAGGGCAATCCCAATATTACACAAATAAGGTATTAAAGAGCAAAATAAGACAATCGAAAGAGTAATTGTTACTTAAGAGATTTAAATAACTGTGAAAAATAATGTAAAAGTTCAATTTTAAATATGGAATTAATTTAGATATTCATAATATAGATAGACTGATGTAATTCTATTTACAATATCCGATTATGCAGCGAATGTAGAATATTCAAATTGTCAAGATTAAAATTCCTGCTTCATATTAAAATTTATTGAAATAAAATTTATAAAGTTAAATGATTAAAAATTTATGCAAAAGTTTACAAGCAAATGGTGAAATACTAATTGCAAATTTAAAATAAACTTTTAAAAAGAACTGATGAAAACTAGATCACACTCAGCGCATATTTTCAGGAAGAAAAAATAATCCTTTTTCATTTTTAAATCTTGGCTTATCTATAAGAAACTCTTTTCATTTCAGATTTAAATATGCAGTTGCTCATTATTCAGTTGATATCTATTTTCAGTATTCATAAGAATTCAGTGAAAAGGTTTTATCGCGGAGTTTACTTCAAGATTTTCCTATCCGATAAATTTATGTATAAGCATTGATTAATATAAACATATATTCAGCCTGCATCAAGAAATGCAAATTACCTTTCTTTCCATTCAATTTTGTCGAAGAAGGTTTTAGTAAACTATTTTTTCTGAAATTGAAAGTTTTTATTTTACAAGAAAATATTTTTCTGACATAGTTTTTGAAGTGGTTGATATGGTTTGAATTGCAAAGTATGAGATATACCCTCATCTCATTCAGTAAAAAAAAATTTGAAAATAATAAAAATGCCTTATATCCCTTCACCACAAATCTTTTTTGACTACTGATCTTAATTTCATACTTATTTACATTAAATAATTAATTATTTATACCGGTTAATTTTATTTCAGATAAAAAAACAAATTATATGCAATTTCTTGATTGAATTTAGAAATAGGTTTTAAGAATGCGAGGCTGTACCGGGTTCATATAAATTAAGAATATAGAAATTATTTATTATTTTTCCCTATTTAAAATCATAAAAAAAATTATATATATATATAAACAATACTTTACTTTTTTGTTGATCCCCAGTGAAAAAAATTAAAAAAAATTAAATTATAAAAAGGTGTAAATTAGTCGGCTTGGAGGCTTAGAAGTAGCGAGGCCCCCCCTCATAAGAACGTTAGATTCTTGGTGGAATCGAAGTCGATGGGTTTTTCCCGGGGAAAAAAAAAATTCGTAGGCACTTTATGATTTATATGACAAAAAAAAGATCCCAAAGTATCAATTTCACCCCTTTGGGACACTCTGCATAAATTGAAATCAAAATGCAATTTCCGCATTCGGGGGAGATCTTTTAATTAAAAATTTTAAAAAGCGTCAAAAAATTTGATAGCGAGAACTTTCACTAGATGGTACCAACACTGAAATGACTTTTACTCTTTGGGGACTGGCCGTGTCAGGTGTCAAAAGGCAGCTCATATTTAAAAAAAAAATGCTGAGCTGGAAATCTTTAAACAATTAAAATTACCTTCGGATATAATTAAAGTTATGATTTACTTGGATATTATGGCAATTAAAATAGAAACCCTCATTTTCCTTAGAATGTTATATCAATTGCTTTTTAATTTATTGCATTTTGAAAAAATTATGTTCATTATTTTTTGACGCAAATTCTTAGTTAATATGTTTTGCAAATACGAGGGAAATCCAGAAACTAAATACCGTTTTGGTAAAAACTCGCATAAAAAATCTTCAAAAGAAAAATATTTTTACATGAAATACCATGTCGATACCTGTTTTTCTACTTACGATATTTTTTTTCACCATTGTTCAGACATTTCTCATATCGGGAAACTAACTTGTCTGTGCTAAGTATCTTCAAAACCATTGATGAGAACCATTGCTGAACAGCTCTTGGTGGCAACTCACCACAAAGCAATTTTATTGTGAACAGTCTATTTTCATGAAATTTCTCTCTTGCTTTTTCAACCAAATCATCTTTAACAACAGTAGGCCACTCACTTCGTGCTTCGTTTTGAACATAGATTCTCGCTAGGGATGGCGATCTGAGATCGATTAATAGAAAAATCGATTTCTCGGGCCAAAAAAAATCGATTTTTTAAATCGCTTTGTAGCACTGAATCGATATTTCATCCTAGAAATTCGACATTCGATTTTTTCTGTTTTGGTAAAAATCATAAAATTATTTACAATTTGCTGAATGTACTATCTTTAAACACTGTTTATCGCGCAGGCAGTTGTGCACCTGAAGTATGATTCTATATACTTTAATGGCAAGAACAAAAAAAACTCTATTTATCATCACGTTCACTCAATAGCCATGATGTATATGAGTATCTTGGGATCATTTGTTCCTTGTGAGCTCCTTTTTTTTCAAATGCCGGCAACATCGCAAGGGATGATCAGAACCGCTTGGATCCTAGTAGACTTGACAAACTGCTGGTTTTAAAAAGCTTATATACTAAGCATTCGGAACTATAAGCTAAATTATATATATTTTTAAACTTTTTAATGTAACAAACACATTTAGAAAATAAATGTCTCTTCTTTTATACCTAATACGTTGATATGATAATAAAATAATTGTAATTGTCGAATTCCCTGAACTGAACAATTTCCTGATTTTTCTGATAAGAGATCGTTTGTTCTTTACAGTCATAGTTACTGAGTTATATAGCATCATACGTTCTGCATGAAAACCACTTGTTATAATCTTAGATAACTGTTTTTGTAACTAATTAAAAATAAAATTATAAAATCAAATAATTAAACATTTATATTTGGATTTTGTAATAAGAAGTATAAATAAGCTATAATGAAGTTTTAAAAATAAGTATTTTGATAAATTCGAATATTAACACTATAACACGTGCTATATTTCTCAGAATGGAATATAGATGTCGACACATTAAAGACACATGGGCATCGGTAGTGTGTACTGTTTATAACATTAGAAAGACCCCAGATCCTAACTAGATGGGATCTCCCACCTCGCAGTCCTGTCTCGCACTGTGTTTAACTAAAATTTACTGTGAGTAGTTTCTCTAAATGTTTAATTGTATTTGTTAAGTCTCGTATAACCGATACATTTCTAATGAGGATATTTTGGTTTATTAAATGCACAATACTTTTATCTCTGATATTTTGTTCATTACTTTGAACCCAGTAAAAACATAAACACCGTTGCAATACATTGTTTTTACATGGAACGATCCGTTATGCACATGCTCTGCTGGGTACTTTATGATGTTGTAATGATATATTGCTCTCTCTCACACACACACACACACACACACACACACACACACACACACACACACACACACACACACACACACACACACACACACACACACACACACACACACACACACACACACACACACACACACACACACACACACACACACACACACACACACACACACACACACACACACACACACACACACACACACACACACACACACACACACACACACACTCACACACACACACACCCTCCACACACACACCACACCAATAAACCCTATTTGCCATCGAAACCCTAGCATTAAGCTTTCGATTGTATTGGAAAAATATTTTTTATCTTTCATGTTTCGATTTGAAAAAAGGGCAACACTTTTTAAATTTTTGTGAAGTAGAAGTAGAGTTATCTTTGACGCTCTGGTAATGCCCTCCCCCCAAAGGGTATTTTTGCAATAGTCCTTTTTTTGTATCTATATATTCCCTAAGAGTCAATCTCCGTAAGACCCGATCTTGTTGAATTTCAACTCAACAAAAGGAATATGTACACTAAATTGCCCTACTATAGGTCTGGTAATTCAAATGGGAATTTGTTTTATCTATACGCCCCAGTAACTCTGCACACTTCCCAGTAGGAGTCGATTTTCTTAAAAGATTTCCGTTCTTAGCGGATCTCTGCTCAACAAAACAAACATCCTTAGCAAATTTCAAGAATGTGGGTTTAAAAATTCAAAAATGGGAATAAATTGTTTCGTATTATTTTAACATATTGGTATGGAAATTATTTTTAAAACACTTGCATAAGTTGAGCAAATTCCCTAGAATCAGTTTATTTTATACAAGTAAAAAATATGATTTAAATTTTATGAATTGTTAATTATAATGATTGCAATTGGGATTTTAAGTATTAAATAAATTCTAATTCAAAAGCTCATTGAAACATTGTATGGTGTAAAATAATATTTATTATGCACTAATATTTAGTAGATGCTCTGCAATTATTTTTGTTCTGAATTATGTATTTTAACATTTAAAAAGAAATTCCATTTCTCTTGTCTGTTGTTGAATATTCGAGAAATTAGTGTTATATAAAGATTGTAAAAAATAAATAATAATACGAGAATATTTTTTTTTTTAAATAACCCTTTTAGGTCAAATATTTTTTTAATATTAGAAATTACTTATACTTCTTCCAATCAGTTAACAAATGCTACTTTTTGCTACGTCTTCGTCAAAATTTTTTTGAAAAAAATTTAAACCCAAATTAAAATTTTTTGGAGTTACAGAAAAAGGATTTATTTTTTTTAAAAACTTTTTTTACTGTCAAAAAAGAATTTTAGATTAAAAGCAAAATATAATTTAAATTTTTAAAATTTTCTGTTAGTAGAAAAATCTTTTAATCATTTTTTAGAAAATTAATCAATCTTAATTCTACTTTTAATTTTTCATGCTCAGGTACTTACAGTTTGAGGATTTAATTTGTTTTGGGGAAATTTAGATAGAAAGGGGAAAAATAACAGAAAAATTTAAAAATCTGTTAACATGCATTTTTGAAAACATCTAGCACAAATATCTTGAAAAGTTCTTATTTTTCTTGAATTTTTTTTGTTTTAAATTTTTTATTCATTCTATTTTTACCATTATAATGGTATATTTTTTTTTTATCTTATGTGTTTTTAGCATTAACTAACTGAAATTTTATCATGAAGGCCTTTTTGGTGTTAGTAAAATATTTTTCGAATAACTATTATTTAAGTTTTGAAAATAAAAGTACATAATGGAAGTACTTAAAGTACTTCATTATTCTAGACTGATTTTTAATATTAACAATGTTTTACAAGGTACATTAAATTTGAAACAATAATTTTTAAATTATAGTGATATACTTCACGTTTTTTAATTTTAAATTTAAATAACTTGAAGTAAGAAAAATTTAAAAAAAGTTTTAAATCGAAGAATTAGGAAAAAAAAAACACAAAAGGGCTGACATTTCTTTTATTTTAAAAATAATTTTTTCTTTAAGGGGTTTTTAAAAGATTATTCTTTAATATATATTTTTAATCAAGAAAACTTTCGTAACGATAAATTTTTACGTATTATTCATAAAATAGTTTTTTATTAGTTTTTTTGAATATCCCATTTTATAAACCCAGTTAAATTTGGGACGAAAAAAACAAAAAACAAAAAAAATTAAACTGATATTCTTTAAAAACAAAGTATTTTTTAAAAATGTTTTAAAATTTTATTTTAGTCTTAAGAATTTAAAAATAAATAGATTTTGTTTTTTTCCGGAAAAAATTTTTATTTTGCTAGATATACCCCCGCGTCAATTTACCCCCAACGGGTTATCTGCTCGTCCACCACAGGGGCCCCTGGTAGGAAACAAGGGGGCACAGTAAGCCTTGGCCCCCGGGGATTGTGAAAGAGTTTAGTTTATGTACGCTGCAGAAACGAGTCATCTACTTATTTATGAAAAAGTAAAACCCAAAAAAAAAAAAAAGAGACTTCAAAAATTATTGTGGGACAAAATCGTTCTTCGGGCATTTCATCCCAAAAAGTTTCCTTCTACAACACTTCTGCATTCAGGGGTGCCATTGTGCTAAATTTTGAAACAAAGGTTTTTTTAAGGATCTTCAGGAAATTTCGTTTTGCCTGAATC
The DNA here is from genome assembly GCA_019973955.1 of Trichonephila inaurata madagascariensis. Taxonomy (NCBI): domain Eukaryota; kingdom Metazoa; phylum Arthropoda; class Arachnida; order Araneae; family Nephilidae; genus Trichonephila; species Trichonephila inaurata. The sequence goes on from BMAV01025758.1 coordinate 23,437, forward strand.
TCTTCAACTGGGGAAAAAGGGTTCCCCCCAGTTGTGTTTTTTGTAAATTTTTTTACAGAAGGACCCCTGCGAGCGTGCAAAGCCATCTATCCCCCCCAACCTGGTTTTATTTCCTAATTTTTCCCAAATGTTTTAGTATTTCCGGGGTGTTGAAACTTTTTGATGATGGGGGGACGCCATTTTGGCAATGTTTTTCTTTAATCGCTTACCTTGGGTTCCAACCCCTTTCCCTTATCTTCCACAAGCCCTTTCCCCTCTGAAAACCACTTAGTTTAAACAAACACAATTTTAAAAAGTTTATCTTTATAAGTCTTGGCTAAAATTTTAAACTTTTATGGTTATTTTTAAGTTTCACAAAAACTTAGTTGATTGACATTTTTCGGGAAAAAGAATTGCACGGTTCATTCAAGACCGCACCCCCAACTATCGTGATCGGAAAAGGCGAGAATGGCCCCCATGGATAGGGAGGTGGGGGGATGCGTCATCCAAAAAAATTTTGCCTCCCTTCTTTTTAAGCTACAAAATTATTCGTTTTTTTTTTTACCCCCCCTTTTAAAATCTTTTTTTTTTTTTGGGATTATATTTTCAAAGTAAATTAAAAATATAAGTATAATAGGGGGTAACTATTTCCATTTTAATATCTCGTATTCCCCGCCCATAACAAGATTGAATAATTAATAGCTAATCGGGGGGGGAACTTGTTTATCCGTGGGACGTATTATTACATAAAATTTTAATTCATTCAATTTATTATTATTTTTTTTAATTTTTCATTTGAGTTTTCAACTTCGTCGACTTTAAATAAAATTTACGATCAATCTGGTGGAAATACCAACAACGTCACGAATTTCGTACTTTTGCTTCTTTCCTAATAATGCGAGTCTTTCGTTCAGGGAACCCCTTTAAAGTATTTTTTAAATTAAATTATTTTATTTAAATTAAATTATATCCAAAAAAAGAAAAAAATAGGAACATAGAGGAGTTGATCAACTTCGATATTTTGAAATTGAGATCTGCATATCATTTATTTGTGTTTTTCACTCTTAAATTTCCTTCTTATAGTCACTTTTTTTTAAATAAAAAATGAACTATGGTTTACATTTATATTTGAATTTTCGAATAATGAGAGTAATAACATGGCAAACGTTTTATAAATGCAGCGATATTCTGAAAATAATCATTCAACCATTATGGAAATCATGTATTAAATTACTTTGAAAAAAAAATTTAAAAAAAGTTACACATATTTTCAGAAAAATTCTCGATTTACCAAAACAGTCGTAAGCTATACACCTATGCAAAATTTTTTATTACTATGGAAAAATATTTTTTTCAAGAATTTGAAGTATTAATTTAAATTAAATGTTGTGGATAATAGTTCATACATTTATATACAATCTGTGTGTGTGAGGATTTATAAATAGCTAAGGTATGGTGTCGTATTAGAACATGATAAATAATAATAATATATTATGAGAGTAAGATAACGATTTTTTTTACAACCAAAAGTTTATGATTAATATGCCAGTTCTTGAAAAATTCCGATATTTCAAAAAGTTATTTATGCTTAAGGAAACTTATGATTTTCTTACGTATTAAATTTTTTTAAATACACAACAGCAGATACAACAAAATTATCTCTAAATATTAATATGACATATTAAATTTCCTAAAATCACATTTTAATAATTTTATGAAATATCTAACAAAAGCACGACTTTTAGCACATGTTGTATTCTAACCTTTGGAGAACAGCGTATTCCAATAAAGGCTTTACGTGATTAAATACCCTTTATAGCCTCGCTTACGACCGAACGTTCAATATTTTGCTTTAGAACAGTTTAGAAATATTCTTTTTAAAACTTATAATGAGAAAAAAAGGTGTGTTGTGCTTACTTCAGAAATGAGCTGCCTGAAATTTTAAGGCAGTTAATTTTCCCTATAATAAATTTGAATTTCTCGTGTTTAACCAGATAATTACAGTCTTTTTCACGTAATGCAATCTAAGAAATAAGATCTATGTGGATATAATTGTTTAAAGGTTATAAAACGGAAGCTATAATAATACCTAAACGTGTGAAAATTTCAAAAAAAATTTTTTTATTTTGAATTATTTAATGCAGATAAAGAAATAACAAAACAAAAGTATAAACATAGTAGTTATTTAAATTTAATAGTATTAAATTTAGATTAATTTAATTGTTATTTCAACTTCAATCAAATAATTTACTAAAAAGTTAACTATTCTAATCCGAACAAATGTTTTGTATCTTAAAACTATCCATTTAAAGTCGTTAATGCCCGATTTAAATTCGTTGAGGAAAAAAATTTCCCATTCCAAAAAAAATACCCATCTTAAGTAAAAATAAAGAGTTTTTTTTATATTAGGGCATGTGTTTTTTCTTCATAATAATTTACATAAAAATGTATAGTTTTCATAAATTAGAAAATAAAATAGAAGTAACGCAAAATGTTGGTTAAAAAATTTAAATGTTACTTGAAATTAAGAAATGTTTTTTCAAAGTCTCATTTTTTTTCCCCACGGGGAAAAAACCGTTGGTTTTGTTTTTATTGAATGCCAAAAAATGGAGGGAAAAATATTGTTGTAAATGGCAACATTGTGAATGGAATTGAGAACAAAGATGTTTTTTTTCTAAAAATTGTTCCAACACAGTTAATCTTTGTATATGGTTGTAAATTCTTTTTAAGTTCAATTTTGGGTTTTTAATTTTGGTTATATTCGTAAAAAATTTTATAAAATTTAGCCCCCTGCACTTTTTTTAAGGAAAAAAGTACTATTTCTAATAAATTTTTGATTTAGGGTTTTTTTTGATATTTTGGTTTCTCTCAATGTATATCTATTATGTAAAATAGTTTATGTGCTCAAAATACTACAAAAAGGTAAACCATTTAATTTTTTAAACAAAAATTTAGAAATTCATGAAATGATTTTAAAATTGTACTCTTCTTGGAAAAATTGGCTTACACATATGAAATTTGATTAAACAGTACCTTAAACTAAGTATAAAAAAATTGGTATCGGTTTTCTGCTAGCGGGATTGACATTCGTAAAATGCATTATTTTATGAATGCTTGTTAAAAATTCTTCAAAAAATGTATAAATTCTAAATTTGACATTTTTTTTTAAAAAAAGGATTATAGCTTTGACTCAAAAATGGACACTAACTATTATTACGTATACTAACATCAATAGATAGAAAAATATTATAGCATTTGGCAGGATGGAAAAAAAGTTTTTAGCATCATAAATGAAGATAAACTAATGATTTTTTCGTTTTGAGATAAATCGGTTTAAATTTTTTATTTGACGTTGGAATGTGATAAAACGAAAATAAAAGTTATGATAACCTGAGCTTTTTAAACTTAAAGCTATAAAAATCTGTGAAAGTATCCCAAAAAACATAAAAGTTTTGACTAAAAAATTTGATTTAATGTTTGAGCAATTTTGACACTTTTTATAGTACTGTATCCTCTTAAATAACTATCACGGTAATGATATACATTTTTGTGTTGTGACTGTATGCTTTAATGTAAAAGTTTTCTGGGAAATTTTAAAGTTGTGATTGATAACAATGTAAATATAATTCTACATAACGATGATTTCGTTCGATTTAGTTACGCGTGTTCTATATTTTGCTTTAAATCAAAGTAGCATAAGTGGTTCAATAAGGAAAAACACATTTTAAAAATAAATATGAATTTTTTACTCAAACTTTTTAAAATGTTTTAAGGAGTTTTTGGGAATTATACAAGTTGTATAAATAGGGGAAAGTGACAAGTATACACAGAATTATACAGTAGTAGTTTAAATTATTCATTCATTTTGAAAAGGCTATATTTTCAAACACGTACATATATGGAAGGTATATGAAAAAAAACCCCAAACACTCAACCAAGTTTATACACACAAATGCCTCTACATGTCCCCTTTGGTGACATGGCACTCGTCCCGGCGGGAAAATTTGCTATTCCATACATTTTTGTAGCATTGTCTTGGTACAAACAGCGCTAAAGCATTCTTTGACCTGGACTAAGGATTGTGGTAGTTGGGGAATCGTAAACAAAGGTACTTAACGTACCTCTATAAGAAAACTTTTCAGGGCATTAAATCAGGTGATCTGGGTAGCCAGGGGAACAAAGCTTGGTCATTCTCCCCACTACGTCTAATCCAGTGATGCCTAGGTTCATTGAGGTAGTCACGAACAGGTATGGGCCAATTAGGGGGTGAAAAGTTGAATACGCTATACAAACTTGGGGTGTGCGTGTTCTTTTATGTGCCTTTCAGCTGTGTACGTGTATTACTTTTGAAAATGTACCTTTTTCAAGACAGATGGATCATTTACGCTAGCTCTGTATAGTTTTGAAAAGTAGAAAAATAAGTCATATGGTTTAAAAATATAATTCTTTTTTTTATCACGTAGATTATTTTAAAAAATATATAAACTGCTACACTTAAAAAGAAGATTTGATTTATTTTATTTAAAAAAAACACACCCAATTACAAACAAAATGTTTGAATTAATGATTGTTAGGAGGGTCTACTTTGCTTTGACTAGGTTCAATTGCATTGAATCGAATTGTATCCATTACAGACACATATAATGTGTTAATTAAATTTTCTCCGCTTATAACTATTTTTCAAAGGAAACTAAGAAAAAAATTGACACTTAAGGCTTTACTTGATTGGCTTTAGACGAAAATCCAAAAATTGTTAATTATATCAAAACTTATGCTGTTTAGGAGAATCGCTTGAATTACAAAAATTAAAGAAATAAGTCATATTTTTCGGAGCCATTAATTTCATTTTATAAATAACACGAAAAACATATATTGTTACAGTAAATTTGAAAATATGATACATGCTTATAAGATAAGAAATTTATGCAGAATAATAATGTTTTTCTACTGTTCTTAAACTGCTAAAAAAACTAGTTAATATATAAATAAATGAAAAAAAAACACAACAACATTAAAAACATTTTGTAAACAGAGTTACTTTAATCTAAAATAAACATCTTTATCTACATTTAAAAAAGTATCATATTTTCATTAAAAAACGACTTTAAAAAATAGGAGAAAACACGATGAATAAAAAGCCAACATCCATTTTTCCTCTTCTTTCAGCTACCAAAGAACCATTAACTCCCTATATCATTTCTATATTGAATTCTGAAAATAAATCGTTTGTCAATCGACACTTAACTATGGACAAAGTCCACACCAACCACTGCTTTTTCTTTACGGTCTTTTCATCCTGACAACCTTTAGCATGATTAATAGAGTTCCAGGAGAATGCCGTTAGTATCTGTAAGGCTTGTTACTCAACCACGTCAAGATCTTACTTCCGATGGACGCATAATTACGTAATTATCCCACTAAAGTCTTGGGCCAGTGAAAACTTGACTTAATGACCTCTTAGATTCCCCCTCGTTACAGCCGGGACAATTTGTGCTTCATGTTCTCATTCCCAAAATTTCTGACTGTTTCAGG
>BMAV01025759.1:0-31759 GCA_019973955.1 Trichonephila inaurata madagascariensis
AAAAATTGTACTTTACAATGAGGAAAATTCACAATCAGACCTTGGTGTAAGAAAGCAGAAAAACTTTGTTAGAACACTAATTAGCAGCAAGAAAATAGAAAACAAATGTTCTTGATTTCCCCAATATACTTTCCAATGAAAATAAAACTAAAAACAAAATACATTAATTAATTAAGAGGGACATCTTAACTTTTTGATTTCGGACAAAAAATTTTTATTTCATTCCAGATAGTAAAGAATATTTTAATTAAATTGCACTAAAATCCATTCAGTAGTTTTCTTTTATAGAGATTAAACACGAATCAATTCTTTTTATAAAATGGATTTATGGTATATGTAAAGCAATTTTTTGTGCATCATCTAAATCCAGCTATTTGGGATTCAGCACTAACTTCAAATACAAGAGCTTGTATTCATTACAATTAATTCTTATGTTTAGATTGAAATATAAAACAAATTTAAAAATTTGGCTGTTTTTATTTCTTAACTTTATATAAATATTCAGAAAATATTACAAATATTAAACTCTTTTCACCAGAAAGAAGTTTTCACGCAAAGGAAGCAAAATAAATTTATATTGTAATTTTAGTCTCGTAAATGTGTCGCTTGCATTCCTCCGCTTCAAACTTTGCAAAAAAGATAAAAATGTACATACATTAGATTTCGTTACAAATACATTTTTTTAAATTTTTCATCTGAATAAAATATGAATTTATTTTGGTCCTTATTTATTTGAAAATAATAATTTGAGAAGAGAGAGGACCCACACGCGTTGGAAAATATGCTATTGATATTGAGAAAAAACAAACGAACAGGAAATAGCATTATTACGTTCTGTGCATATGCTTAAAAGGGATTAAAAAGAAGATTTAATTGTTTAATGGAAAAATAGAAAAGTTTAATTGCTCGCACTTTTCTTAATTTTTCATTATTTTTCTTATTCCAAAATTAATTCTTTCATGCTTTCGATTTTCTGTTAAGCTTCAAGTTAGTTCAATATTCTGGCTAATTATTTTAAAGAAAGAAAGTAATTCCTCAGTATCACGGGTCCTCTCTAGACAAGAAGGGAAAGCTGCCATACCCTCATGTTGGGCGGGGAGATCTATTCAAAGTCCTTGGTACTGTGTCCGTCATGATTGTTATACAAAGACCATACCACCTGTTTCTTACCCTGGCAGATAACTATCTTTCCCAGATCGTTTTCTTTCATATGCTCATTCTATGCGTTTCCCATGTAATTGGAATTTTCTTCGAACAACAACGATCTTTTGCTGCCACCGTCTTATGCTCAAGGGGTAACTTCTAAAAATAGTGTTGCTGTAGTGTTGGGCTCAAATCTCCTTTTACGTAATGATGGCTGTGAAAAACCTCCAATTTGCCCATTGGTAATAGAAATCAATTAAAACAGAGAATGTATTTTCTGTAGAGATTTTCTTGCATATTTTAAAAGAAACTAAAATTATAAACTTAAAATGCCATATAATCCCCTTTTTAACTCTTGCAAGTATATCAATATTTATTACAGTTAAAATGAAATAGTATAGTTTTTACCCTAGTCAGAAAAAATTTATAAAATTTGAATTCCTTTTTTCGGTTTTATTACTATTATTTAGTCAGAAATAGTAGCAACACTTTAAATTTTAATATCGAAAAAAAATAATCAGATACACCTATTTAAATTCTTAATATTTCTATTCTCGTAAAAAATATAATCATTTTTTTAAGATTTAAAAAAATCAAATCCGGAACAATTCTGGATAAAACTTGAATAATAAACCAAAAACAGCTGTTTGAATTTACTTCGCATAATTTATCTGAAAAGAAACCCAAAAAGAACTACTTTATGGGATGGGCTACATGTTCTTCAGAAACTTGATCTATGTAAATATAAATTAAAATGTTAAAAAATTGGGGGTTAAAAACATTTTCTTTTTTTTTAAAAGTATTTTTGTCATATTCTTACATTAAATGCACCTGCGACATAGCCATCCTGTGATGCTTTCTTTCCCCGGATCCGCGTAAGCTAGAGGTGTGGGATTATAAAAAATGATGAGACATATTGGTTTCTCAATACAACTTTTTTTAAAGAATAACTTATATTCTTAATTCTAATTGACAATTTTTCTTAAATTGAGGTTTAACACCCAAAAACCCCATTTTTTCCAATCCAGATCACCCAACTAATCTTTTTATTTTTAATTATAATAAATTAACAGATTCGCCCACTTCCAACAAAATATTACCTTTTTTTAGAGTCCCCTTCCCTTCACCAATAGAGAAATACCTATAACTTAATTTTAACTACGAAGATTCAGCCCTTCTTTATAATGAACGTTTCCCCCTTTTTTTCGGGAAAATTTTAAAGACATCTAACCCCGTGATCAGAATGTTTCCCACATAAGTTATCTCTAAACTTCCCCTCCTTATCATCAAAGCTTCCCTTTTTAAAGTATATATCATTTACATATTTGATCTGTTTATCTTCTTGGTATTGGGTTGGAAAGGTTTTGCCTTAATGGGGTGGCCGTAAAAGAACATAGGGTTATTTTTTAGCGAAGGCCCGGAGAGCACAACCCCCCCAAGGGAAAAAAACGTGATTTACTTAAGGGTTCTCAATCCCCCTTAATAAATTACGTGTCAAAATCTCTTTTTCTAAATCTCTTTGCTTTCTGAGTTTTATTTAAATTTTTAATTTAAATCCTCTTTTTTAACTTTTAAAATTTTTAATCTTTATTTGACTTTAATTTTCATTACTCATCTTAGAATTAAATTTAATTTTTTCAATTTAAATTTAAATTTAAACTCGTGACAATAAATTTTATTTTCCATTAACTAGGCCAACTTTTAATAGTACTTTTAATTCATCCCCCTCTCACTTTTAACTTTTTATATTTAAAAATTTAACTTCCTTTTAAATTTTTTCAAAAAAAATTTTTCTGGGTGCCAAAACCCAAACTTTGCATCTTTATCATCACTGCCTATGGAGTTTGGTTTTTTCCGCTCCTTTTTCTTTTTAAACTATTTATCAAAATTTTTAAAGGGTTTCCCCCGGGGTGAAAATTTTCTGAGTCATTTTTTTCCAATCTATTTTTTACATAATATCAATTAATTTCAAAATTTTTTATTTATTATATATTATTTGTATATCACAATAAATTTTCATCTCCACCCCCACATCGGGTTTTAAAAAAACCCCCAAGGGCCCCGGAAATCTTTGTTTAGTTTTAGTGCCTGACTACGCCCGGCCCCTAAACCCAGATTTTCTCATAAAAATAACAATACAACAACATATATAAAAACACATATCTACAATTACAAACATTTTTCAATAAACTATTATAACAAAAAACCCAAAAGGAATTTTCGCATCTCACGAAGTCATACACCCAAACAAACAAAGGGGAAATTCAATTGTTTTTTTAAAAAAAAATTTTTTAACAAGTCAAAAGTTCCAAAATAAATAAACACTCATTGTAGTGTTTGACTTTTTTGGGTTTTATAATTTTAAAAAGCACCCCCGAGACTTCTTTCTTTGCAGTAATTTTTTCCGACCACTTGTTGGAAGATCAAAAAAAATGAAACAATACAACCTGATTTTTAAAATGTTTTCTCCCCCCAACCCCAAACGATGGGGTGCCCCCCATTTTCTTTCCTCGGTTTTGCACTGGAATTTCTTGTTTTGCTTGTTTTTTAGGGCTTGTAATCCCCCTTGTCGTCCCTTTCTTGTTTCCCCTGTTGTCCCCTTTTGGCTGGTGGGGTTCTTGTTCTGTTCCCCGGCGTGGCCCCCGGGTTACCAGCTTCATCTGGAACCAGTTGATTCTTTTCCCTGTTTTTTTTTCTACTTCTAGAAATAGTACTGGATGAAATTTGTCTTTTATTTATTTGGGTCCCTTTCTTTTGCCACTTTCTTTGTGGTCCACTTCCTGACATTCCTGATCTCTTAATCCCCCTATTATACCTTGTCCTTTTGTTTTTATTTTTCCTCCCAAATGAACTGGGGTTTGATCGGCCAGTGATCCCGTTTATGGGTCCTATCTGTTTTTTAATATTGATTTGATTGGCAAACCCCTTTTTGCCTCAACTTACGTTTCCCCGCAGTTTTTTCTTTCCCATTTGTTGTATTTAATCCTTGATGTACTTTTTTCCGAAGTACGATTTTCCCCTGACTTGATCTTATATTTTGGGGATCCCTGTTCCTAATTCGACCTCGTCACTTTTTCCTATGACGATATATTCTTTTTGATCTACGTTAACCGTTAATCTTTTTCCAATTTCCATATTACAATATTTTTTGTTATTTTTATTCCAATACTCTATAAGGCCCTTTAAATTTTTTTTTTAAATTTACACAGACTTTGTTGGCTGCGGGGAATTTAAAAAGGGTGTGTTTCTAAAAAAAACCCCAAAATCATTTACCTTTTTTTTTTATGTCTTTTCTACGTCTATTATAATATTTTTCCCCACCTTTCCTTTTTTAATTTTCATTATTAGTCTAAAGTTTCCCTTTAAAAGTTTTTTCCATATTTTGTATTTTGAATTTTGAACTTTCAGATATCATAACTAGTTTTGAAAGGGTTGTTAATAATTTTTCGACCCAAAAAATAATTCAGCGGTGATTTTCCGTTGTTTCATTCACCGCCTTACGAATGGCGAAAAGCAAACTCCGAAAGGGGTTGATCCCAAGTATCGTGTTGATCTTAACATAATTTGCAATCATTTTGCACTATATCTCGATTAACTCTTTCAGTCCGATTTTCTTGTGGTCGATATGCAACAGTCTTCACTTTTTATGCCTAATCTTTCCTTAAATTTCTCCCAAAAATTTTTTATATAAATTGGGGGCCATTATCACTTAAAATTAAAATTTTTTTGGGCTCCTTTAAAGCGATATAAAGTTATCAAAAAATGTCCCCTATTTTACGAGATGAGGGCCTTTTTAAGGGGGATAATTTAGCCCATTTTTCTGGAAATGATCGGGTTTAAAACTAAAAAATAGCGGTTTTCGTCTTATTTCTCGATATAGGATACGGGCCTAACAAATCCCAACGTCACTTCTCCTTCGGATAATTCGATATAATTTGGGTTTAATCGACCAGCTGGTAACGCGTTTTTTTAGTTATTAACTTGGCCGGGGAAAAGACATATTTATCAATGAATTTTCTCATGTACGGGAAATAACAAACGTCCAATTTTTATCGTTTTAAATCTTCCCATGTGTCCAACTATTGGCTTGTCATGAAATTCTCTCATTATTTCATTCCTTAAAGATTTTGGAATGTTTTACCGCATTTCACCCTAATGACGTTGCGTGTTTCGCATAAAAAAAAACAATCCTTCAAAAATTTAAAAGGAAATCCCTGGGACCTTCTACATATCGTTTTCATTCCGGGGGTTTTCTTCCGGGTTTTCTAAATATCTATAAATATTGGCCTAATTCTGGGTCATTTTTTTGTTCTTTATTAATTGTTCCCGAAATAAATTTCTAAATCCCCAATTTTTGGCACAATTAAATTTTTTCTCCCACTATACTTTCCCCGGGGGTTTTCCCTTTATGGTAAAGGCCACTGCATTTTTAGTTCCCGGTCTAGTTCTCATTCTATATTGAATTCTCTAATTTGAGTGCCCCTCTAATCATCCCCTCGACAAATTTTTTCCCTGTGTTAGGCGTGGTTTAAAGGGCCCCATGATCCGTTATTACTTTAATGGGCAATATTCCTAAATATGTTCTAATTTTTTCAACGCCCATACTACTGCTGGGGGGGTTCTCTTTCGGTTACTGTATAATTCCTCTGCGTTGTTCGGGGTACGTGCCGGAAATACCACAGGTCTGTTTTGTTGATTAAAACTGCTCCTAAGCCAAAACAGACGGGGATCTGTAAAAAAACTCGGGGTGGGTCCTGGGGAAAATTTGGTAATTTTAAAACTGGGTTTCTTTTTTTTATCGCCTCCTTGGCCTCTTCGAATGCCTTTTTTTTGCTTCATTTTGGGCCAAAAACCCTTTTTTAAAATTTTTGTTTTTAAAATTATAAAAATGGCCACAAAAATCCGCAAATTTTTTTAAAAAATTTCGCGTACCACTTTGGGGCATACCCCAAAAAATTGGACACCTCTTTTTTTTTAGTTACGGGGGGGTTTTCATTTTAATATAAACTCCAAAACCCTTTTTCTCATCCGTTTTAAATTTTTCACTAATAATTTTCCCCAAAAATTTCAATTCATCGCACCCAAATTTGCACTTTTCCTTATTTAATGTCAATCCCTTAAAACCTTTAACAACGAAAAAAATTCCCTTAAATGTTCAACATGGTAGTGAATGATGGAGATTTAAGAAATCCCATCATCCAAAACACCCTAAATTTCCCTATCACCGGTTTTTTGGATTATGTCAATTGCCTTTTTTTAAAAATTGGGGGCTGCTTTCCCATTAAAAACCGAAAAGGGATCCGCTTTGAAAAACATAAGGGGGCCCCTTTTTTCTACAAATGCGGGCTTAACAATATCACTGGGGCTTACTGCCATTTGAAAGTACCCCCTTTTAGTCAAAAGGGTGGCTTATTTTGTATAAAAGGGACATGTTCGTTAATAAATCATCTATTAACGGTAAAAAGGGGATCCGGGGTACTTTGTTTTATCGAATTTAATTTTCTATAGTCTACTGCAAATCTATATGCTTCGGGTTATCCCGGGGGTAACTTTTTATTTTTTTTGCATAACACAACGGGGGACCCTATGGGGTTGAATTTTGGGAAAAATCGTTTCCTCTTGTAAATTTTTTGTATGTGAAAATCTATTATTGCTTGCTTAGTGCGGTTACCTATATGGCCTTGGGAAACTACTGGGGGGTTATCTCCCCTGTCCCAAATTTTTGGTTCAAGGTAAGACCTGGTTTTTTCTGAAAATAACCTTTTAAAACTACTAAACAAATTTTTTTAGTTTTTTTTTCTCTCCCCCCAATTTTTTTCTTAATAAATCTTCTCAACTTTTTTTCCCCTTTAATTGGTTCAACCACCTTATTTTTTTTGGAATCCCGGAATTTTCAACGATTTTTTATCAAAATCTAATATTATCTTTGACCCATTTTAAAAAACAAAAAACCGGGGGAATACATGGGTTAAATTTTAAATCCGTCAACACTAAAATAATTGAAATTTTTTTCAATTTCTGGGGTGCGAAAATTCAAATTTTCGTCCCCGTTTTTTTCGCCCCTGTGCTGTTTTACCTGGGCTCGCGATTTTTTTTTTTGCTTATAGAAAAAAAAATTTTCTATATCTTCTTCCAAAAATAAATGATTTATCTGCTCCGGGGGTCCCATGGGGCTTTTAAAAAAGTGTTGTTTTAAAAAAAATAGGGGAAAATGGGGAAGTTCTACGGGTGATATACATATCGGAGAAAACAATTTTTTCTCCCTTTTCGATACCTTTTTGAAAGGGTTGATTTTTAACTTTTTCAATATTTAATCTCCCCCTTTTCATCCCTATCCCCCTCGACCAAAATTTTCCTCGAACCCCCATTTCTACGGTCCCCCTAAAAATTTTTCATTTCGCTCATTTCGAAATGCCCCCCCTTTTTGAATCTCGTCACTATTTTTTAAATCCCATTCCTCTCAGACCCTCTATTCTTTGACGGCTATTCTCATAAAAAGTTTCTACTGTTATTTGGTCTACCTCCCACTTCAAATTCCTCCCGTTTTTACCATTAACATCAAATTAGGCATCCTATGCGCATTTTGACCTCGTCTTTCATATTTCCCCTTCTGTAACCCCTTTTTTTAAATTTTCGGGGAAAATTTTCTTCGAATTTGAAGACTTCCCAAAAATTGTACCCTGTTCTGTGGATTGCGCACTTCCCAAAACCTGGATTTTGTGGTTTTGAGTCGAACTAAAATATGATCCACCAAAAATCTGCTTGGGACATTCCTAATTCTAAACTTCTCTTTTTTAATAAAATATAAACGAAATCAGTGGGTTCCCGATTTTTTTCCCTCCCGGGACGCGTAAAATTTTTGTAATTTTCTTTTATTTTTTACCGCAGGGGGAAAAAAGCCTTTTTTCTTTAAATTTAGCCTTGAGCTGCGCAAAAAACCGTGGCTATATTTTGCACTAACACCGATCAAATATCGAGTACCAATCTTGAGCCCTTCCCCTGAGATGACTTTTTAAGTAAGCACATGACAGATTACTTGGGATTTCAAGTAACTGTATGTTGTTCTCTATTGTTTCGATAAACTCTGCAATGTTCTCTGACCCTGAAAATACATTTCAGGTAGTACGTTACCTCCACCTGCATTACCTAACCCAGAATTATACACGTTCGGGCGCCATTGCGACATAGCCATCCTGTGATGACTATGTCGTTCCGGATCCGCGTAAGCTAGAGGTGTGGGATTATCAAAATGATGAGACATATTGGTTTCTCAATACAACTTTTATTAAGAATAACTTATATTACTTAATTCTAATTGACAACTTTCTTAAAGTGAGAGTTAACACCCAATTAAACCTTATATTCAAGTCAGATCACGCAACTAGATCATTTATCTTAATTATAATAAATTAACAGATTCGTCTAACTTCCTATACAAAATATTACCTTTTTTTGTAGAGTCTCCTTCCTTCACCAATAGAGAATACCTATAACTTAATTTTAACTACGAAGATTCAGACTTCTTTATAATGAACGCTTCCTTCTTTCAGAGATATAAGACATCTAACTCGTGATCAGAATGATTCCACACTAAGTTATCTCTAAACTTGCCGCTCCTTATCATCAAAGCTTCTATCCTTTTAATGTATATATCATTTACATATTTGATCTGTTTATCTTCTTGGTATTGGGTTGGAAAGGTTTTGCCATTAATCGTGGCCGTCAAAGAACATAGGAGTTATGTTAGCAGAAGGACGCGAGAGACGCCACAACACTTAATGTTAAAAAATGGCGAAAAAAATAATTTTTGGAATAAAATTAGTTGCATTAAAACCGTCTCTTCATTTATCCTATACAACATGAAAAATTACAATACACATTTCCTAAATTTAATAATTAAAAATTAACGAATAGCAATCAAAAAGGTTTATTAAGGTATCCGACTACGTTCGGAACCGTGATTTTAAAAAAGCGCATAAATGGATAATTTGCATGATATTTAGTGTCACTTAGATTAGAATACGTGTATAAAATTGTTTTAAGGACATTTTGACAAAAAAGTTTATTTAAATACAATATATTTCGGCTAAAAAATAACTTAGAATAACCTTTTTTCAAAATGTTCTCCTTTTGTGAAAAATGCTTCTATTATAATAAAATTTTGCCTGTCTATAGCTCAGACCTCTGTACAGAGGCTCAACTATGATTTTTGAAAAATTCACATTATTTTCAGAGTTACAACCCATTGAAATAATTATCGGCGTTTTTTTCTTAAAATTTCTCCTCTCTGTTGTCGTAAAACATGGATAAGCCCTCTTCTAAGTTATATATTTCAAAAATTCCAGTTGAGCCTCTGTACAGAGGTCTAAGCTATATACAGGCAAAATATTATTGTAATAGAAGCACTTTTCACAAAAGGAGAATATTTTGAAAATGGATCATTCTATGTTCATTTTTTGTCAAAATATTGTACTTAAATAATTTTTTATTGCAATACTATTCTTAAAACAATTTTATATACATTTTCTAATCTAAGTGACACTAAATATCATAAATATTATCCATTTAAATGCTTTTGCAAAATCACGGTTCCGAACGTAGTCGGATACCTTAAGTAAATAATTGAAAATGACAAGCCTTTTTTGTTTCAAACTAATTTCTCTTAGAAATATCGTAACATGTATTCGCTTGGTAATATGTTTTAAAGTTATAATTTACATGTGTTCAGAATAAAGTTACTTCCACTTGTATAAACCTACTGGTATTCTCCTAACTTGAACAGAACACCATCCAAGAGGTGTGACTGCATATAAATTTGAAGTTCGCTTTCAAAAGGACCCATGCTATTAAATTTCAATGTTAAATTAATTTTAAAATGACTGCAATTTTCCTTTTTGTTGTTTTTTAATTAATAAAGCTATTTGATTGCTATTATTTAAAATTTCAATTTAGGTTTAAGAAATGTTGAATAGTTTTTAGCAATGCATTGAATATGGGACAATTTTATGCCAACAGTTATTGAACATATCTATATAGCTCATCAATGAAACAAGTATATTTTTTATCTTTTGTGCACAACGCGCTCACATTTAATTCTATTACTTAAAACTTTAACACATTAGTTATTTCAGATGTTTTCAACACCACAACATATTTTAATATTAAAAATGTATCAAATTATTATATAAAAATAATGTGCACACATTTTATATTCCTTATTTTTTAATATTTGGATTTATTTTAAAGTAGCATTAATTTTTTGAAAAAATATTTTTGGTAAGATAAAGTATTTTTTAGTGTTTATCAATTGGCAAAATTTAGCAAATTAGATTTTTTTAGTCATTACTTAAATTTTTTATTTTGATTAACGTTTTCGAGTTATTTTTTTTAACCCTTAAAAATCGTTTTATTTTCTCAAAAGGGTTTGGGGAATAAATTATTTTAATGAATGAATTTGAACTTTTTCTCCACTGATAAATTTTAAATGCTGTGGTTTTTTCTAAGTAACCATAGTTATATATATATATATATATATATATATATATATATATATATATATATATATATATATAATATTTTCGAATTGGTGTGAAAATTATAATTTCGTTTTAATTGTTATAAATTACAGATAAATATATATATTTCATTTGTCATGTTCAAGAACTTTTACATAACAAGTGAAACAAATTCAACGGGTGGGTAATGGCTAGTATTTTATACAATTTCACTAAAAAAAACTCATTATGTTTTTGTTCGTAGGCTGAAGATAATTAATTATAACTTTGGGTCTTTTATAAGAAATTTATTAAAAATGAAATCTAAACTTTGATCCTCAGTTTAAGACATGCTTGTCAAAGTGCAGCCTCAAAGCCTTTAAAAATGCGGAAAAGCAAATTATTAAAATATTTAAATTTAAATTTTTATTAAAAAAAAAAATTTTGCAATATTTTTTTATATAGATGGATTCGTTGACAATTTTTTTGAAATAAAAACCCTATTCCATGAGAATTTACGTTTCGAAATTTTGTGTTGTAACGTCGTGGTTGTTAAAACAAGAAAATTTGTCACACCTCATTTTTTAAAAATTAAAGCAGTATTTATTTGCTTCATATGTTACAAAAAGTCCAATAAATATGCCCCGGGCGGACAGTCTATTTAGGGGGTTCAACCTTTTTTTTCCGAAGGGACTCGCTATTCCCCTTTTTTTTTAGGACTCCTATCCCGTTTTTTTTCCTTAGGCTCTACTAAGTTTTCAAAGAGCTTTCCTCCTTTTTTCTCCCCAGGGCTCTGTCCTCTGCCATCCAAAGGGTCCATCTGTCTCACCCGGGATCGATATCTCCTCAAAAACCCAACCCCTTTCACCAGGGGGGGGTCCCCAAAACGCCCCTCGTTTTTTTCATTGGCAGGCCAAAAAGGTCGCCCTCGTCCCCGGCCACATTGTCCCTTTTGCCAAACCAAAACACATTCCGCGTCTGGAATCTAAGGGCGCCATAACTCATCTAAATTCTGAACACTCTTATTCATCCCCACCTAGGTTTTATAACCCCATTCTCTCGGCCGGCTTTCATACAGGGTTCGCCTATATGTCAACCTATTGTCATGGGGTCTCTTTAGATATTGAACCCGACTCGATGTCGTGTTTTGAGGGCAGACAATAAACAATGCCCCCGGTTCATGCTCTTGTCACCCAACGACTGTTTGGAGCCAAAAAATTCGTATGAATAGATGGGTGAGGTTCACCCCCAAACGAAAAACGTCACAACTCTTTCCTCCTGAAAAAGGGCTATTTCCTGGGCGCTCTGGCTTCCCGGTAGTTCTGTTCTTAACATTTCACCCCGAAAGGTTGTCTTATCAATGAGACTGACCAGGACAGCAATCCACAAGTAACAAATACAATCAAAAGTAGAATAAATAAATCCAAAATTCTATAAAACATACACTTTACAACTAAAACTTAAATCCCGAATCTTGGATTCTTTTTCCTTTTCTGTAAGTTACATCACACCTTAAATTTTTAGGGTTTTAAAGAAGTTAAATCAAATCATAATATTTCACTTATATTTTAATACATCAAATCGCTCAATTAATTATGTTAACATCTGTGAGCATTCACAGTAATAAGAGACACAAAAAATTTCCAATAACACATAATATCCTTCCACCTTTCACACACACACAAACACTCATGCTCCTACAAATATTAATTTACACCTAGCACAAATCCAAAGAATTGCTTATTCCCATCTACTAATTCCAACGATATTAAATAAACAAAATAAACACCTATAAATTCCAAGCTTCGCAAATAACATTAAAACAATTTTTTAAATTAAGAAGTTTAAATCAAGACCTTCTAAATTAAGTTAAATTTTGGCTATTGGTAGGCATTCTTACAACCATTATGACAAGTTATTCACAATTCATGGTATTATCTTCTATTACGTTAGTTATTGAGGAAAATTAGACACTTTAATGGGGAATATAATTAACATACCTCACACATTAGCTCATGCAATGAATTTACTAAGTCTATTTTATGTGCCTGGAACAAATTTTTCGACTGCTCTAATTTACCTTTGGTCGATCTGATTTCCGATCTAACCCTATTCAACCATTTTAATATAAGGTCAATCTGCTTTACACGATTTTTCCAAATTTGCATCAGAATGTCTATATCGACCATTCGTGATACATCAATCTGCACTAACCATCTCAAAATCTGTGTCGTTAAATTACATCCATAAGAAGAAGCACATACAAATTAAACCTTACTTTTTAATAATGTAAAATGCCAAATGGCATAAAAATGTGATAATTCATCATGAGAGAACGACGAAAATACCACTTCCACAAATCCAGTACAGTGACCCACGATACCGCGCTATTCTTTTCTACAAAACCTTTCATTTTTAATAAAGATAAATCTCCGCTCGCCTCACCTGGTTCAAATTCCTATACTTAATACATTTAATACGCGGATACGGGTATCAGCTCACTCTTCCTAACCAAACAACGGGCAGAGTACGGTTGGACTGCCCCATCCCGTTCACACCTAAATCTAAAAGATACTCTGTATCCTCTAGTAGCGAATTAATTAACATCTGGGATGTACAACAAGTTTTGATTTTAAACGGCTTTCCCGTATTTAAACTAATATCCTTCTGCCTTAAAGAAATCGTCCTAGGATATGAAGGAACCCTTCTTTCTTTTTAGTGTTAATCATTCTTAAATAGTTACTTCGATAAGGCGGTAATCTAAAATACATTTGACTTTCCCTTAAAACACCCTGAAAGTTAAAATCCATAAATAGCTTTACCGAATAGAGAATTTCGGAATCTTTCACTATTCCCTCCGAGCTATTCTCCCTAACCAAATTTGACAAAAATTCGGGGGGCTTCCTACGGTACAATTTTATTAAATTAAGACGATAAATGGTACTGCAATCTCTTTTTTCTGGTAAATCTATCTCGAAATTAAATTCTGAACTAAAGCTAGACCTATTATCCGTTTCTAAACTCTTCCTATCAATCACTTTTGGTTTGAGAGAGGCAAACGCATTGTTAACTCACCTCTCAAACCTCCCCACACATCAGCTTTACACATGTTTTCTTTTCTCCCTTTAACTGCCCTGCTATCTTAACCATTGTATGATTTCGAAAACTTTCACGATTCACTGTTAACTGCTTTTCTCCACCCATTAACGTCACAATGGTATCTTCTTTTTCCTCGCATTTATTTTCACCTCAAGATTTCAGGGTTCACCCCTCCTTTATCTCCTATCAATTCTAAAGAACCATTTCCTATTTCATCAGAATTTATTACCCGCTTTGCACACAAAGCGACTGCACTTTCTCCACCTGCAAACGACCCCACTTTCCTTACACAATCACCAATTCTATCATCATTGATTTCTTTCCCTTTCTCAACCATAAACCTGTTATTCTTTTCTGTTCTTATCCCTCTTACTTCAGACGGCGGGGAAAACGTTCTTCCTTCTCACTGGGGAACAATTCTCATTTTCAAAATCACAAGACCGGTTCACTAACTTCTGCGGTACGTTTTCCTGACAAACAATAAATATTTGCGAGATTGTTAATCCTATTCCCTGACTTCAATTCATTTTCTTTTAACTTATTTCTGAATTGAGCTCTTAGTCTTTCTAACTCAAATTCCTTAGCTAGTCTACGCTCCTCAAATTCTCTAGTTTCCCGTTTTCACGTTCACGTTCTTCACGCTCCATAATTTCCCGTTTTTCCTCTAAAATACCCTCCAACAAACATTTAGCTACTTCATCATTATAGTATTTACTTCGACAAATTCTCTTATTAATTTCCATCTTAGGTAAAGTAATATCAACTTCTACCCCTAATTCTTTCGCAACTTCTAACATTGCGTCTTTTCTTTCTCTTAACAGAAACGCTATGATGCACTAATACACACAAAACCGAATCTAAACTTAATCGTTACAAAAATTATACAAAGACTCAAGGTAAACACACAATACACTAGACCTAGACTTAACTATATTTTACAAATATGCACAAATCTAAAACCAACACAATAACCTACTCAACACTGTACCTCAACGCTACAAGTATAACTACTGTGTACTAACTTTCACAAATCTAAAATCACAACAATACCCTACACAATACTGTGCCAACAAAATAAGTATAACTAATATATACTAAATTTCACAACTCAAACAAAAATACTAATATCACACATTTATACACTTCATACAAAACTTAAAAATCTTTCTAGTCTCTTATTGTTTCCTAAATTTACCTAGTCTTTATATTCCTTATCTCAAAATTTTACATACAAAAACAATACTCAGCTGCTGTCCCGAAAATAATCTCAAAAAAAAGCTCACCTTAAAATTTGTGAGAAGACATAGGAAACTCAGGAACTTTTTTACACACAAATCTTTTAAAAAACCGCACCCCTCACAAACAGGCGGAACTCGTGACGTCTTGACCTGGGGAAATCTTGAAAAACGTCCATCAAAACAAATGGGCAAAAAAGGTCCTCTTTTAAAACCTCTTTATTCATCAGGCAGGAACGGGGGACACTTGTATCCCGGCCTTTTCACAGCGGGGAATTCCAAAATCAGGCGGGCACACTTCATCACTAGCAGAATCAAATTTTTTTTAGTCGGGGTCACAAAATCGGGGGGGCATTAAAATTGCCTCATCACATTCCACGGCTGGCCTTTTTTTCTATCTTCACTAAAACAAAGGGTTCGGGGATCTTTTTTCAAGGGGGCGCCCAAAAGCACTGCATGGTTAAGGTACTTTTGCAAATGAAATCCATTATTCAGGCGTAAAAACTTTTTTTTGAAACCAAATTACCATATAAATCCGCCGAAGGTTTAAAATTTAGAAATAGTCTAGAAAATTTTAAAAAATTGAAAAATACATATATCCTTTTCCAAATTTTCTGACGCCATATTTGGGAAGCTTTATTACAAAAAACTGCAGATGGCGCCGTTATGCTCCCCTACAAATTTTTTAAAAAGTTACTTTAGAATAAAAATACCACATAAACTGCTTAAATACACATTAATAATACTATATTTTATGAAAAAGAATATTTTGCTACATGAATAATGATTTTAATCACTTCAGAAACACTAATTCTGCTTTTTTTTTTCATGAAAAAGGGGGGGGGGGGTTAAAAATAAAGTAACCCTAGAACTACGTCAAGAAACCACTCCTCATGACATCCTTTGGAAAAGGCAAAGGTCAAGTGACCTTGAGATCAGCTGACTGTTAGTCTTTGCTTAAATTTTAGAATGACCGGTAGAAAGGGAATCGTTTGAACAGGACAGCTATGGGAGGGGAGAGGGGGACTCTATTTTTAGCACTGATAGTAGGGTGACTCTGGGGAACAGTGGTCTACAAACTTTTTCTATATACTCACACAGCTTCAAGAACAGGGGTGGCCAACTTTTTCGGGAAGAGTACCACAATTTGATAAAAAAAATTATGAGTGCCGTTTCCAACATTTCCACCAAACAAATATAGAAAAGTAAAAAAAAAAATTACTTATACGCTTATTATGAAATTTTTACGCAAATAGCACATTTTTTTTAATGCAAGAAATTTAAAAATAAGATGAAGTGCAAATTTAGGTTTTATTTTTAATAAACTTTTTACAGGTTCAATTCAGTTAAGTTAGGTACAAAATAAAAACGAGTAATTTGAAACATTTAATTTTAAATAATTATTAAACAGTTAGTATTTACTTAATGTGGCTTTTGAATTACTCTTTTTTTTTTACCAAGTCATCTATATTAGGATGAACTTTTGCAGATGCTAACAAAATTAGGTTATTATAGGTGCACATCAGCTAGCTGTATGAATAATATTTATATTATGTTTATAGTAGAAAACGTTTATTCACACAAACATGTTTTGATCCAAATTTTGAGACTTTTGTCTGAGACTTCAATAAAATTGTAGAAAATTATTATTATGCATTCAATTTCTTTTTAATTTTTCAGTATGTTTTTTGCGTGCCCCGTTAAAACCCGCCCCGTCCCGGGGGTTTTCCACCACTGCCCTAGAACTAGAAGGTTTTTTTTGTGAAGCCCCTAGGGGTCCTTTTTGTGAACCCCCCTAAAACAAAAAGTATTTTTGTCAAACCCTTATTTAAACCACACTTTTTGTAAAGGCAATTAAAAAAGTATTGCGTCGATTTTTAAAAAATTTTCTATTTTTTAATATAATTTTTTAAATTTAAATTTAATATTAATCTGTGACCCGGGTTTCACCCACCCATTCATTATGTTTAGTAACTAGAATATGTACCCGTTTTTTTCACAAAAAACCGTCGATGTCAAAACCCATTGAAATTAACTGTAATCGCTTTTACATTTTCCCGGGGCTTAATTTATTACTATACTTTGTTTTGACCCAAATTTCCCCAAAAAAACTTTTTTCACTTGTACACATTGTTCTGAATGGGTTTAAAAATGTTTGGGAGGAATACTGGTTTTTTTGTAGGAATTTGCAAAAAAAAGATTTAGGATCTTTTCTTTGTTAAATTTAAAATCGGGACATCGAATCGGAAAGGTCGATAAGCCCGTTACCTTTCCTTATTGTGGGGTTTTTTCCCCAAAACAAATGTAAAAAGGTGCACTTTCCATTGGAAAACCTATTTAGTTTTGCAAGACTTACTAACAGTATACAATTATCTGGGGGAAACCCCGGGAATTAAACAAAAAAAATTTTTACAATCTATTAGGTAATATAAAAAAAAAAACATTTTTTTTAATATTTTTTTAACCTTTAAAAAATGGCTGGTACATCCCGTCGGCCCAAAAATTTTTTGTCGTTAAATCGGCGGTACGACGGGGCCCCAAAGGTTTCAGAACACTTTTTTTTCCCCTTTTTTTTCTCCACCCCTTTTACAAATGTTCCCCGACCCTTTTATGACTTCGCGTCTCTTACAAATTTGGGGTTTTTTTTTCGCCAACATTTTAAGCATTCCTTATCATTGGCGACGTTTAGGAAAAAGTTTCGACTTCGAAAAAAACTTCATTCGATGATTTTTAGTTTTCGGGCAACGGGGTTTTTTCCCTTTTTCTTTTGCTGTTTTTTATTTTTTTAGAATGTCTAAAAAATTTCTCACAAAATCGGGGCTTGGGGAATTTTTAGAAAGATTTAGAAAAAAGAAAACTGAGGGATAGTGATTGGGAGAAGGAAAAAATGAATTCAAATAGTTTTTGGGAAAATAATAAAATTGATTTAGACTTATCAGCTAATTTTGATCAGAAAGTTGAAAGCTTATTCACAGGGAAAAGGGTAGAAGGCTCTGAAGTGAAAAAATGTAAAAAACCTTTTTTCTAGTAAATTTGGGATTGAAAGTTGATGCAAACAATTTAAAAAAGTAAAAATGTTTTTTTTAAACCCCATGTTCACAGAGGGAAATTTTTAGCGTTCTGGTTGAAAAAAACTTTTTGGTATCATTTACTGTATTTGGGATCTTCATGGAGAAACATCTGATAAACGAAAGAACGCATCTTCTCTCTCTCATGGAAACCAACCGATACAAATAAAATTTTTAAAAAATTTCTCTTTTTAAAATTAAATTGGTTGGGACACATCAAAAAAGATAGTGTACAGGATTATTCGACAACTAATAATATGATAAAAAACCCCCCTTTTTTTGGAGAAAAGGGCCCCGATCGTTTCCTAATGTTTTTAAAATTTTTACATTTTTTCCGATAATAGTTTAAAAGAGAGTATAGATTCTCCAACTTACGACAGATTGTGGAAAATCCCAAAAAATTTTTTGCTTGGTGTAACAGAATTTTTAAAAAGGGTGTATGATCCCACGAAAATTTATTTTTTCGATGAAATTAAAATTTAAAATTTTAAAAAGAGGAAGAGTTTTTTTCAAAAATACTTTAAAAAAAGCAAAAAGGGGGGTTTAAAAATGTTTTTGCAGATCTACTGGCTATACTTATGATATGAGAGCAGGGGCCCGCACAAAGGGGGGGGGCCCTTTGGGGCCCGGGCCCCCCCAAAACCCCTTTGTTTTTTTCCAATTGATTATAATTCAAAGAATAAAATACGTAAAATTTAATTAAGTATTTTTTTTATTAATGATTAATTTTATTAATTAATGCTAATTATTTATTCAAAAATTAAGTTTTTACCGTTTTTGTTCCCCAAAATTTTACAAAATTAAAAAGGGACATGATACAAGAATGGTGAACCTTTTAACCCCGGGCCCCCCCCGGAAAAATTCCTTTGCGCTACCATATGAAAAGTATACTTAAAAAAAAAAATTTCCTCCGTTAAAGTTGTTAAAACAAAGAAAAATTTTAAAATAAAAAATTCTTTAAAAGGGTAATTTTTTTTCCCCCAAAATTTGGCCCTTTGAAAAATTTCCCGGGAATGTTTGAAAATTTTTGGGGGGAAAATAGAAAAAGGAGGGAAATTTTTATGGAAAAAGGGTTTTTAAAAAATAAAGGGAATTTATATTGAAAGAACGGAAAAAAATTTTTTAAAAAAAAAAAAATTTTTTTACGGTGACTTTTTTGTATGCGAAAACGACAAATTAACAGCTTCCCAAACCAAAAAAAATTTTGGCAGATTACAATAGGGATATGGGATATGTTGATTTAGGAACCGCATGATATCCACCTATTCTTTAGCCAGACGAACTAGAAAATGGGCAAAAAAATTTTTCTTTAGTCTCAACAATTTGCTGTTCTGAATGCTTTTCTAATATTTAAATCATGCCAAACTTCATTAAAAATTTAGTTTTAAAAAAAATTTAGAATGAATTTAATTACATCTCTAATAGAAAAAAAAATCAAAAAATGCAGAGCCTTCAACAACAAAAAAATTGACAAAAAAGATAATAAAATTTTTTATTTTGGCCCTTTGACGAAAAAAAAAAGGGTTGCGCTTTTTTAAAAAATTTTAAGGGGAAAAATACACTATTATCTGTAAGGCCCTGAAATGTGGCTCTTTTTATTGACTTGGGAAATGCTTCGAAAATTATCACACAATTTTATTTAAAACCTTTAAACATAAACCATTAAAAAAAAAAAACACCAGTATTCAACATATTAAAAAAATGATACATTTTTTTTACAAAAAAAAAACGGGTTTTTTTAAGAGCCAAAAAATTTTAAAAAATAGAAAATCACTTTTTCAAACAGATATTTCAAAACATTTCTTCCCAAAAATTTTAGTTTAAGACATAAAAAAGTTTTCTCTTAGAAACAAAAAAAAAAAATGTAAAGCAAAATTAAAAAAAAACTAACACATTTTTTTTTATAAAACTGATTGTTAAATTTGTCAGTTTCGAAGTCCTCATGTTTGGGGTGGGTGTGGAAGCTTGGAGAGGATCAATTTTCTGAGGTTCATCCCCGTATCCTTTTATATTGTGATGTTACTAAAAACTCAAATCTAATTGATCACAAAAAAATTCGGGGTACAATTTTTTTTTTTGGGAAATAAAAAAGGGGGTTAATTAGAAAAGTAGAATGTTTAGAAAAATGGCCTACATATTGTTCTTAAAAGGTTTTTACATATTTCGTCGAACAATTTTTTAAAAAAATTTTATAAGTTTTTTATTACATGGTTTTTAAATTTTTGTCCAAATATGTAAGCTGTTTTATTTTAGGGTGAAATAAAAGTTTTTGTATAATAATTTAACTCATTTTCTTTAAAATTTTTTTCCTTTTGTTGGAAATTTTGTCGAATGATTTTGAAAACGGGTGGATATTTTTTTATAACCCTGATTTTTATTATTGTGGGTGAATATATAAGCTGCAATAATTATACTGAAGGTTTGAATTTTACACATAATCTTTAAATAATCTTTAGTTGGTTCTAAAACATTGCTACTACATGACTACCTACTTACTTATTTTTTCAAAATATATACCGTAAAAACCGACTTTTAACGAGCACCTATACTTTCAAGTTTAAATTTTTTTAATTTTTTTGATATATTCGCCGTATAAAGCCACTCCCTTTTTAACGAAAAAAATCCCAAAATTTTTTAAAATAATTTTTTTTTTATGTGTGTTTTTAAGATTTTATTCGAGGTTTTTCCCAGACTTTTTTTAAAATAGTATACTTTAAATTACAACTGTTCTTGTTCATAAGGCAAGTCGTTTTTTTAAATAAACAGTGTATCGATTCATCTAGAAGTTTTTTTATGCCCATCCTTTTTTTTATTTTTAAAAACTATCGTTTTTTACCCGGCGTATAATGCGCACCCTTAATTTTGATCTTATTTTTTGGTTCAAAGTGCGCGTTATACAACCCGGGTTTTTCGGGTATATATATATATATATATATATATAATTCAAACATCGATATTATTGGGAGTTTATAATTGAACTCTCAGAGGGGGGTTGTCAAGAAACTTTTAAATATAGGGAAACTGTGAAATTAAATATTTGGGGTGTTTTTAAAAAATATTTTTTAAAGTTTTTGGGGCATATATTTTTTGCAATATATATGATTGTCAACTTTTAAAAGAATTTTTTCGTAATACACAACTCAATGAAAATCTGAGTATTTAACGCTAAATTATTATTTTCCTTTTTTGAAAAAGAAAAAATTTTTTTCAAAATTGAGAACAAAAAAAATTTTTTAAAACATTTTACAATACAAATGATTATTATGTAAGGCCCCTTTTTTTTAAAATTTTTATAATAGTTTTCATACTAAAGCAATGAATACAATAAAAAACCCTTTTTTCATAGTAAAAACATTTTAAAAAATCAGAAAATCCTGAAAACATTGCCATTGGGAAAAAAATAAAAGTAATAAATATAATCATTTTATTTATATGTGTGATGATTACTGTTCAACAGTTCATATAAATTCTACTCTCAAAGTACTTCTGAAATTCTATACCTCAAACTCTAGGAAATATCTATTTTAATTTCAGAATTTACTTAAAAAAGACAGGAAAAAAAAAAGATATGCATTTGAAAGTTTGCAAGCCTTTCAATTCAAAATGGGTCAAAAACGAAAAAACTCAAAACAAAATTAATAGACTTAACCAGTAGTTAAATTGAAGGACATGCATTCTTAAAATTACTGGTCATAAAATATGCATGTTTAAAATTACTTCTGGCTTAAAATTGGAAAATGTTATTAAAATTTTCGTTAATCATAATACAAAAGTACTTTTTTAAAGTTGGAAATATATATACTGAGTATTTCTTGACAAAGTTGTTTTTTTTCCCTGCTTTCCTAGCCGAATTCTTTTTGATAGGTAAGATATGTAAAATAAATAGATATTAACTTACAAAAAGGTGTGTGAACAATTAATTTTATAATAATGTATAGTTATGTGAATTTAAAATTTATTTTAAGTGGTTTTTAAACTATATTGAAAGATAAATCATTTCACGAAATTTTCCAAATAACGAACTTTTTTTCAGGTTTAGGGACGACTGTAATTTAGTGAAATTTTTATCATATTTTCATGCGTATCGGAAATAATAACATTAATTTGTAAAACAAGAAATAGATGTGCTTGAAAACAGAATTATACAAACTATTTGTGAAAAAATTGCTCTAGGTTATTTTTTTAGAAAAGTAACATTTTTTTGTGAAAGACTCAAATTGAAAATGATTATTTCCTCATGAGTATTCTTACACAGCAATTTCAAATACAATTTGTATCCAAGATATCAGCAGAAAGAAATTTATTACATATCTATCAAACAAAAAGAAATTGAATTAAATACGCTAATATAAATAAAAAAGATATCTGTACAAAAATAAAAATGGAGATCTATCAAATCCTTCCACCAAAAATTAAAACTCTTTTTTAAATTCCATCTTTATTCTTAACCCTATGGGCAATGTTTATGATACTCAAGAAAATGTAAACGTACTTTTTCATTCACTTGTGGATATCCCAAAATATTTGCACGGATTTAAAAAAAGATTGTGCATCCATTTCCGCGGCAATTCTAAAAGACAGCACTTACAAAACTTTCTTTTTCCCCCATTCAACCAACACTGCACCCCGTTGATTATGGTTTTGAATAGTTTATTTTACTGCAACTGCGCATGCGTTCTGAACCGACTATAACTGTCAATCACTTCTTAACCACACCCCGTTGCTATAGTAACGACGGGTTATCTTTTTACAAACTTTATCGCTTTGACGTCATCCGAGTTGCAAACAACGCCATCTGTTGGATAAAGGTAGTTTTTGAAAATATAGGCGTCGGCCTTAAATGCGGTATCTACACCGCTGCCACCAATTTTATATATATATATATATATATATATATATATATATATATATATATATATATATATATATATATATATATATATATAGCTGTAACGTCGTGAGTAGTTAGCAAATAAGAAAATTTGTCACAGCCTCATTTTAAAATTAAAGCAGTATTTATTTGCTTCATATGTTACTAAAAAGTCCAATAAATATGCCAAGCCGGGCGGACAGTCTATTTCACGGGAGTTCAATCCTTTTTCCGAAAGGCATTCGCTATTCCCTTTTCTTTTCAGGGCTCCTATCCAGTTTTTCTCCTTCCAGGGCTCTATATCAAGTTTTCCATCCAGGGCTTTCCTCTCTGTCTCACTCCAGGGATCGATATCTCCTCAAAATCAACCCCTTTTAAACACCAGGGGCGGGTCCACAACACGCCCCTCGTCTTTCTCATTGGCAGGCCAAAAAGGTCTGCCCTCGTCCCCGGGCCACATTCGTCTCCTATTTGTGCGGCAAACACAAACACATTCCTGGTCTGTCTGGAATCTAAGGGCGCCATAATTCTCATCTAACTTCTGAACACTCTTATTCATCACACCACCTGGGTTTTATAACCCCATTCTCTCGGCACCGGCTTTCATACAGGCTTCGCCTATATGTCAACCTATTGTCATCGGCTCTCTTTAGATGTTGCAACTTCCAGACTCGATGTCTGTGTTTGTCCGAGGTCAGACAATAAACAATGACCCCATGGCTACGTGCTCTTGTCACCTAACGACTGTTTGGTGCCATAAAACTTCGTATGAATAGATGGGTGAGGTTCACCCCAATCGAAGACGTCACAGTGTGCATCCACTCGAAGGCGAATTTTTTTTTAAGAATTACAATATTTGTATGCAGTATATTGCATTGAATTTTGATTTCCTAATCCTTTTGGGCAAGGGAGCCCTTCACAGAAAAAAGGGTCTTCGAACGTTCGCCAAAAAATCACTGACGAACATCTTGAAAACGTATTAAGAATTGAAAGCTCGTCTATTGACACCGACTTGCTTGTTTAACAAAAGCAAATTCATCCATCTCATTAATTTGAATTTTTTTCCATCTTTATAAAATCCAAATAAAATGGAACGAAACTTTTACAAGTTTAAAATAAATATATGTAACTATACATATCTATAATAAAACTACTTAGGGTTAATTTTTTTTCAATTTGTTGAAAAAATATTGTATGTGTGGCCCAGTAATTATTTTTTGCAATGTGGCCCTCAAACGTTCATAGTTTAGACATGAAGGGCGGCAAAAATAAAAGGAAAAGAAATTCGTAGTAGTAAAAACTTGTAGGGTAGTTTTCAAGTATTTGAACCACTCCCCTATTCTTGACAAAAGAGGGGGTCTTGTGACTTCTCTTCTTAATGTGAAAGACCAGGAAAATCGTTATCTTTTGTTTTGAACAAGAATAAGAGGGGAATGAGCCTCGAAATCACTGCGGGTGGGGAACCAATATAACCCATTCCTAAACCTTATCTCCCAAAAGTTAATATTGTTTTGAAATCAAAGTACCGTATTTTCCTGTATATAATCCGCGGATTATGTGTTAAAAAAGTTTCAAATTTTGTTGTGCGTATTATACGCCGCCGCGGATTATCTGAGAAAAAACATTCTAGATCAGAAAAGCTAACAATAAAGTTTTGAAAAAAATGCCGTTTATGTTTTATAAAATAAATAATGGCGCTTTCATGACTCGGCTGACGTAATTCAACCATAACTAGTTTTTGTCCAATTACATTCAAGAACGAATTCGGTTCCTCGGAAGGAAAAAACAGTTACTAGTCGCTGGCGCCATTTCCAATTTTCTCTTGAATAGAGCTATTACGTCCTTTGAAAGTTTTCATCATGTTGAAGCGAAAGCGTGTAAATTACACTGCAAACTTCAGTTAAAGCTATGAGATGGCTACCGAAGTCGGGAAGCTGCAAGGTTTTCAACGTTGACGAATAGAATATTCGTTTGCGGAGAAAAAACAAGACCCAACTTCGAAAATTGTGATCGACGTTAAAGAGCCAAACATCGTGGAAAAACCTAAAGCCCACTGGCCAGAATTAGAGGAAGAAATAAATAAATGGATTTTAAAAGAAAGAGACAATGGGAAAGCAGTATCGATCTTAATTTTTTTGCTGTTAACTTGCTAAATTAAAAAAAAGAAAGATTTTTTCCGCGTGCAAAATGTTTTGCTTAAAAACTCAAAACATAGATGGCAGTAGCAAAGAATATTTTTGTTTTATTAAGATAATCGTAAAAAATATCATACATGTTTAAAAAGACGTTTCATAATAAATTTTGTTTTCTGTACAATTTCTTACTTCTGTTTTTAATTATATTGTATATTTTTTATCTTATGTGACACTCATTGTCGGCAGTTTATATTTTGGATTATTCGCCGTAAAAACTGCCGCGGATTATACAATGTTTTTTTTACTCGGAAAAAAAGGCTTTGCGGATAATACGCCGCTGCGGATTATATACAGGAAACTACGGTAGAAAACTAGGAATATATTAAATGTTTACATTATTTTTAAATAGTATAATACATTTTAATATTTATTTATATTATGATGTTAAATAATGCTAAAATGTTAATTTGCAGAAATGAAGTATAATTGAATATTTTCCTGTTCTCTAAGTAACATGAAAAACTATATTTAATATTTCTTAAACTTAATAATTAAAAATCAACCAGTAGAGCAATAAAAAGGGCTGATTAAACATAACGAATAAAAAAGACCGCCTCCCCCCCTCAAATTATTATAATTTCGCAACATGTGTTTACTTAAATTTATATACGGTCAGATATAAAGTTACATTAACTGGTACCGCAATTCAGAATTAAGCGAGCGCGCGAGGTCAATCGAGTATCCAAATAAAAATTTATATTTTTGTGTGGTTCTGACCCATTCCCTTGACTCTCTTTTACGCAGTGTCGTATTAAATGACATGGAGGGCCCTCTAGCCTGACTTTGGAGCACTAACAGAACACGCTCTTGTGGGCCCCAAAAAAGCGCGGGGCCCGTAGGCAGTTGCCTACTCCTCCTAAGTAATCCGGCACTGCTTTTTCGGTAATATTATCTTTAGTTAATTGGAAATTAATAATTCAAAGAAAATTTTGAAAATGGCTTTCATAGCGTAAATATTATATTATATAAGCTAAAGCTTCGACCGTATGATGCATTTCTGTGTTATGGATTAATGCTGCTCATATTGCACAGAAGTCATCATTATAAATAATTATTAAATAAATTACTGCAAACGAATTCATGTTTTGTACGCAGTCAGTCATATTGAGAAATTTTTAAAGAATAAAATCACAGGTCGGGAAGAACAGAAACATTTTTGCTTTAAACATATCTTTCAAGCTGAATTAAATATTGGTTTGATCAATTTATTCAAAGAAATCTACTCATTTTTAAAAGTTCAGTTTTTACCGCATTCAAAGTAGCTTTTCTTTTCTTTCTTTAATACGTTAGAAAACTGCAATTGTCTTGACATCTCTGCAATACATTCCCATGTATAAAAAACTATTCTCTGGTGAAGAATTCTGTTGTTGTTACTTATACCACCTGATCGGCAGTAACCGATATTAACATCAAATCAAGGCCCACAAAATTCATCCATGGTAAGAGGCTAGATTTACTCCTGTCGTTTTGCACAGCTTTGAGCACCATACAGGTGAAAGTGTGATTTGGCTCGATTCCACCCAATTTTGTGGAAGAACGTCCTGAAGGTGATCAGGGGCCTTCCACCTTTCTTCCCCTTCCACCAATCTCACAAGAAGACTTAAGGCTCGACGGCTATTTATACTCTGTTTCACCTCAAGTTGGCAGCGTTGGGAAAGGTAGGGAATGTAACAATCCGCTTGAAAAAGTATTTCCAACATTTTCTGGAATTTAAATCAAAGCAAATGCACAGAAAATTATTAAAAAGTATCATGTATTATATAAATTGTAGGTTTAAAGATATATTTTAAGTTAATCACATCTTAAAAGCATTTATTCCTTAATCCCTGTGAACGAATACAGTAGAAATCAACCACATGACTTTTGGCTGACAACAATATTTGGCTGAAAAAACTGGTTTTCAAGATTACATTCTTCCGAAATCTTCGCGCCAAATCAACGCCATTCACTCTGCTATTTAGCTTCGTTCTTAGATAATATTTTTACATCTTGTGCGCTATCTTAATTCTTGTTGTTTTTTGAAATTTTAAACATTTTTTTTTACAAAAAAAACAGTTCTAAATATCAAAATATATAATTTTTGTATTAAATTATTATAATAAATCTTTTTTTTCTTTAAAAGTTATACTTATTGAGCTGAATATATAAACTTTGCATATAATGTTAGTAACATAATTTTGAAGTATGCATCGAGATATTTTTTTCCAGATAAACTATAAATTTTATAAAAGATTATAAGTTTTAATATTGATAAATTTTTGAAATTAATCCCTAAATTCTATTATGTACTTCTGTATATCTTAAGCTAACGTACATAAACGGCATTTACATGTAATATGAATAATAATTACAAACTGATTTAAAACAATAATCATGGAAAACAGATGATTAATTATTTATAAACAAGATATATAGAATTTTTTATTTTATAAACAGATGTAATAAATGAAATTATGAAACTAAAGATATATGAGCCGTTAATTTTGAAAATAGCATATAAGTCACTTAAAAAAATCAATGTAATGATAGCATGTGAATTACAATTTAACCGTATTTTTTCATTTAAAAAAATGCAATCAACATGTTGGGAACTATTGAGATTTTATTCGAGAAAAGTTTTGCTAGTTAATTAATCAATATTTTTAAACATATTGAAACATAAACTCTTAAATATTTCGATTAAAGAAGGGGCTTATACTATTATCAAAAAAAGCTCATACAATTTTAATGAACAAATTTTTCAAGAGTAATTTTTTTGCTCGCCAAATATGGAGAATTTTATTTGTTTTAGTCACACTCTTCTCCTAGAGTAACCCTGTAGTGGCTGTGATTTGGTCCGCGTACCCTTCCCAGCGCTGCCAACTTAAGGTGAAACGGAGTATAGAGTACCCCAATGCCGCAAAGGCACTCTTCTGCCTTCCATGCCTTCTCCGGAATTTGAACTCAGGCCCAACGTCACTAAACACTATTTGTTTCATATGAAATGTATCATTCATAGAAAAATATTTACATAGGTAATGGAAAAATTTTGTCTATGATCACGGATTCCCAGATCGCCCAGGAGTTAAAAAATGACATACTTAATTTTATTTCTTACAAATGCTATATTTTTTTATATAACAGTTTTCATCATTGTGACTCTGAATTTTATAAAATTTTTCAAGTATAAACATGAAAGGAATGCATCAAAAAATTTCTTTTGTGATTTTAGCAATATTTACTCATTTGTATACAGGATTTTTAAAAAAAGAACTCCTCATTAAAATGTATAGTCAATATAGTGAAAAGCGGGGGGATCACATTAACATCACACTATAAAGCAACAAAAGGGATGTTGGCGAAAGATTGCGTAATTCTGAGCCTCGATCAAGTGACGAGGACGACACATGAGATGGCAACCCCCTTTCCTAACTACCACTCCACAACGGGGAAAAATTGAGCCTCTACAGATTTAATGTACATAAGCCTTCTCTACACGGTGAGAACCCGCTACATTCTGTCATCGAGTTCGTGACAATAATCACTAGGTTACCGCAGCCACTTTTAAGAATGAAACAAAATTATAAAAATCAAATTTAAAAGCATACGTAAAAAACACAAAAGATTTAGTTTCAAAACATTTAATTAAACATAGTATTTGGTATCTACTAGCATAAAATGAAGAGTAAAATAAATAAATAACAATAAAACATTTAAAAACTTTATACTAAGTTTTTTTGTTAATATATAGCTTTAATAATTATGTTCAGCAGAAAAAAGTATTTGATGACTTAATAAATGAGTTTTTTAAATTTTTTTCTTCAAGATACTGGGATGAAAAATTTCATCAAAAAACTCAGCGAAAAAAAAAAAAAGGCACAGAATTTAGTAAAAAGAAAATGCCAATTTTAAAAATGAACACTAAGAATTGATTTTTTTCTTAGAATATGCAAAGAAATGTTTGAGTCCTCAAATAATATAAATTTGTTTATTATGGAGCTTAGAAAGGAAGTGTCATCACGCAAAAATTTAAAATAGCACTTTCTTATAGATATATGCATATTAAGAAATTAAGTAGAAACATCTGATTTTTTTTTGGCAATAAAATTTAAAATGTTGCTGATATATTTCTAAGTAGTAATAATCAAGGGGAAAAAAATAGGAATTCTGATTGGTGCACACAGAGTTAAGTATAAAATCGTTTATAAATTGCTCTCATTTTTGCATCCTATCCACAAAATTCAATGGTACTTTAGTACCTAGATATTACTTATGACAACATTTAAAGTGATATGCTATATATGATATAATTTACAATAAAAAAAAGCTTACTACAATAAAATAATTTTAAAAAAAAACAACTTTTTTTTTAAATAAATTACTTTTAAAAAAAATTTTTAATTTTTTTACTACTCATTCTTATTTTAAGTTCTGAAATTAACCGAATGCTATTAATCATATTTTCATTGGCTATGGTCTATAAGCAAATCTAAATTTAATGCTATCATTTTTTAAAAATTGGCTAAAATCTCTGAAAAAATCTAAATTATGTTGATTAAAACATTCATTCTTGTTTTACAAGAAGAAAAGTTAACACACAATAAGACAAAGTTAAACATATTCTTTTTACCAACATTTTCACACTTTCAGTTGATATAATGTTGAATCTTTAGAAATAATAAAATATTCTTAAAATATTTTCTAAATTTTTGAGATTTACAAGTTTTTAAATGTTTATTAACTTTTATCAGAAAACAATGAATTAAGGAACACATAAATTTTGACACCTCATCAATTGTTTGAATGCAAATTCTATTTTAATTTTTTCATGAATATTTAAACTATGTTAGTTATAATTTTTGGTATAATTGTAGTTGTATAAGGTTCAAATATTGGATTATAAATTGTACAAAATAGAAGTCACTCATTTTCATTGAAAAGAATGTTTACACCTTATAACTTGTTTAGAAAATAAATATACGCATAAAATCTTACTGTGCACATAAAAAAATCTTATATACACAGATGTATATAAAAGTGTTTTACTAAAGGATTCAAGAGTTTTAATAAAGTCTTTTCTTTTGTTGATACCATAATAATAATAATAATAAATCATTTAGGATTATTAGGAATAAAGAGGAATTTGGAAAAGTCACAAGGTCTTGAGTTTTTTTTAAAAATTTGTGTTAATTTGTTTTATAAAAAGTGCTAAAATTTGGTATGTTAATTTAATATAAATATATTTATATCCCCAATGCACTCCTAATTGAATTGATTTTCTGTTCAGACAAGTAGTGCAAATAAGATATCATTTTACAGTCACCTCTCAATAAATCTGCTTTTCTAAGAGTCATTGATGTTTTGGGTTTTTAAGAATTCTAAATTTTACATTGATAATTCTGGATTTATTTTCATCCATTTACTATCTGGGGCAGAAATGAATTTTCTTATACTATTCACTAACTATGTGATATCAACAATTTTTGTAAATCACTATTCTTTTTTAAAACAATAAACGAAAAAAAAAAAGTAATGAAAAATGTAAATATAAAATACCCTACTGCAAGTATATTGCTTCAAATTATAGCTTTTAACTATTACATCGAAAAAACTCAGTATGAAATAATCTTTTGTTGAGTACAATTAATCAGCTATGAATAAATATAATTTGGGGGAAAATTCAGTAAAAGTATCTGAATATTTCGAAAAACATAGTGATTATTTCCTTTAGAAATTAAAAATAATGATAGAGATAAAACACAAATAATATATTTAGAATAACAAGATATATGAAATTTCTGGATGAGAAAATTACTTTCCTTAGTACATCAAAAAATTAAATCTACGTGTAATTTAACATTTATGTCTAGTATTTGTAAAATTAATATAATTTACCTTCATATTTAAATGATAATAATTCTTTGCTTTGAAAAAAAAACTTAAAAATTTAATGGCATTGGGAAAAGCATAAAGCATTTTTAAATCTGATTTTGATTCAATTTTTTTTTCAAAATGAATTCGAGAAATCGATAAGATTACTGCTGAAACTACCCTGGTAATATTTCCAAAGAACATGAGCTTTTTAAAAAAAAAAAGTGAATATCAGAAATGCAGTGTATTACTCTGGGGATTTTTCTGTGGACAAGCAAAGTCATATGGTTACTGCAAATGGTTCCTCCCAAGCATATGCCTTGGCGATCCACCTTTGGCTAGAAAAGAAGGATTTGGCGGTGGAAAATCTCAGCCCCCATTTTAAAAGATTTCCCCAAAATCCTTTTCAGACGAAACGATAGGACTTGCGACTGAAAAGGAGGCTCTCGCAAGTGTTTTTTGTAGCAAGAACAAACCCGAATTAAACAGATAACTGTTGACGATTTCCATTCGCGTACTGACAAAAACTGTTAACCACATGGCTAGGGAACCTATTAGGACCATAAATTGTGGGTTGTTTTATTTCGCGCAATTTCATTTTTTGGACTTTCCGTGCGGTAGATTGGGAAAACTGCCCAATGTGTGACGTTAATATTCACTCACTCACGCTTTATGAACTGATATGATAGACATATGAAACATAGGAAAGTGCAGAATGCTCAATTATTTGGTATGTTCAAATTCCATTAATATCATAAAGTAATCCAAATAATTGTAGCAATTTGCATATTTATTTAATTCATGC
>BMAV01025760.1:0-128054 GCA_019973955.1 Trichonephila inaurata madagascariensis
AAAAAATTTTTTTTAGATTGATTTTATTTATTTTTAAATGATTTCTGTGAGATTTGCTATTAACAGAGTACATGTTTTAAAAAATGAAAAATTGATCAAAACGTACTTTTTGAAAAAAAGAATACATAGACTCAGTAAGCTTTTAAATTAATACATTATATAAAATACTTTTACATGCGGAAGCCGCAATAAAATAATTAAATTAATTTGGTACTAAATAAAAAAAAAGTTTGATTTTGACGAAAGGAATTAATTATAAGTAACCGATTTTTCTAAAAATTCAAGAATTGCCCTCGTTGCTATACGAATTAAATGGTTTTTTTAAGTGGCAAAGTATCCAAAACAATCTTCCATGTTACATAATTATTTACACTATTAGAACTACTTAAGATTCCTTTATCTGACAAAACATTTTCTAAAAATCATGTACAATTTAATTAAAAAAATGAATGTTACTTAATATATAACTCTACATGTATTTAAAAAATCAAAGCATTACATACATTTCTGATCAGGTAATTGTTTTCATTTTCTGAATGTATTTTAAATTGTTTCACATTCAAAGTAGTTACATTCCTGTTTCCTTTTCTTCACAACATTTTTATAATCTTTAGTGAAAATTGGATATCAAGTTGTACTTTATTTGGCAATTAACATTCCAGTTACATTTAGTTTTTCTTTTAAAAAGTGAAAATTATTTTCAAAGAAAATATATAAAAATATCGTTTAAAGTTTATCTTTAGTAAGTACAAAAAAATGAAATTTTCATTAAATTATGTACGTGATTTAAACGAAGTATACTAATACATGTTTCGTTTGAAAAATAGTCAAAGTAGTGAAACCTCCGCTCGCGCTGGTGTGAGTGTTGGTGAAATGAAGAGCCATATTAAAAAATCATTTATTTCTTAACCTTTCGGTTACTATCAACTTACTGAAGCTACTGGACAGTGAGTCAGTTTTAACCTATTTAAAATATATCGAGAAAAGATACTTATCATGAAATGCTGATACTCAACTTGATTCCTTGAGCTTGAACCACGAAGAACCTTATCTTTTGTCTGTGTGGATACACTAACAATTTAAACTATAATTTATTCTAATGGCAACAAGTCCAATAACTATCAACCTATTTTTCGAACTCATTTCACTTTACCTTATACAGTATTTTTGCTTTGCATACATAGCAGTTCCTTTAAAGAAAGAGGTTCTCAAATCAAACAATCTATTGGAATATGTATCCTAGAGGGTTAGTAGAAGGGTTCGAAGAGTAAATTTGTTGCAGACTATTTTCAAATATGAAGCTTACAGAAAATCATTGAAGAATTTTTGTATTTGGTATTTGTTCAAAATCTTGTAATGTACGGCAAATTAACAAATTAGACCCGAATTTAAAAATTGCTTTATTTTTTTCTAAGTTTCTTCACCCACACTTTCCATTGATTGTCTTATTCGTAAATAGGAAAACTCATTCTTTATTCTTCACTTCTGGGAGCAATTTGAATATTTTAACTACAGAGCTATATCTCTGTAAAAATTTTCTAAACTTTCTAGTTAACTGTTACTGATTCTTAACTGTAAAATAGATATTATGAATAACGAGAAAAACTAAAAAGCTATTCAGATTAAATTTCAAGCACATATTGGAAAAATTCAATTAAAAAAGAAACCAGATTTTGCATATTAAAGTTTATTTCTTTGTGGTACAATGCTCGTTCAAGAGAAATCTTTTTTCAAAGCTTGGAAATCAGGACTTTTTTTTATTTTAATCTTAGAATTATGACTTAATTTCAAATATTAATACATTTTGAAATCTTATTAAATCTCATTTTTCACCCTAATGTTTATTTGAAGTTGTAGTGATTAAGACTAACGAAGAGTAAAGTATACAAGTAAAATAATGTAATACGGAGTTGTAAGGCTTTTCACAAAAGTGACATTATTCTCAAAAATAAGAAATAAAATCAATTTGGTTGTTTTATCCTTCTCAATTCTCTAAAATGTGTTCTATTTTTATGTAAAATCTTCCATAGAATTATATTTTTCTCTTGTAATGCAAGAGATAAATTTTGTCTTTGAAAACGAAACAGAGTATTTCCAATTTTTTTTAACATTAATGCATGTATATCAAATTAAATTAAAAATTTTTAGAACAAATATTACCAGATTTCTAAAACAGAAAAATATTTAAAATAAGCAAATGTAAGAACTTTCGAGAAGAATGTATCATATTCTACAAATGTAACAATTCAAATCAATGAAAAAATATATAAAATATAAATCAATAATGAAGGTTTTCTTTCTTGAAGAAGGAATTTATTGACAAATATTTAATTTCTATCCATTCCAAGTATAATTTGGATAAATAATCTGTTTTTTTTTTAATCTAAAATACAAAAGTCTGCACTCCTTCCATTTGTTTTTGAAACGAACAGAAATATTATCAAACCAAAATCTTCAAAAAACTGTATTTTTTCTGTTACTCACTAATGTTTGAATTTCACTTCAAAATGCTCACAAATGAAATGAAAACCCTCCAACTCCGTTAAAATCTAATTAATCTTTGAAATATTAAGCATGAAAAATAAAGAAGGCGGTTTCATCGAGGCAGATGTAATCTATTTACCCCGATGACAGTTGTCGGAAGAATGTTTAGATTACGAAATAAAAGAACATAAAAACATCTCAACTCATCTCGTCTGCTTGTAGCGATGACGGGGATCTCACTCTCATCTAATTTAGTCTTTCTTATTTTCTTTCGTAAAAAAGTCGTTTTCTCCCAAAAAAAAAAAGGTTTTAAAAAAAAGATCTTTTAATCACAAGTTCGGAAATCTGATGCGTTCCAAGTTCACAGTTCTGAAAGTTTAAAATACCGCCTTTCATTAAATGACTATTTCATTCAAGAATTAGCAGACAGTCAATGACTTTCTTGGAACTCTATTTTAATTTAATTCTTGATATTGATTTTTATTTTTCATTTGAGAGTTTTTTAAGATGTATTTTTAAAACATTATACTATCCAGTATTTTTGAGTTCGATTGTATGAGGTTTTCAGGAACTACTGAATATTTTAAAGTATATTTTATAAAATAGAATATATTTATGGCATTTGTTGAACTATTTTAATTTAAACATTTTACTCAGAAAATTTATTTAATTTTAATTGTAAATGTTATTATAAATTAAAAAGAATTTCTCCAGAGGTAAAATTCAAAAAGACTGTATTTTTAGTTGCTTATAAAAGACTTAATTTTTTGTAGTTCTTTTTGTCTAAAACGTTTCTTCTTATCATTATTGGCATATTTTACCTTCATCGTTTTGCAAACTATTTTGTTGTTTTAAATAAATAATATTGATCGCAATGACGAAAAACAAATTTTTATTGCTGTTATTTCTCGGGGAAGAATTTAAACCCTATAAAAATAGATTAAAAGAAAAAATTTTTTTTTTGATCCACCACAAATATTAATTACTCTTTATTAAAATATTTTTTTTTTTTCATTTTTGGGGTAGTCTATTTCCGACTACCTTTCCATCACCTGTATAAGTTTCCAAAGCAAACCCCAAAGCTTTACTAAAATCCGGATTTTACAAATATTTCATTTTGAAAAAGGCAATCCCCTTTTTGGTATTGGTTCTCTAAAACCCAAAGGCACCCTCCTTGTATTTAATTATAGCCTCGCCAAAAATGGCTTTCCAACTGGGGACGTTTTTTCTTTTTGGTTTTTTTTTTCTCTCTCTTCAGCATTCTGCGGGGCTTTTTTTGGGAAAAGAGGTTTGGGTGGCCCTTAACCAAAGCCCTTTTTTTTTTACCTTTGGAAGTCCGGACTGGGGGGTGTTCTGGTATTAATTTGGGAGATTATTTGGTTTGGCATGAAGAATTTTGTCACTTTACATGCTCTCTGAAAATTTTTCTCTTTGTAAGGAAAAATTAAAAATTCTAACTTTGAATCTCAAAACAACCCTTTAAATTTTCCCATAATAAGATATATCTACATATTGTTTTATAAAAATAAAAAAATAAATTATAAAAAAAATCCTACATTTAAAATATTATTATAGATTTTTTTTTGGGAAAAATAAATTTTTCACAATATTCAAATTTTTTAAAAAATATTTTATTATTACTTAGTTAAATTTAGATCTAAATAGTAATAACATTATAGAGTTTATAAAAAAATGTTAATATAAAATTTATAACAGCAAATTTTTAAAATTTAACAAAAACCCTTTAAAAACTCTTTTTTAAAAAAGATTTTTTTTCCCCAAGCTGCTCTACTATTTTCTTAATTTTTTTCTGGGAAAGGGAAAAAATAAATTCTTTCCAAAATTTAAAAAATTTTTCCCCTTTTATATAACTCTATAATTCCATTCAAATTAAATTAATTATAAAAATGGGGAAAACATTTTTTACCCAAAATGTAAAAAAGTAATTCAGAGGGTTTAAAAAATAGAAATATTTTTAAGGTTACATAAAAGCCTTTATTACACAGAACCTTATAAATTCCAATGAAGATTATTTTTCTCTAGAAAGAGAAATAAGTGTAATGCGTTTTTATTGGGCATAAAAGATACTATTTAAGAGAATTCGTGATTCTTTCGAATATATAAACTTTGTTTTTCAAAATAAATTTTTTAAAACTTCTTCAAAAAAATTTGAAAAAAAAGATAATTTAACCAAAAAGTAAAGAAATCATGTTTTCTAATATTTTTTTGCTCCAAAATTTCCCGAAATAATGTTTAATTAGAAAAGATTAGTACACATATAACATACACACGTAACAAATACACTAAAATTCGAAAGAGAGAGAATACTTGCTTTGATAAGTAACTCCTCTTTTCAAAATTTCATCTAAGTACAATTCTAAAAACAAGAGATCCATCATTATTTTTAAGCAATTTATTTTAATAAGTAATAGTTTCTAATAATATTGTTGTGTGGAAAGAAATCGAACATAACTTTTTAAAAAGCTTTTGTTTTCATTGGTTATTTTTAACAAAGAATGTTTTGGTATGAAATTTCGCTTGAAAATTTAGGTGTTACAAATCCATTAAAAGTAACTTTAATACTTTTAATATTAAATGTTGAAACGTTGTGAAGTTACGAAATCAAATCTAATTCCAAAATAAATATGTTCGTTTAGTTGTTTTAATGATGACATTAATTCATTATTAACAGGCATAACTTGTAAAACGATGAAATTTAAATATTAAGAGTTACATGTCGTGATGAAATACATTTAGAATAAAATAATTTGGCTACTCTTCACAGGTTTTTTACTCTATATTTAAAATAAGTATTCAAATGAGTCTTGCAGTCTCAGCAAGGTACCTGAATGATAAAAATGTTTTTAACTTGAGTGTCTCAGCAAATAACAGTTTTTCCAACCCTGACTTAAAATTCTACTGGAAAGATATAGATAAACTGCTAAGTTCTCGCCTTTTCACATCAAATGAATAATGCTTTCAAAGTTTTGGCATCACTCGATGAACTCTTAAGTTTTCCGTCAAATGTGTCAGACGAGACAGAGGGAGTGTTCCAGAAATAGAACAGGGAAGAAATAAAGTGCTTATTCAGGCGCTTTCATATTTTTGTTCCTCCGTAAAAAATACAGAAAAAAAAAGGCCACGGCAGGAAATGCTGAGTCCGTGACTCAACAAGAATTCGAAAGTTTCTGCCAAACGTTTCGTGGAATTCTATAATATCTTTTTCAACAGACATCATTCTTTTATGAATGAAATTCCGTCTTAGAAACTGTACTTTAAATATTTGTGCAAATCAGACACTTCAATTCAGTAATATAAACATTTTAATATTCAATATAATATTTATTGTCTTAATACAAAATATATAAATGTGCGTGATTGAATACAGTTCTATTGAAGGTGTTTTAAATTTCCCCCTCAAAACACCTCAGAACTTTCTTTATTTGATTTTTTGCTCATATTTACACCGAAAATTTTACTTTGCTTTTTTAAAGGATCAAAAGTCTACTTCGCATAATATCCTGTTTAAATTAAATTAGTTTTTAATGAGTTCTCTCTTCGTATGTTTTAACTAATCCTCAAGACAAAATTCTTTCAATAAATTGTTTGAATTGAGAACCTCTTTTTGTGAAGGAACCGTGATATATGCAAATGAATTTTACTATTTAAATTTAATTGAAATGAGTTTCCTGGAGGAAGTTAGTAGTCAATCTCGGATGGTGTAAGTTGAATTGTATCTGAGAAAGATACATTGTAGAACATTAACGATCCTTAGCAGAAGTCTCGTAGTTTTTTATCTGTATACTGACACAAGTTTACTGAACCAGTGCGCGCGGTCTGTCTGACTTAATCGACCCACTATAAGTTAAATTTATCATTGCTTTTAATTAGGATAACTTTCTCATTAGCTAGTTGAAACGATATTAGATTTTGAATCGAAATTAATTAAAAGTTTTAGATATTTAAATATGTCTCCTCCTTCGGTCGTGCCTTACACTAACGCGAACTCAGCTTCACCACAAGTTAAGTCAAAAACTTATTTAAATTTAAAAGTAAAAGATAAAACTAAAACATAGAAGTAAAATAAGATAGGGGATAATAAGTGTAACGTTCTAATATGTTTATATTTCATATATATATGTGTGTCTGTGGTTTATTTTCATCAATGAGTTAAATCTCTTTTAATATCAGATAAGAAGGAATCAACATTACTTAATACAAAGCTGTATCCAGCACAATTTATTAGCAAATAAAATCTTACTAAATTTATTGAATTAATTTAATTTAATTTGCACTGTTT
Organism: Trichonephila inaurata madagascariensis; assembly: GCA_019973955.1. Taxonomy (NCBI): domain Eukaryota; kingdom Metazoa; phylum Arthropoda; class Arachnida; order Araneae; family Nephilidae; genus Trichonephila; species Trichonephila inaurata. Next base: position 6,785 of record BMAV01025760.1, read on the forward strand.
TATGAAGATATGTCTTTTACGTTTCATTCTTTTCCAAACATTTCCTGGTCTTATTTATATATCTTATAAGAGAAATACGTTTAAATTCCAAGTTTTGTGAACAGAAATGTTAATACGAAAATGTGTTGCTTCTTCTAGGGTGACGAAGACAAGAAAGAGAAGAAGAAGAAGACCAAGAAGAAGACTGAAGATGAAGCCCCAGAGGCCGCCCCAGCTCCAGCTTCCAAGCCCGCTTCTCAGAAGAGGAGGGCGCAGCGATCAGGCAGTAATGTCTTCGCTGCATTCACTCCCCACCAGGTCCAAGAGTTCAAAGAAGTAAGTTTTTCAATACAAATGACTAAATCATTAAATTTAAAAACAATAAGTGATACTTTACTTATATACATCTAATTTGAATGTGTAACAGCTCATATAAATTCAAACAACCAATCTTGCTTATATACTATTTTAAAAAAAATTAAAATATTTCTCAAGTCTTAGGATACTTGAAAAATACATTAATGTCCTGCAGCAGTAAATGTTCTTGTTAAATACTTACTTCTTTCTTGAATAGTATTATATGATGAGCTGCTAAAGGCTATTTTCCAAACTCTACCGACTGAATCATTTCACAATTAAAACAAATGCATTTATCATATAAATTATAATATATATATATATTATGCATAATTGTTTTTAATTAACAATCAGAACATTTATTGTCTATTATATAACAGAGATATTTAATAATAATTTTAAAAATTTTGAATTTATCTAGTAAAATTATCCTTTAATATTTATATACAACAATAAATGAGAAACAGCTTTTTTATGTTCGTAATTTAACATATATTTGCAAACCTTCCAGTCAGTGCATCATTATTTTTCAAATCAACTATAATAATTTAACATTTTTTTATTCTCTATTCTTCAGTTTTTACAACAGATTACTTTAACGTTTAACTTCTTAGTTAATTTTATTCTTTTTTAAAAAAGTTAACACAATTTTAGATATTAAAAGTTAAATGATATTGATTTTAATGTTTATTTTTCGCTTGGAAATGTCATTCATATTTGTTGTATCTTCATAGGCTTTCAATCTCATCGATCAAGATAAGGATGGATTCATCTCCAAAAATGACATCAGAGCTACATTTGATTCCCTTGGTAAGTGTACAAGGACATAAATAACATTTTTATTAAATATAACGAATACTTAGAAATAACATTAAATTGTCTTTTGTTATCGCAATTGGGCCATTTCAGAGTAATAAACACTTTAATAAAAGTTATTCTCTATAGAATTACTAACAAGTATATTAATACTTTCCACATATACCTATCTAATAACAAACTAATGTGTAAAAGAAAATAATAAATTTGTTAAGGTAATTTTAGTTTTAAACAGAATAACATTCCTAGACTAAATATTTCTATAGAAAACTAAAATTCCATATTATTGTTAAAAAAGAAAATTAAAAAATAACCATTCTATGTGCCATTTATTGTCTTGAAGCAAAGTTTCTTATAAATATTCGCCAGGAATACTTCCTTAAATTAAAATAAAACTGAAAATCAACGCGTTTTTATAATAAAAGGACTATAAGTTCTAAGTAACAAATTTAAATACTAAAATGCAATTAATAGAAGAGAGTAAGGTTTAGCGTTACTATCCAATTTTCCACCGGTAACTAATTCATTTTGAAGCTATAAAGCATATCCCAAAAATTCCGTAATCGAATGATTTTTCCCTTAAATTTCATTATAAATTTCATTCTTGAGTTTCTAGGCTTAATAATCGTCTGCACTTACTAATTATTTACAATACATCATAAAATGAAAAACTATCATGTAAAATCTTTTAGTGATTTAAGAACAGTTTCTAAGCGAATAAATTATTCTAGATGCTTAGTTCCTCTAGTATTTTGTAGTTATTCTTTTACGTATTCAATATATCCCATCATATTAATTTCAATATTTCTACAGGCCGTTTGACCACTGAGCCCGAGCTTGAATCCATGATGTCTGAAGCCTCCGGACCAATCAACTTCACCATGTTCCTTACCATCTTCGGTGACAGGATATCCGGTAAGTAGGCCTGAAATTTAAAACAATGACTTAAAAACCATTCAAGACTTAAAGTACTGGGTGCTCTAAAAGTTTGATGAACTTAGTTAAAATTTAGACTTCATAGCTAATAAAGTAGTTTTTATTTGTTTGCATAACGTTATCTAACAAATTTCTGTTTTACAACCAGGAACTGATGAGGAAGATGTCATTGTCAACGCTTTCAACTTGTACGATGAAGGTGAGGGCAAATGCCGAGAGGAAACGTAAGTTTAAGACATTTTTTTATCTCAGAAATAAATTCATTTTAAACGAATTCAAATTTTATCAGACCGTTTTTTTGTTTTTTTGTTTTGTGAAGTATTTCACTCTTAATATGGATTTACGTAATTAAATAGAATAAATTCTTAATACTCTGTTTATATTGCATTTTCTCATACGATCCTGTTTCTCTATTTCTTTTATCTTGTTGCAAAACATATAATTTAAACCTACTAAAAGTATTGTGATATAGCCCCTCTTTGGTGACCGTATCTTTGATTGTCAGCGTGAGCTAGAGGTGTAGGGTTTACGAAAGGAATAGACATTTTAAATTCTTAATATGACTTTATTAAAAATAGAACTTAAATGTCTAACAATTTAGATAAATTTAAATAGCAAGAATCTAGAATGAGAGAACAAAGATAGTTAAACCGAATCGTGTAACTTAGACCACTTTCTCTAAATAATTATTCAATCCGCCTACTCTCACTTCTAATAATATTATAAGTCCTAATATCAAATAATCAGTCCTACCTTAATCCAACCTAAGATTCGATATCTATATGGAAACGTCTGGGCGCGCGTGCAATGGTATGCACCTTGTAGTAATAGCTGGGTTTCCAGGTAACTTCACGAGTGGCTGTCAATTCACGCTTGTATCTCTTCAAATATAACTTTCCCCAAATTGCCGTCCTGCTTACTGAAACTTCTGTTCTTATAAAAGCTATCTTATTTGCATTTCTTGTTCACATTTCGCTTCTTGGGTTTTGGTTGGAAAAGAGTTGCCATTAATCTTGGCTACCAAAGAACCCAGAGGTTATGTTAAAGAAAAGACGCGTGAGCCCGTCACAGTATCCAAATCGATTTAGTATATATTTCAATCCGAATGCAAAATAATTGGAATAGTGACAGTTTGGAGATCTACTTTCAGTTATACAAATTGAAACAGCATATTTATACAATGGATACACAATAAATATTGTATAAATATGATAAAACTATTTCCTCTCGAAAAAATAGTTGACTTTGTCATTAAGGACATTTGAACAACGGAACAGATGGAATATTCGATGAAAACTGTTATACATTAATGCAATATTAATTAAAAAAGAATAAGCCAAACTCAATGTCTTGTACAAACGTAAACCTCATCTCTAATTCACTTTAAGTATGTATTCACTGAAAAACTTACCTTTAAAATTACTTATCTCAAAAATTTATAACAAGTACATAACTGAAAACTCATAAAGTCAAAATAGTTTGATTTTGAATATAAGAACTACGTTATTTAAAAAAAAAAAGTTATAATTTTTAAGTATATTTTTTTATTCTAGAACTTTACCTATAATCAAAAGGTATTCCTAAATAATATTTTATCAATAATTATTTTTAAATGATATTGGTAGTGTATCTCCTTAATTCTGAATTTGTGTTAGTTAAAAATATTATTTTGAATAAATAAATATATAATATCCAATGGTATTACCACAATAGACTGAATAAACAGATAAAAAAAAGTATTGCATTGTTCAAAATCTTTATTATTCATTTTAAAATATAAAAGTAACCAGAAAATAGTCCGATTCTTATTTTTTTCTTTTCAAACTCGAACTTTTAAATTTGTTATTCAAACAATAAGATTTATACGATAATTTATAAAAATAATTATTAGTTACGCTTATATGTTATTTCTTTTGTATAATGTGCCATACCAATTTTGTAATTTTAATATTGTATATTATTTTTATAGACTCAAACGTGCCTTGACCACATGGGGAGAGAAATTTTCTGAAGCCGAGGTACTTATACCCTTAAATCTCATTTGATATCACAATTTATACTAGGATAGCAATTAAAATTACCACATGAATAAAACATTCATCATATTCATCTTCCTGTAAAATTACAATTAGATTAAGATGAACTTAATTAGAAGTCCAAAATATTCATAAAAGGGCGTTTACATCAGCGTTTCTCAAACTGTGGGCCCCTCCCCTAGAGGGGCATGATAATCCTACTAAGGGGGTGCGAGTATATCAAAAAGTCGAAAATAAAAAAATTAAAAAATATTAATTGAATGAAAGAATTAGAATGAAATACATTCTGAGATAATAAACAATACACATTTATACAATAATATAGTATACTTATAAATGTATCAGTACTGCGCTATGTATATTTGATTATTAATTCATCAATATTAAGTTAAAAAAGGGAAATAATTAGTAATGCCCCATTGGCTTTTCCATCAAAAATTTTATGCACAATTTAATACTTGTCTGTATAATTTGTACATATTATAATTAAAGTCGTATTGTAGCTTTAGTGTCAAAATATTATTGAATTCAGTACATAATTATTGTATGAAGGGGGGTGCGCCATGAAAATTATGATTGAAAATTGGGTCGCCAACATTGAAAGTTTGAGAAGCACTGGTTTACATTATTATCATTGTGAGATTTGTAAAATTGTTTTGTTATTCGATGAGACTTTAAATGAATGTTTTCCAATTTATAAATTTTATTTGAAATCTGTTATTTTATTAAGTTAGGAAATATCTATCAAAAAGACTCTATCGAACAAAGTTTATTTAAAAAAATATTAGATAATTTGACAACAATTTCCTATTGTTTTTAGTAATATAAGTCACTGATTCTATTATCTTTCTGGTCCAATCAGGTTGAAGAAGCTCTCTCCGAAGCTCCCATTGACAACAATGGACTCATTGACATCAAGAAATTCGCCAACATCCTCACCAAGGGAGCAGAAGAAGAAGAAGGAGGTTAAATATCTGGGACCTTTTATCCAGGTGAGATACAACTTTAAAATTTTTTTTTTAAATGTATTTCATATGTTATGTTAAAAATTAATTTGATGACTGGTATTCGCGTAATTTTTGAACAAGAACATTCTGTTGCATTAAGACCATCACCTTTGTTGTTTGATAAATATCAAAATTGAAGATTATTATTAACAGAAATTTAAAACCAAATGTGAGACCTTCATTTATCAAAGCAACAAAATATTACATGATCAACATAAAATTTAGCAGCAAATAGCTTGGTTTTTATAAGTGTCAATTTTTTTTTATGTTGAATCAAATGAAAGGTACGTAAAGTGATTTTAAAATAATGGTCAAATAAACTTAAAAGCAGTCAAAACTATGGAACTCTTTTCTGAAGACGTCAACAAGCATTTCGGGTTCCTTGTCTCCAGCAGTCGGTGCGACCTGTTTTAGACTTGCTACTGGGCATGATGTTTTGCAAGATTGCCTGTATAGAATGGAAATTCCAGATTCAAATTTTTGCTAATTTTCTGACCATGACGTACTCATGACTGTGTATTATCTCAAAATATACTGATGTTTTAAACTATAGTTCTTTAAATGTTGTTGACTGTGAATTTGATGACTTTTTTGTATCGTTCTATATTGTACTGGGCTGCTCCGTCTATTTATGACTTAAGGGTCGGAGACGACATAAGATAGAAAAAAACTTTAAAACTGTTGCTCCTTTAATATTTGTATTTCATTCTTGAAGCAGTATTAAGATTTATAATCAAAGATGTAAATTTTACACTATTCCTGTCAGTGAAAAATTAAGACAATTTTTTAAATAAACCGTATTGAATAACAGAAGTTGACAATCATTCAAATACCTCCATTAGAATAAAGCATTTTTTTTTGTTACAGAAGTATAAATATCCCCTTTTGTAATTGAAAAATTCCACACGACAAATAACGGTACTTTTCCGTTTCGCCGGCGCAAGCGATAAAGTCGCCTAAAATGATACAACCGACGCCAAACGGAATATTCTCGTTGGTAACCTTTAACAACCGGTTTTTCAAAACAAGATTTGGTCTTTTCTTATCAGTAACGTCTTTTTCATAATGCGACAAAAATGGATGAAAACCAATAAGAACTAACATCTATTGACACTTTTTTATGTGTATATTGTGTATTGTCGCCAATAAAGCCTGCTTGGCGAGATTTACGCCGGTGAAACGGAAAAGTCCCCTTTTTGTTAATGACTTTTTTTTATTTATTATTAAATATACTGTGTTATTTACTTTCATTTTTTACTCTTTTCCAGAATGAAGATTTCAAGGGGAACTATTTACAGCTTCAACGGTCTTTCCAATCAGCACTTCTATCTATCTTTTGTGCATTGTTACCTCTTGCTTTTGCTAAGAGTCAAAAACCACAGCTAACAGACATTTACTCGTGAATGACTGATTGTGAATGAGTCTCCTTGAGCTCTTCTATGTACGAAATTTTTCCATTTATTTATCAATTGGAATAAAAGCATATAATTTCACTTTTTACTACTAATTGTTCTATTCATTTTCCACTCTCTTTTCAATTCCTTACTGAAGGTAGCCATTTCAAAAAAAGACTGTTCTTATGCAAGAAGCTAATGCTGTTAAAACAATATCTTAAGTTATATAAGTACTTACATTTATCGATCAATTATTTTCTTGAAATTGTTGATTGAGTACTTCCATAGAGTGCTGTATAGCTTCACTGAAATCTGCTATAATGACTGTATACCGTAAAAAAATCAAATATATTTGTGTTCAATATAAAAATTTAAATAAAAGGTCACATGTTTATTTCTATTTCTTGTTAGTCTTTCTTGTACTGCAACAACTTCATACATCGCATTCAGTAAAAGTATGAAATATCATAAATAATGAAGTATAATGTATACTTTCTATAAAAGATAACTTCAGATAAATTTCATCTGTATCAAAACACTTAAAATACCTAATTCACATTGCATATTGGCGACAACTACACAAGTAAAGAATCAAATTAATCAAACAGAATTTTTTTTCAAAATTCTTATATCAAATTCATATATACAAGATTAAAGTGTGATGCCTTAAAAGACTTTTAAAATTAATATTTAAATTTTTAAATAACAATAGTGATAATAATTTTTTCAGTTGAATAGAAAATTCCCACAAACATCAATTGTGTTGATGAAACAGTTTTATTTTTTGTTATACACACCTTGATTTTGAACGAACTATGTATGGTAGTATTAAAAAGATAGTTATCATTTTAATTTATGAAACCAGATTAAATCAAGATCTCAAAAAATTTTAAGCTACATCAATTTGCTATAAATATTTTGCCCATTTAACGTAAATAAAAATATACAACAAATACTAGTTTACTAATAGAAATTGAAATGAGTCGAGAATTTTATTAAATTGGTAATTGAAAGTGAGTTTTAAAATTAAAGGTGTTCTATACTTGTATCCAGGGACGTCTTAAGGCATGGCCAACTGGGCCGGGCCTAGGGCCTCGTCCTCTAGGAGTATCATCTTGCTTCCGACTTTGCCTCAATAAGAACATGTTCCGAGCAGTTTTAATTGTCTAATGTTATTCCTAGATGTATTCTCCGAAAAACTGGGAATCTAAGGCTACATGTCAACTGGCAATGACTGGCAAAACTGCATTTCATCTCGTATCCGTCATCCATGTCAAGGTCTAGGCCTGATGCAGTACACCATCATTACACCTTTAATCGAAAAGAGGCAATCGGTCGAGTCGGTTTGTTCCTAGGTTTTGAAATTATGAATCTCGCACATTTATTTGTTACGGTTCACTGTTTGTGCAAGAATCGGACAAAGTATACTAAGTACTATCTAATTAAAAAGATCGTAGGTGGGGCCCATTTTTACCTAGGCACCCAGGGCCTCAAGAAGTCTTAAGACCCCACAGTTTGTATATATTACTCCAGTGTTTCTCAAAGTGTGGGGCGCGCCCTCCTAGGGGTGCGGCATAACCTTACGAGGGGGGAGCGAGCATATTGAAAAGTCGAAAACAAAAGCTTATTTTAAAAAAATTATTAATTTACTGAAAGCAATTAAACAAAATACATTCGGACGTAATAAAAGTAAAATACACATTTATACTGATATAATGCATTTATAAATGTATCAGTACTGCACAATGTGTATTTGATAATTAATTTAACAAGACTAAATTAGGGACCTGTATAGTTACCGTTGACCCCATAGGCTTGTCTATATAAAATTATATATAAAATTATATATTTATTATTTTCCGTCAGAGTGCACGTATGTGGTGTATTGAGGGGGAGGGAGAAAAATAATAAGCAAGCCAATCCTCTGAAATAAGTAAATACTTCGCAAACAATTTCAAAGTCATTGTATTGCATTCCGAAAAGCCTTTTGAATAATTCGGAAAGACATATTTATACGTTCGGGGTAATTAACGCATTGGCTGAGCGAGACATTTATATACGCCGGTGACACTTAAGAAGTTAAAGTCAAAAAGTAGCATCAAAGTACCGTAAAATCTCGCATATAACGCGCACTTTTCACACAAAAATAAGATCGAAATTTACGGGTGCTCGTTATACGCCGGGTATAAATAATGATAGTTTCGAAAATAAGTAAATTACAGTTTAAAAAAACTAGAAAACACCCTTTTAATCGAAATAAGTTGTAACTTAATCTTTTAGTCGGCAAATCTGGAAATGAGATCTGAAATCAGTCACCAGATGCGGGATGGGAAATCGTTAATCCTAATGATTCTGATCAGGACAATGGAACAAAATTATTAAATTATTGTATTGTCATCGGTCCTGGACAAGTGAGGAAAATTTCGAATTAATCTGACCTTTTAAAGGGGGTAAAAATTGAGTTCAGGTTCCGTTACATACAAGTGAAACTTATAAAAGTCTGTAAAATAAAAAAAGAGACGAGTATAAAAAAAAATTAGACTTCTACATAGATCGGAATACTGTTTATTCGAAAGAAATGACATATATCTAAAGGGGTTAAGGATTCTGATTCTAAAATATGCTATTTTCAAATTCTGGGGTAATAATGAATATAAATGGTTTAAAAATCCAACATTGTACCCCCCTTCTTTTTTCAAAAAAAAAGGGGTGGGGTTATATGGTGAGAAAAACCTAAAAAATTAAAAAATGCAGCTTGAAATTTGTTTGGGGTTATAGGGGTGGCTTATCGTATATTTTGGGGATATTATTTTGGTTCAAAATTTTTTTTGTATGGGGTCGGAAAAATTTTATTTGAAATTGGGGCCCAAAAATTTGAAAAATTGAACAAATTTTGCTCTGATCTTATTTGTATAGAATAAATATTTTAAATGATCTATTATTCAAAATAAATAAACAGAGACCTCTTTTTCCTTTTAATATCAAATTGGTTTCCTTTTTGGGGGTATTCCTTTTTGAGTATAAGAAATAAAAGGGGAAAATAAAATCAATTATATATTTTTTCAACAGGAAAAGCAAAAAAATATCAACGTTTATTGTTTTAAAAAATGTATCAAGAAATTTATTTGAGAGATTCATTTACCTTAAATTCACTTTGGGCTAAAAACATTTATTTTCTTTTAATATTGTAAATTCTTTCAATTTGCCCTTCAAAATTATAACAACGAGAACATAAAAAATAATTGATGCTTATTTAGAAGGATTGCCTCGAAAAATATATCAAGGATAATTAATCATGGTGAAACATTTTGGAGGCAAAGTTTTATAACTATACTTTAAGGCACTTTTAATATTTAAATTTAATTTTTAAAATAAGCATATTAATAAGAAGTAAAATATTAAACCAAATAATGCTGATTAATTATTAAAGCAAAAAAAAATATGAATAAATAAAAAATATGTATTTTTAATAGTGATGAGGAAATTCAAATAAGTTTATAGTGAAAGATTGGCATATTGCTAGAACGTTGTAAAAATTAAGATGATTTTTTTTTACTTCTAAAACTATTTAATTTCTGAAGACTGCAATAATCAATCAAAAAATAGACTAAAAAAAATAATAAATCATTATATTTATTATTACTATCCAAAGATCTCTGAGTTATTAACTAGATCTTAGATCGCTGTGAAGATGATTTATTACGCAGATATTAGATATTGATAAAAATATTATTTTTTAGTTGTTAATTTTTTCATCATTAAATTAGGGTTTTTCAGAATTTTGAACGTTATCAGTTCTAAAAAGTCAATTATTTAAAAAATTATTCAACGTCTATGTGGATAAATTGAATACTTTTTTTTTCCTTTTTAATTCTTATAAAGCATTTAAAGAGGGGATACATATTTATTATTTCAATTATATAGCTTTATAAATTTTTCTTTTCATTAAAGTAGGTTAAGAATTTAATCTCTTTATTTTGTAATCGAAGCTCAATTTTAAAATAATATTTTGAGGTGATACAAAATACCACCAGGACTTTAATTTAGAAAAATTCAACCTTGCATAAAAAAATTATACTGAAAGAAAACTAAATTATTTTATTAATGTCAAAATGCTGACTTGATTTGTTTATAAAGAATGAAAACTTATAAATAATTTTCCCTTTAAAATATAGCAGGTTTACAGTATTATTTTACTATCTATTTCTATTGTAGTTTTTTAATTGTTGTTATCATTTATTACATAGATTATATACTTAAGGTTATATATATATAATCTAATTTAGTATTTTAAATATGAAAAGATTTTAATAAAAATTTTTTCGTGAAATTCAATTTTTTTCGCATAAAGTAACAATTTTTGTTTAATATTTGTCATATATCAGTATCGTAAGTGGCCGAGGCAGCCTAGTGGTCAGGGTCACGTGGCTAGCGTGTCATGAGTTCGAGTCTGGTACCGCTGAAGACTCGCCGTGCAGAGGAAACCGATACACGTTAAATATCTCGAGGCTCAAATGCCCTCCCGTTGGTGTAGTGTGGAAGTTAGGAAAGGAGGGTGCCAGCTCAGGTGTCGTCCTTGTCACTTGACCATAGTTCAAAATCACGAGTGCCAAATCACGAGCCTTTGTGCATCTTCATAATGTGACGTAAATATAAATCTCATTCTCATTCAATACCGTGAACAGAATTTTAAGAAATTAAGAATTATACATAATATATATATATATATATATATATATATATATATATATATATATATATTGAAATGCTATAAATATATAATTTCTTCACAAATAAAACTGAGCTTCGAAATATATCTCTTTATTTTTATGTATCGTAATCATTTGGCAAAAACATATTTAAGATATTTCATTAACTGACCACAATTTTTTTTTTAGCACTATAGGTTTACAACATAAATTTTAAAAAGACCCGATTTTAGTTTTGTAGGTGTATCAGTGAAATAGCTTTAGAGTATGAATCAATTCAGAAAACCTCTTTTCAAATACCTAGGAAAAAATCTATTAAAATTAAGAATCCTAATCATTTTTTATATTTTTAAACTGTGATAATTAAGAGGAGGGGTGGGGTGTACTTATTTTGGATAAAACATTCTTCAATTCTGAATCAATGTAGAGACAGATGTGGTAAATACCAAGTATTAGAGGATCTCCAGAAGATAAATTATAATTATTCATTAACAAATATAGATGAATTACAATGCAAGATCTTGAAGCAACAAAATGTATGCTTTCAGTAAATAATACAGATAAAACATTTCTTATGCTGTTAAGACCATGAGTTCCATGACCGTTGTTGTTAAGGCGATATGGTACCATCTTTAAAATTTTTTTTATTTTTAATATTTGATATTTGGTTTTAATTGTATTTTATAAAGGTTAATATTTAATAATAATTCCATACAAAAAAGTTTTAATTTCTTGCAAAATGTTTGTAAAATTTAAAATTTTTAAATGTTTTTAAACATTTTTAAACCCCTAAGGCTTTTTAAATATGTTTTTTTTCTTTCAAATTTTTTTCCAATTACCTTATAATATACTACATAAAACTGTGCATGGGTTTATTTCTGCACTGCTCTTTAATTTTTTTTTAAATTTTTTTTCTAGTTAAACTTACAAAATTCTCGAAAAACATTAATTTTGTTTTTTGAAATTTTTAGAAAAAGTACTAAACATGTTAGAGCTAATTCAATGCACAGTTTTACAAAACATACATTTCAGAACATGTATAAAAAGTTTCAAACCCTTACTTCAATTATCAAAAAAGCCTTAGGGTTTTGAATAACAGTGAATGTACAAAAATTCAACATGGAGAAAATGAGTTTAAAGTTTTCATTTCTTAAATAGCATGATAAAAAATTCCTCCAATAATCTGAAACTTTTATGTAATGTTAATTAGTTTGTTTCAAACTGCTTACCACAATTTTTTTTAAAAATTTACAAGAATAAAAGAATATACTTGTATAATGAATATATAAACAAAAAGGTCAATATTTCATAAAACATTATCTTAACAATTTTTAAAAAATTACACACACATTTTAGAGTTTATTTCATGCGCAGTTCTATACTACTATAATAAACAACATGTACACAAATATTCATACTCTTTTTTTCCATAATTTTAAGAGCCTGAATATATTCACAAAATCCATAGGCTCTTCCAAAATTTACTCGCAAAAAGCATTTTGCAAGTATTACATAAAAGAAATTTTTTAATGCATTTTATCAAAATGACGTATGTTGGGGATCTGGATATACCAGTAAATTTTTCATCCAAACGAGAAAAGTATTGCATTCTTCTTCAAGTTTTGCACACCTCAAGTTAGTGTTTTGAGAAACTTCTGAACTTGTCTTAGCATCTGAAAACCACCTCTTCAAAGCTTTCGTTGTGGCAGATTTAGTACGTTTTTTTTTGGCCTAGGGCATTTTAACTTTTGGAGAAATAACCAAATTCCTTGTCGTAAACAACTTTTCTTACTCTTCAGAACACAGAGTACAAAAATATAGTTAAATTTGTAGGGACAGAACTTCAAAGAAACGCAGTAGAATAACTCTCATATAATCAAAACAAAACAATTATTTCATTTCAGCTTAAACACTCATCAGCGTGGAGTAAAAAATTATTTCCTTATTTATCGCTTTTTTTTAGCAGACGATCGAAAAGTGGGCGTGGCAGCTTTGTTTAGTCTACTGACATGCAGCAAAAATGGATAAATAACTGAATAAAAATATGATACAACTCTGAAATTTTGCAGACACATTAAGAAGGTTAAAAGATCATATAAGCCAATAAAAAAAAACGATAGTTTGATAATTTTTTGGGGGACCATATCGCCTTAAACTGAGAAAAACTTCCAAAGTATCCATCAGAGAATAATAATGGACTCTTAAGTCTCTACAAGGGATATCACGAAATAAGGGGAATTGATTGTCACTTACGGTTATGCTTTTATCACTAGACTATGGCTCAAAAATATGAAATGCAATGTTACCAGACCTTATATGTTTTGCTACCGAATTTAATTCAACTCAGAGATATATATTCTCCTTAGGGGAAAAATATACCCCCTTTTTTTCTCCACGTTTCTCAAACGGCTCCCCGGGGGGGGGGATAACCTAAGAGGGCAGCAAACATATTGCAAAACCGAAAACAAAAGATTATTTTTAAAAAGTTATTAATTTACTGAAAGTAAACAAACAAAATACATTCTGACATAATAAAATATAAAATACACATTTGTACTGTTATAATACAATTATAAATATATCAGTACTGTACAATGTATTTGATAATTAAATGAACAATTCTAAGTTAAAAGCAAGTTTAATAATTACCAGTGAACGGGGTTTCTTTAATTAAATTAACAAAAAATAACACTGATCTTGATCATTTGTACTTATTATAATATACTCCTAACTGCCGATTAAAAATTAAGCGATTCGCTCCCCAAATTCACCGTCTTACATGGGGTCGGTATTTGTTGTTTTGGGGGGGAAAAAGGAATAAAAAGTAAATTCTTTGAAATAACTAAAACCTTCTTAAAGACTGTCAAGTTCATTGTATTATACATTTTAAAGTTTTGGAAAAATTTTTTTTTAGATAGCGTGCACAAAAAAGATCTTTTTGAAAAGACTATATATACTTTTAATTAACGCTTTGCCTGAGGGAGACGTTTATAAATACCGGTGGCACTTAAGAGGTTAAAGTCGTATAGTAGCTTTAAAATCAAAATTTTGGAAATTAATTCAAATGGTTGTTATTGTATGAAGGAGAGGAGGGCACGATGAAAATTAGGATTGAAAATTGGGTCGCAAATATTGAAAGTTTGAGAAGCATTGCATTAGGTCATTTTCCAAATAAACAAAAAAACTGCTTTAAATATGCAATGTTATTGTATAGCGCAATTATATATATATATATATATATATAGTCTCCTTTCTTCCAATCTACAAATTACGAATATTACTGTTGGCAGTTTTCAAAACAAACGCAGTATATTTCAAGCTTTTAATAAAATTTAAATGTTTTATTTATTTTTTGTGTTTAAAAAATCGTTTGAAAATCTGCCCGATGGGTTTCTTTTTCTGGTTATTCTAGTCACTTAAATTCATTTATTCTGTTACCTTCCATTACAGTTGTACTTTTCCGCACATTTCTGTTTCTTAAAATTAGTCGTAATGTTTTCTTTTTTTCTTCCTCTGTTCTTTCTTTCTATTTTGCCCCTTTTTTTAACCATTTTGCCTTTTCCTCACATAGAATGAAAGAAGAGAAAATCCCCACCTGTAATTTCGTAAAAAATATCAAAATTTTTTTTTTTAATTTTTTTTTTACTTTTCCAACCTGTTTTATAATTTATGGCCATTTTTCCTCATTAAAATCGTTTGAACAAACAGAAAAGAAAAATCTGTTGTAAAGTCTTTCTTGTTTCAAACTGTTTTACAAAATGAAGAAAGTGTGATTTCCAGTCTATTTACTGACAGCAAAACTCAACACATGAAAAAGATAGCTACTGAAAAGTATTATTATTTTTATCACTATACACATTAATTTGAAGAAAACATGATTTTTTAAAATTTAATTAAATGTTTGTTGTGCCGAAAAAAAGTATTTTAAGAACACTTTCAGTGTGTTTTATTTTGTTCTCAAAGTTTTTAAATATTAAACGTTCTTTTTATTATAACGGGATGAAATCCAAACAGTGATGTGTGTGTGTGTGTGATATAGTAAGCTTCATTAATTTTAACTGGATATATATTAAGGTGTTGGCTTAGTTTTAGAAAGTTGGCAAGTTCTCAAATGACAAGAAATTAGTCTTTATACATGACACCAAAGCGTGATGAAAAAAGTAACGTTTTTGAGATAAAAAGTAAATTAAAGCAGTTCACAAATTTTTAGTCGCTATTTTATTTAAAAATACGTTACGTAACCGTATAAATTTAGCTATCTTAACACTTGGAGGTAAACATTTAACTTATTTTTTGGAGGAATATAAAACTTCACGTTTTTAATGTGTCACATATCAAAATAAACTGAAATTTTAATACTTAAAATAACTATTTTTATTTTTAAATTTTATAACTAAAATAGCTTTCTATTCAAATTACCGTTTCAAGTTTTTCGATACATTGAATAATAATAATTAAATAATTACCCTTTTATTAAGTAATTGCCATAACTTAATTTTTTATTACCTATAAAGCAAGATTTGCATTAGAATGTATAAATCTTTTTAAAATAATTCTTAAGTCAAAGTATGCATTAAAAAATAAGTGTAGTATTGTATGTTTTACAAAGATCAGCTTTGTGAGTTTTCTTTTAAAACGTGTTAGAATATTCGATTCAAGTTTACGTAAATAAACATCCAGTATGAAATCGATAAGCCAAAGAAAAAAACTAAATTCGTATAATATAACGAATTTTTTTTTAAAAAATCCTGACACTTTTTAGAAAAGTTTTTAATAAATTCTAAATGCATTTGAGATTTTACTCTTAATTAAAGTAGATTAAAAAATAAAACAATCAGAAAAGCGATGAACTGACCAGTTTTATGGTAGCCAAAACAATTACCTTGAGAATAATAAATATCAAAGGAGTTTTAATATTTTTAACAGCGGTTTTTTAATTGAAAATACTCAAATAGAAAATCTACTTTTCTTTGTTCAGTCTACTTTACAAGAAGGATATTTAAATAAAATTCTGTGAGGTGAATATTTAGGACGGTTTTTCTAAATTAATCATTAACAGTTTTTTCACCTTGAGCCACAAAAGCTCATATGATAATACAGCTTTGAAAAGCTATGAAATTGGATTTGAAATTGAAATTAAAAGTACTGAGCAACGGCTAGAGGAGTTTTCAAAACTAAACTGATTTATCTTGCAAATGTATATGCATTTAAAAAGGCTCTTTAAAAATATTAATAACAAATAATACATGATATTTTATAAAAATAAAACAATTTAATGTAAACCTTATTTCCCTTTAAGAAAAGAGGAGTTTTATGATCAAGTAGATAATATAAACAATATTAAATTCTGAAAGAAACTAGCTTCCGTTTCAAATTAATTTCTCTTTTCCTAGTACACTTCTGTCGTATAAAAATATATTCTTATAATAATCTTAAATACTTATCTGGGAACATCTTAGTTTGAAAATGATAGTAAACATACGAAAAGATATTGAATTAATTCCGGACACCTCGTATAAGTCCAAAGTTTTTCAAAAGGAATAGAATATTAAGAACACTCATATTAGAGAAGTCTTTTCCAAATATCAGCAGATTATTTCCATTTCTAAAAACCGTTCATTTCCACCCTATGCTTTAGACTAGGGTCTTCAACCTTTCCCTGTCGAGAGCCAAATTACAATGATCCGTGGGCTAAATTAATAAATTCACAGTGAACCGCTTCCCATAAGACCATCAAAAAATATTGTGATCACGAAATTTATATTAAAAAAAGAGCTAGGTTTGTTTTATAAGACTACAAGTGATTCTAGGGGAAGAAATTGTGTTAACATATTTGTGTGTATATATACACTTACAAGGAAAAAAAATCCCAACACCAAGAAAGACTTTTGTGTTTATATATCTGAAAGATGACATCGATTCAAATTTCGATTAAGTGCGGTGCTGGTAGCGCCACTAAACTTGCGAATCAGTGTGGGGGGGGCTTTGAATGCGTGCTGTTAAGTTCATAAGCATTATTTCTCTGTGAAATTTGAAGTATTGAGTTGATTTTAGCCAAGAATGTGTGTCTGTAAGATGACGTAGAAGCCATTATCAACAACTCACCGAGTTTGGTCGTGTAATAGGGCTATGAGAAGGTGGATTTTCTTTCTGCAATATCGCAGAAGGACTTGGCCAGAATGTATCCACTGTCCATGATTGTTGGGAACAGTGGTCAAGGAATGGTAGTGTCTCAAGAAGACTGGATTCCGAATTGCTATATGACACTACTGAAAAGTAAGACCACCGCTTTCGGCGTAGGCTGTGGCGCATCGTACTGCGTCTGCGGCAAAATTTCAAGCTGCAGTTGGTACCACAGTGACACAAAGAATTGTTAGAAATCAGTTACTCAAGAAAGCTGAGCCAGGCATCACCTTGTAGTGCGTATTCCACTGACCTGCCATTTCCGTTTGTGACGCATGTGGTGCCAAGCCAGAGCTCATTGGAGGATGAAGTAGAGATATGTTGTATTTTTTGATGAAAGGTTCTGCCATGGTATCAGTGATGGCCATGTTTTGGTCAGAAGGAGGCCAGGGGAACGCCTGCAACCAAACTGTCTGCGGCTTAGACACACTGGACCTTCACCTAGTCATGGTCTTGGATGCAATTCCTATGACAGCAGGAACACTCTCGTGGTTATCCGAAACACACTGACTGCAAATTCGTACATCAGGCTGGTAATTCTCAACCCATAGTACTGCCATTCATGAACAGCATTAAAGGGGCAGTTTTCCAACAGGATAATGCTTACCCTTACACCGCTGTTATAACGCAACTTACTCCACAGAGTGTTGATATGTTATCTTGACCTGCGAGATCACCAGATCTGTCTCCAATTGATCACGTTTGGAATATCATAGGACGGCAACTCCAACATCATTAACAGCCATCTCTGACGTCCCAGTATGGACACAGCAAGTACCACAAGCATGGAACTTCATACCAAAAGTTACATTAGGCACCTGTATGACGCAATGCATGCACGCTTGCAGGCTTGCATTCAAAATTCTGGAGGTTTCACGGGCTAATAATGGAACAGCATTTCATATTTGAAAGGCATTTTCTTAAGCTTAAATTAACCTGTGATGTTGAAAATTTAATCAATTAAACATGTTAACTAGACAATTATATTGTCCAAATTTCATTACTGTATAATATTTTTTGGTGTTGATTTTTTTCTGTCATATATATATCGATTTCAAAAAAGTTAAATTGAAATCGAATTAAAATACTTTGCAAGCCTGTTAAAGATAAGAGTCCACCTTTTTTAAGAAAATGTATGAGATTTAAACCATAGTCAGTTTTTTTTATCTTTAAAATTATTTAGAATACAGTAAAAGTTTTGAAAAACTCGACATTTTCAGAAATTTTTGTCTCAAATGGATATCAAACACATCAGCTGAGTGTTTTAAATATCAAGAATAACAGAACAATGGCATTTTTTACGACAAAAAGCAGACAAGGCATTTTTTTTTATTTTGAAATTGCCTCAAATTCAAATGAGGAGCCACTAAAATGCCTTCAGCGGGGCACGGGTTGAAGATCCGTACTTTAGATTCTATTTCCAAGAATTCGTCCTATGTTTCGAAATAACAACTTAATCACCCCGGCTCGTTGCAGAATTTAAAATTTATGAGAAAATTGAACATCTCACGAGATCTCAACCTCTTGAGCTTTTGGGGGAAAGGGGGGGGGGGAAAAAACAAATTGGTGTTGGGTTTTCCCTCCCCAACCACTTAAGATCAAACCGCCGACGTAATGAGAAAAATTTTTCCTTGAACTTTGTGCACGACTGTCAATCAAATTTCGAGAAAATTTTTCAAGGGGGGAAACTCTTAAAAAAAGAAAATATACATTATTTCTGTTTCCAAATTTAAACCTTTCTCAATTCTAATTTGCGGACATTTTTTGATCCATCTTTACTTTCCTCACTTGAAAGAACAGCTTCCAATGGTGCTTATAAAAAAAATTGGGAATATCCAGTTTTTAATTCAGAAAGACCGAGTTTATAAAAGAAACTTTTTTCATTTTACATTATCTCAAGACTTTACTATAGGTGGAAATTTGAAAAAGGTTTTAAAAAGCTCGGCACAGCAGAACAAGTATGGTCATTTTGATCGCGACGACCAATTAAGACATTTTCGGATGATCGCCTTTACTAAGAACTAAAATACGCATATTAAAAGAAACGTATTTATGGAACAACGACCCCAGCTAGACGGGAGAAGGGGCTTTTTTCATAAGACATATTCGAAAAAGGTGCAGGCATTTAATTTATTGGAAGAGGAAAGTATAAACACGCTGACTGAAGAGGAGAAACACGTTGATGATCAGCTTTTCCCCGGATACCCGGGGGATTGGCTTTGGTCACTTTTAAAACCCACATCCTTTTTCCCCACCCCGGCTTTCACGGGGGGTTTTCGTATTGATTTATGCCCCGCAAAACGCGGTCGATCAAAAATTTGAATATACGTTGGTTTCAGATTTCGGTTGGTATGGTTTCAACATTTAATCGGCAATTTCCCCCGGGAAATCCCCTTGTTTTTCGGGTATTCAACTTAAAATTTTTTTTTACTTGTGTTTTTAAAAATAGTAACAAATATTTTGAAAAAAGGGAAAATTCAAAAAAAGTGGAAAAAAAAAATAATCAATCTTAAATAAATAATACACCCAAACCCCCTGGGGGGCCCCAAAACCTTAAAAAAACACCCGAAAACCCATCCGTAAAGTTCCACCCCCTTGGTAGTTCTTTTTTCTAAAAGGTTGTGTAACTCCAGAGAGGGATGTTATTTAAAATTCATAAAAAGTATATTGTATTACATTTTGAAAATCATTGCTTAGTTCAAATTAATTTTAAGACTTTGAATGGTTTTGATTATTAATATCTCCGAAAACACATACAAAAATAAACTAGTGCATAACCTAAGTTAAAGCAATAATTCTCAATATTTCAGTGCAAAATTGCAAAAGAAATACTCCAAAATATCAGGACAGATTTAAAAATTAGAGAAATTTCTGAATTAAAAGCCGCGGGAAGGACTTGTCAAAAATCATGACCAGCATTGTTTTGACATTCACTAAAGACCCAAAAAAGGGTTATGCCCCAAAGTAAAGGCCCCCAAAGTCTTACGTTTATGGTTTAAGGGGGGAAAGGGTTTTTACATTGCTTGACGAAGCTAAAACTCGGGCCCAAAACCCTTTTTAAAATCCTCGATTGATTGAATTTAACGTCGTTGTTCAGCTCACAGGAGGCGACGGACCAGTTTTTGAACCATGGTCAAGTGACGTAAAAACCAGCTCACCCCCCCCAATACACACCATCCCGGGAGGACGTTTCAGCTCTCGACAGATTTAGAGTGCATCGCTGCCCTGGGCGGGTCTTTTGTGGTACTGGGCTCGAACTCGGGCAAGGCGCCGCCCGATACCAACCCCCCTACCGCGGCCCCTACATATC
This sequence comes from Trichonephila inaurata madagascariensis, assembly GCA_019973955.1. Classification (NCBI taxonomy): domain Eukaryota; kingdom Metazoa; phylum Arthropoda; class Arachnida; order Araneae; family Nephilidae; genus Trichonephila; species Trichonephila inaurata. The sequence goes on from BMAV01025760.1 coordinate 27,512, forward strand.
TTCGAAATGTGATATTAATAAATAATCAATCAAATGTAGAATAATTGAAAATAAGATAATATATAGACTTAAATAAAAAAAGATAATAAATGTTTTAATTAATTTCTGAATTTAAAACTTAGATGGAACAAAATTTTTCATTGACCAAAAAGTAAAATTCCCCTTTAAAAAAATTTAAAAAAAACACTTGATATATTATAGTTTCGTTTAAAAATTTGTCCCAGAAAAAATTGTTTTTTTTTTTTTGAAGAACTAGCATTTCTTAAAACAAAATACCTTTTTCTGTTGTTCCACCGTTAATGAATAAGTATAGAACACGCATTCAAGTTAAAAAGTGTGTTTGAAGAATCTCTATTCCGTTATACCATAAAACATTCAAAATATTTTATTGTGATTATATTCTATAAATATTAAAATTTTTAAATTTTAAATTTAAATAACCTAAAAAAAATTAATTGAAATAAATCATGTTATAATGTTTGTATTCTAAGAAATGCTTGTAATGTTAACACATTAATACAATGAATTATTTTCCATTAAAGTATGGGGAAATTCGGGTGAGGATGTTATGTAAATATGTTATGTACCTAAACACAATGAACTATTAAATGTTACCATTTTAAAGTAGTAAACACTTTGTAAGATAAATTCGCGATAAGAAAAGAAAAGCCAAGATATTATCAATCATAACTATCAATGAAAGTCTTTGAACTCAGCTACATGATAACAAAAAGGTCAATGTGGTCATTAGCACAGGATTTCGTTGTAAGCATATCTTACAAATACACATTAATCTTTGACACTTAAAACAAGGACAATGACGCTTGTAGCGGTTTCTTCCGCTTATTTTCTTAACTAATCTCTGCGGATACTTAACTACGTTATTTGATATGAGAACTTCGCATTGAGAAGAAAACTGTAATGCACCAAAATCTAATTCTATTTACCGTAAGATCCGGTGTATAACGCGCACTTTTAGCACAAAAAACAACATCGAAATTTACGGGGGCGTTATACGCCGGATATAAAAATGAAATATTTTAAAAATAAAAAAAGAGATGAGCAGTTAAAAAATTAGAGTTTTACATAGATCGAAATATTGTTTATTTAAAAGAAATGACACTCCTTATGAGAACTTAAAGGGTTATGATTCTAGAACAGCCTTTTTCAAACTGTGGGGCGTGCCCCCCTAGGGGGCATGATAACTCTACGAGGGGGGCCTGAGCATATTGAAAAGTTGGAAACAAAAGATCATTTTAAAAAAGTATTAATTTACTGAAAGTAAACAAGCAAAATACATTCTGATGTATTAAGAAATAAATACACATTTACACTGATAGAATGCACTTATAAATGTATCAGTACTGCACAATGTATTTGATAATTAATTTAGCAACACTAAGTTAAGAACATTCTTAATAATTACCTTTTGACCCCCCTCCCCATGGGCTTGTCATATATAAAGTTATATATAAAAATTTATTCTCATCTTGATAATTTGTACGGTTTATTATTAATCCCTTAACTGAAGATTAAAAGATACGTGATTCACTCCCCAATACCACCGTTTCCACGTATGTGATGTAGGGGGCGGGGTAAGAAAAGGAATAAATAAGTAAATCCTCCGCAAACACTGTCAAGGTTTTTTATACATTTCTAAGCCTTTGGAATAATTTTATGAATAGCAGTGCATAGACTACGTCCGGGTGCAATTAACACTTTGCCTGAGTGAGACATTTATATACGCCGTTGACATTCAAAAGGTTAAAGTCGTAACGTAGCTTTAGCGTCAAAGTATAATATTCTTGAATTCAATACATTGTTATTGTATGGAGGGGGGCGATGAATGTTATGATTGAATATTGGGTAGCCAATATTGAAAGTTTGAGAAATGATGATTGAATATTAACGTAACACTATTCAGCTACACCTAGGTTTTTGGGACGGACCACGTAATTTAACCCTTTGGTCGGATGTGGACGACACCTGAAGCTGGCACCCCTCCTAACTACAAAACGGGAGGACGTTTATCTCTCGACAGATTTAAGTGCATCGCTGCCGTACAGGTGGGTCTAGTAGTACTGGGTCGAACTGTGAGGAAAGCATCGATCCATAATACCCCTCGGCTACCAGCCACTTGAAAGTTCGAGAAGCGCTGTTCTAGAAGAATACTATTTTTTAAAAAGCATTAGAGGTTATACCTCAAATAAATTACAAAACATTAAAGCATTACACACGTTCATTTTGGATTTCTTCGCGAAATAAGGAATGACGTTATACTGCGAATATATCTAAAAGTTAACAAAATCAGCTTGAAAGTATAGGTGCGTGCAGACAGTAAGTAGAAATGTCGTGAGAATAAAAAGAATAAGAGGAAGAATCCTGAAAGAAGATGAGGATAGATAGAGGAAAGTGTAATTCAGGGTTCAATGAATGAGGTCAGTAGAACCTCACCGGAAGAGACTCAGAAAGTACGATCCGAGCCTAGTTATCAGAAACTATAGCTCGTAAAATTGTGACGTGGCTTTACTGTGTTTTTTCATACTAATCCTCTTGAGAATCTTTGGGGCCAGCATTGAGTTATTTCACAGCCAATCCTCTCCAGAAGAAACCGTGATATTCAGATTAGTTAGTAGATATATAGTGGAAGTTTTGTAATCGCAAAAAAGAAGGAGAAAGGAAGCTGAGATGCTGAACGCCGTGAGCTGATGGTAAGGATTTAAACTTAGAAGCATAATTATAGAACGGTCTTTAGCGAGTTAAGGAAATTAAGGAAGATTAGGATTCAAAGGATAACTTTGCTTTAAGTTAAGCGGTTAGGATTCCAGGCGTTTATTTACATAGAATTTAGGGATACTTTATATCCTGATTGCCTTCCTATAGTAAAGACTTGCTTTGTTCAATGTATTTGGATAGTAATAAATTGGATTTAATTATGTCTAGTTTGGGTGATCAATTCTTACCTCCCACAAATCTAGAGTTACATAAATGAAGAGATGGTACCCCCAGATAGGGGGGTATCACAAAATAAGTGAAAGTTTATTTGAATATTTTTTTTTATAAAATCAGTTTAAAAACTAAAACACTCCATACAGTCTAATTTATTTGATATTTATTTATTCAAAGATCAAATAAATGTTGATTTTAGAAATGTATATTGTTTCTTGTTAATATTGAAGCTACTGCGTCACAAGCCAAACTCATCGAACAAATCATATTTAGACTAATTTTTATGTACATTACATTTTCAAAAATCAATTAAACAAAAATTTTTCTCGACTTCTAAAGAATATTTGTTGTAATAGACAACAGGATCTTACTTTTGTTGATAAAATTTGCCACAGTATTTAAAACTTAACATAAAATAAATCTCAGTATCAAGAATTAATAGATATCTCAAAAATAGTCACTGCGAATTATTAAGAAAAAAAACAACATTAAACATATTTTGTTTGTAAAATGCATATTTAATTATTATTAAATATTTTTTGGAATTTAATCAAAGTTCTTGTGTGAGTAAGTTTAAAAACTAATTGTTTATAAAACTGTAAAGCGTTATTTCTTCCTTTATATATATTAAAATTGCAGCTTTCTAATAATAAAATTAATAGAAGTATAACTGTTAAAAAAGGGAAATATATCTTAAGGTGCGACAACATTTTTTTGAGAAAATGGAGGTTTGGGGATTTTTTTGTGATTTTTAGATTTATTTAGTATATTTCAAAGAAAAAATCCTAAAATTGAAAACAGAAAAAAAAAATATTATTATTATTAAAATGTGAAAAAACTGGTGAAAATATACAAAAAATTACATAAACGGGGCCCATTCTGTACAAAAATTTTATGAACAAATTCTCAATTTTTCAATTTTGATGTGTTACTTAGTTATTCATGTTTGAAATGCCTTTAGGATAAGAGATATTTTAATTTTTACAAAAACTAGAGTACTTTATCTTAGTGATTATACGAAATTGTTTAAAAAAAAACCGTAATGATATTCACATACATGACTGTAAATTTTGAAATAAAACAGTGATTGATAAATCTGAAGGTCAAAACAATTCTACCGTTATACAGAACATACGCAAAAAATTTCAGCAAATTATTTTAAAAACTTTTTGAGCAATCACTGTCCCCGTGTGAGATTTTTGAGAAAAAAACACATTTTGATTAAAACGCATTTGAAAGTTTGACACCTTGTGTAAAGTTATGACATTTGCTTTTACTAAAACACTTGTAGTTTTTGTTCTAGTGAATGGAAAAAAAAAAAAAACTTGGTATTTTTATTAAGCTAATAAGATAACCTATAAAATAAAATCATAAAAATAAAAAAAAATTGTCAATTTTGAAGAAAAATCATGATTTTAGGGTAGTCGGATACCATTCGTTACATTAGCCACCTAATTTAAAACATTACTAAGTATAGTTGAATATTAAAGAATATTTTAAAATTGTGTTAAAAAATATTAGTCAGAAATATTACATTGCCAATTTTGATAGTTAATAACATAAATATATTAAAAAATGCTACAAAACCTTACTCTCAGAAAAATAAATACGAAATATTACAGAGTAAATCAGTCTTACTTTCCATGATTCTGAAAAAAGCGCAATCAACAAGTGTGTACCTTACTTGCTCCAGGGGTTTCACACAACTCCAAACGACTTCTCACTTTCCTCCAGACTTTCGAATGTTTACACGGAACTCAAGTGACTAAGGGATGACCAAGATCGTTTCGTTTTTCTTTCGAAACCCATATTTGGCCGCTGAGGCATCCATACCCAGACGAATGTTTTCTTTTCATTTTATTTTGGTAGGTTTTACGGAAGGGAGAGAGAGAAATATGGTCATGAGAAATGAAGAAACGATGAGGGCTGGCACAGATTTCTCGAAAGGTTGAGTCCAGACCGAGCATCCACTTGGTGAAGAACATTTTGACTGGGTGTTCAACATTTTGAAATTCTTGGAACAAATCTCTTACACTGTCTTCAGTCAAAATGGTAAGTTGTATAACTACGTCTTTTTTTCAGAATTCTAAAAGAGCAATGAGATTTCGATTTAGTAATTATAATTGAAATGAGTCTCAGTTCATTAGGTTTTAGAATTAATTGCTCTATTCTAAAAGACATTTTTAGTGGCTTACTTGATAAATTAGGACTTCGGTGGTTTTCGAGGGTTTAGTATCAAATTAGGAAAAAAATTGCTCGAATTTCCCTAACTGTAAAAGATTTACCTGATTCATGAAAATTTCTAGAGAAATTTTACTTGGTAAGTCCCTAACTTATGTAGCAAGTCGCAACTCTGTTTGACTTCTGTCCGAAATTAAGGATAATATTCTAGGAAAACATATTAATTAGAAATTTCTTTAAATTTTACTTCATAAAATGTACCCAAGTTTTTAAAGAATTCCAAATTTAATTAGAATTAAATTTTGCCTTTGTTTTTCTTTCAAATTGTACTTTTTTTATGAAAAATTCGACTAACTTTTTAGATAGCAACTATATTTTTAAATGGTATATTTTCTTTGATTCATTTTATGTTTCTTACTTAAAATATATTTCGTTTAAACTAATTAAAAGTTTTAAAAAATTCAGTTTCTAATTTCCCTATTTAAAGATAGATTCGTGCCATCATTCATACCGAAATACGAGCAGTTTTTCTCTGAAGGTGGCAGCAACTTTTTTGAAAAGGAACACTTAAAACAGAACAGCTAATCATAGGTTCGGATCATATTTTGAGGCAGTTAATCCAAAATTATAATTAAGAGAACTCTAATCATATTTTTAACACTCTTTGTTTAAAACTCGTTAATACCAACAAGCTACAAGTAAAATTGTGCAAAATACAAATATCTTTGATAACATTTGAATATTCCTTTTTAGATGTTGAAACTTATTTGATGCAAAACCATTCTAAAAGCTTCGGCGATAGAAACATAGACAGCCATAATAAAATGGGAGTTATCATTAATTTATTGAAAGCATTTTCATTTTTAATGCGTTTTCATTGGCAAGATACAATAAATAAATAAAATAAAATAAAGTTAGTTTTTATCTCTTATATTTTACTACAAAAAAAGAGAGTTCGGCGTTAAATGTAAATAAATAGTCTTTGTGAACAGCAATGTTAAATTACTCTCACACGGAACTGTCAAGTGTTTTTTCTTCCGAAATTCAATATTTTACAAGAAAAAATTTTACCCAAGAATAACTGAATTTGTTTTTATAATAATCATGCATTATTTACAGTAAGTTACTATTTATGGATCTCGCATCTACGATACACTGTCAAATGTAGTAGAATATTACTTGATCAGATACTGTTCTTAGCAAATATATAAAAGCATGAAAACTCCAGTTTCGCCCAGTTCGAAAAAAAAGCCCAGTTCGCTCTTTCAACGTGAAATAATCTTCTACTATTCCACTCAAAACATTTTATGGAATCAAGGTGGGAATCTGCAACTAAATAATAAATGAAGCTGTTAACCTTAAGAATCACCAAGGTATCACTGCTTCCTAACAAACAAAAATCCCCATACATTTATTTATCTATATAAATAGCCTTTCAGATTTCCGTGACTGATAATTATATTTTTGTTGTTTAAATTGGGAGATTTAATTTTAGTTGACACCCTTTTTTTTAATTAATTTATTTGTAAAACTGCCCATGCTCCACATTGCATAACATGAGGCTTACAGTGATAACACAATTATATCATTTAAAACAAATTCGAAAAAAAAAACATTTAAGACAAAAACATAAATAAAAAGGAAGAGTGGAAATACACAAATATAAACAAGGGGAGGTACCAATATATATATATATATATATATATATATCAAACTTTAAAAATTTATACAGTAAACAAATTTTCTTAAGACATTTAGGCTTTCAGTAAAATTGACCAACAAAGACAAAACAGGTGGCCAGGAAGGTTGACACCTTTGATAAAGTATTTATTTTGAAATACTTTACTAAGTACCGCAGTTGCTAATACATAGCTTTGAGTAAGTGAGTGAGTGACTGTATGGTTTAATGGCGCAAGAGCCGTACATAGCTTTGAATAAGTTTCTCAAAGATAAATCAAAGCGAAAAAAAAAACATTCAACATAATTTTAAAACCGCTTTTCTAATCTTCTGTAAATCTTAACGTCTTACAGATGATTAAAAATCGTCTTGGGAAAGCTCACTTATTAAAATTCACTAGTAAAAACATGGATGATACTCATTTCTATTTTATTTCTTGGGATAATGTTTACATTTTTTTCTAAGTCAATAAAAAGTTCTAAAGGATATACGTGATTTTATCTATTTTATATATAAAAAATAAATAAAGGAACATTAGTGGTTCGTATCTCAATGTACATAAACAAGAGATAACTCGAAGTGTTGAAGGCCTATATTTTCTTTTTTTTTTACCTGCCTCATTCTCTTTTGAACTTATTTAGATAAACTAGAACTTCAGGGCATCAAGTTAAGTTAACAATAGCACTGAAAACTAAATACGCCTTCCATTGTCATCTATAACACAAAATATTTACTTTCTAATCAGCTGAACACGCGCAACTTGAAATATTTTTCTTTTTTTCACTTCGTTATCGCACATCCGATTGTGTTACTCGTTTTCCTGCTCATGAACTTGCACTTTTCGACCGCTATGTAACTTCTAAAAACAAACGCTTTTTTAAGGCTGAAAGAATACAAATTTAAGCAAACGAAAAAAATAGATGTTTAAAAAAACATTTCCTATATAAGTTGTACGACACTGGAAGAGGGAAGGACCAAAATTCAGGTGTATTTAATATTCCTTAAAATAAACGTATCAATCGATAGTAATACAAAAAAGTATTCTCTTTAAGTCATGCTCTTTAAAAAGTATGTGCTTTTCACTAAGATATTTTGGTAAAAAATGTAGTTAGGATTTTTCCTAAAGCATGTATTTTTAAAAATATAATTAATTCAATCATTTCTACATCACTACCTCGTCAAGACAAGAAGCAGAACGAATGAAAAATGTTGACGGTTAATGTAACATTTTATGTGACATTTTCAAGCAAAGTATTCGATAAAAAATATATTTTACTCTAATAATTTCCTAAAAATGTTTGATTATTAAATGTTTCATTATATTTAAATATGTATAATCCAAGGACTATATTTAAAGTAAATATTAAAAAAGGATTTTTATAGAAAAAAAGATTTCTTTAAAAATCATTAGTTAAAAAAGATCATTATGAAAGAAAATAATCGTCTGCCAATATGAAAATGTATCTCAAATATTTAAAAAATTTCAAACCAATCATTTCTTTTAAATATTTATTTAGCAACAATCCACTAATGAGTTTTGAAAAAATTTAAAAGATCTACCAATTTATTTAATTTCGAAGATTATACATCTAAAACTTTTTTTTGTCACAGCTGAAGAAATATAGATTCCCAAAATAATATTTATTTTGCTTGCATTCACAATAAAAATATTGAATGTTCATATCAGATCTTTTTCGTGCTACTTTTTATAGATTTTGTTGACAATTAATTATTCGTTATGTCTTTATTTTTAAATATAATAACTTTCTTCAACATAATAATCACAAATTTTTAGCACACATCTTCGATTCAAAACAAATAATTACTCAAAATAAATGTTTATCAAATGTTTTAAAATACCAGAAGAAAGTAAGTTAATGTGAAATATTTTATTATTTCGAAAATGCCTAATGGAGATGAGTATCAAATCGTTCTTTAGAATTAGTGTTTGTGGTTATGAATACTGATGCGTAAGCATTGGAAATGATTAAAAATATATATTGATGTTCTCAGCGTTAAAAAGGTTTTGCTTAGAAATGCAAATCATTCTGTTATCAAAACATGCTAATTGTAATATAATTCTTTGTTTCAATCAAATTGAAAGATAAACTGTTTTGTGATGATTCATTTCCTTTAATTAAGCTGTACTAATATATTGCCACAGTGGAATTTATCAATTTACAAAATAATGCAATGAAGATTTTTTATGTTGCTATATGGAATTTTGTTAGCTGTTAATGAGAGTCTTGAGAAACACCCACCGTGTTATTTATTTTTAATTAGTAGCATTGTCCATGTGATATTGCAGGCAAATTGATATATATTTTAAGTTGTTAAATTCTCTGATTAAAAATTATTTGAAAACAAATACTGCTAAACATGTAAAATTTCCTTATTTTTGAATACCATTTTTTTATTGTGATTGAACTTCAAATTTTGATCTTACGAAACAATCTGGATAATATTGGGGGGTCTCAATTCAATATGTTTACTCAATACTTCTCGTTGTAACATAGCTGCACAATAGGCTCTTCTAACAGCTTCGTGTGGCCGTGGTAGCCTAGTGGTCAAAATCACGGACACATGACTGGCGTGTCATGAGTTTGAACCTAGTGCCTCTAAATACAGCCATTGTACGTTAAATCTGTCGAAGCTCAAACGCCCTCCCGTTGGTGTGGTTAGGAAGTTAGGTAGAAGGGGTTGATGCCAGATCAAATGTTGGTTTTGGCCCAGACTCAAAAATTAGGGTCCGTCCCAAACCCCCATACAGATTTAAAGTGTGACGTTAAGTTTCACTCACTCACTTGACGAGCTTCGTAATTCTGAACCGTAGTTAAATAAAAAAATGACATCAGAGCTGTAGATATTAATTATAATAATTATATACTTTATGAATTATAATCGTAATAAAATTGAAATCACAAAAATAAATGGAAGATTAAAACTATGCTAACTCCTGATAAAGAAAATAGAACACATTTTGAAATATTCATTTTATAAAAGATATTGTATACATAGCTCACGTGAAATAAAAATTCATAAAACTTCTAATGAGTTTTATATTCTGGCAGTGGCGTAGCTAGTTCTGCATGGGCCCTGTATCAAAATTCCTTGGGGGCTCCTTTTTGAAAAGAAGTAAAAGACATTTATTTGAAAGTGTCAGAATATTACACCCTGAGGGGGCCCTGTAGCTTGGGGGCCCCATATCATTGATACGGCGGTAGCTACGCCCATGTATTCTGGTGACTTAAAGTTTAGCGTACTTTAACTGATCATAAATTGCATATTTTTAAAATGATAGAAAAGTTTTTTAAAAGAAAAAATTTTAATTTAAACCATTTATAATCTGTTATATCATTTTTAATTAGTTTAAATTTGACTGTATCAGCAAATTACTATATTTCATTTATTTATTGTTTTAGTCGAAGAAGACAAAGGACTCGTCCAAGAAAACTGCCCGCCGGGCAACATCAAACTATTTGCAATGTTTGAACAAAATCAAATAGCCGAATTTAAAGAGGTAAATTTTCAGTGCTTTCTCATATTTCCTTCTTCAAAAAAATGAGAATGTTTTGCAAATTGAAAAAGGGAATACAATTAAAGATAAAATTACCTATTACGTTGCAGAATCATTTTTTTTTTCGAAGTTTACTGAAATGCGTATAAATAACATTTAATGCCTTTCATTGCCTCGTGCAATTCAAATTTTCCTCAAATATAATTTTATTTTTTAATTCATTAAAAGCTAATGATATTTTCAGCCTTTTAAAAAAATGCCCGTGAAAAAGTAAGGAAAAAATTTTTAAAATAATAAAAAAATTTAAAAATTCCCAAATATAAGAAATATATTTTTTTGCAATTTTTAACATTCCCAAAAGAAATATCTCGAACATCAAAACTAGATGGATAAGACTCTCCCCGTCGTTTTGAAGGAAGCGAAAAAGAAAGGAGTGTTATATTGCTTGAAAGCTTTATTGAAGCTTTACTTTAAAACACTATTAAAAATATGACTTTTTGGGAAAGTTTAAATTTTAAAATTTCAAAAAAATTTTCATGTAAATTATAAATTGCGATAGTGGCTCTTTAAATGTTTAATAAAATTGTTAAATTAATAATATTGTAATATGTCTTCTTTATAGGCTTTTCAATTAATCGATTCCAACAAGGACGGTTAATAGACAAGAACGATTTAAGAGCAACATTCGATTCCTTAGGTGAGTCTTACTTGCTTAAATATCACAATTTCAATATCATGATAACAATAATAAGATATTGTATAATGTTGAATACCTTAAAAACAGGATGGTTAACACCGCGGAAATTTACCGCTGATCATTAAATTGCTTCCCAAAAAGAAAAAAGACAAATTTAAAAATTTTTTTAGGGGAGATACCATGTCCCGATATGAAAGTTTTGATGTTTCGGAATTTAAAAAACCAAGTAGGTACTCCGCCACACTAGTCGAGTTCTGAGTGGGCCCTGTATCAAAATTTCTTGAGTGTCCTTTTTTTTAAACGGGAACTTTTGTAAATGGAAGTATTAATAAAACAATTCACGATTTCTTGCATGCACGTGTTGGGGCCCCATATCATTGATACGGTGGTAGCAACGTCCTTTATCCGCTATATATATATATTTTGTACAGAAGGGAGGATTCCAAAGCAAATTTATCACTCCAAAGTTACACACAAACTTTACTTGTTAAAAAAATGACGTGTTATAACTTGCATGAAAAGGAAAACTCCTGCCAACGTACCTCGGAACTGAATTACTTTAGGATTATTATGGCCTACTCGGTTTTCTGCTTATATTTCAAGATATTACTGCTCGCGTTTTTGTGATCCCATGACCATTCATAAGAATATGAAATTAATGGATCTAGGTAGGCATTATAGAGCTCCATACAAGATCTGAGCGCCCCTTGGTTACTTACGCCCCAGAAGATAGACTTGTTGCTCGCGTGGTCTTGCGTAATGTAAGGTTACGTCATTTACTTTGAGTTTCAAAAACTCGACTCGGTTGCAGGATGGTAGGTTTCGCAAAGAAATGCAAAAAGGTTTATGACACCATGGGCTATATGGCGGGTCATTGTTACAATTTCTCCAGATCCTGCAATAAAAAAGGTACAATTACAGAATCCGTTGAACGACGATCGGGATTACAGAAGTATTATAACGTCTCTCTCATTCCCTTAGATAAATCCTATTCTGCGTAAAACATAATTATGGAAGTATCCTGTTTTGAGGTAATAAGTATAAGAATATCTACTTTGCTTTTATCTATCATTCAGATCCAGCATCTGGAGGGACGATAAGGGTTACCAATGAGAACACATCACAGTCATTTCTTGTTTGCATTAATCGATGCTTTGGATAGACGCCTTACATTTCCAAATTATTCAGATCCTTGACCGAAACTTACCTTCGAGGTTTCTGTGATGACTTTTTTCAACAATACAATGTACGATCACATGTTGCCCGTTTTGCCTTAATCTATCTCAATGCAATGTATTGTTGTCTTGATCAGCATAATCTCTACATCTATCACCTACTAAGAATATCTAGTTATGTATTACCACAAGACTGCCATGCCTCTACTCCTTACTATAATATATAAATTTTTCACAGAGTAGAAGCCGCAAGAAATTTTGTTCCGTGTCTGTCATGCAATCTTAGTTCATCTCGATACCCAGTATGATTTGAGCAACAATGGACACTAAATTCTTTATTATGTGTACCCTAAGGATTCAGCAAATTTAATAATGTTTTCTTCCCTTTACAGTATATTATCTTTGTAAAAAGGAAGATTCTACTATTTGTTTTCCTTTCAGGTGTAGAATTTTTAATGGCCAGCAGTATACATTTATTAACCTTGAGTCTTCTTCAAGTATTAATTAATACATGATTTTTCGTTCTCGTAATATATGAAATAAAAAACATCTGAATAACTGTTAATTTCTTTACAGGAAAAATCGTAAGCGAAAGCGACCTTAACAACATGATATCTGAAGCTCCCGGGCCCATTAACTTTACCATGTTCCTAACTATCTTTGGAGAACGGATAGCAGGTAATTCTTTAAATGTTAATAGAATAAATTTTGCTTTCAGCAATGAAATACAGTGAAATTTTTTAAGAGGTCAGTTTGAGATAATTTTATGTCTGAAAATAGAGAAGTCTCATCTAAATTAAATCATGTGGGTAGAAATACCACACAATGTATTTTATGTTATCACAGTGTTTAATTTTATAGTTACATTTTATATTTCAATTTCCTTTCATTACGGTAGTGAAACCCTTTTTTCTAGCAGAAATAGCCATATACTCACACAGAAAACAACAATGACGCCACCAGTCCATCCTGTTAAACAACTTCAAAAAGTTATGACTAAAAGGTTAAACTCCATTTTTAATCTTGAGAAAAAAAATCTTTCAGTTAAATTTCTTTTTCAATATTTTATGAAATATAGTTTTTGTACTTTAAATTCTGAAACCTCTGGCATTTTTCCGAAAAGATAATTAAATAAATTGGAAATCAAATGAATTCGAAGGCAACGATTGGTTAAATTGAAATCGGCCTTGAACAAGTCTATTATATCTCTAGCAAGTGATGTGCACGCATTTCTGCTAATTCTTATAAGATGGAAACAATAATTTGGAATAAAGGAGTCGGAAGGCTCTTAAACTCTTAATCATTTGCTTTTGTACAGTTATTACGTTAGGATGTGCATATGATCACGTCTTACCCAAGCTGAAAGGATTATTGCGTTAGTAGATAAATAAAATATTTTTTAAAATTCAAAAAAATTCTGACTATTTTTTTTTAAGTTGAGAAGTACAAGCAAGCTTTGTACGTTAATCGTTTTTCTAATGTTAGTAGAACTTTTTTTATATTATGTATTTTTTGGTAAAAGATATATTTGAGAATTCATAATTATTGGAACGAGATAGAAAGCAGATTAAAATAATGACTAACCTCAAAATTTTAATCAAAATTATTATTAATTATTACTTTTGTTGATATTTAATCCCAAAAGTTGCATTTTTTAACAGTTCAAAATATTTTCTTGCTTTATTTTCAGATAAATGTTAAGATCTCTCATACACAGATCCCTTCAAAATATGTTAGAGTTAATAGTGTGATGTATTAAAAATAAATATAGGAAGAAACTTTTTAATTTTTTTATTAATTTATTCGGGTTTCTTATTTTAAATTGAATTAGATAAAGTAATATAAAATTTATTTAAAAATTAAAGTTACGATTTTGTATAGTTTTAATTACTCAACGCAAGTCAAAAATAATTCCAATTATTAGTATTAGAATAACTTCAAAAGCATAAATTCTGGTGAAAAAATATCGCATCATATCGTTTTCAAAATATCGTATTTTATTCCGTTACTTTTATTTAATTTCTAATTTATTTATGATATAATGTAATTTATATATATATATATATATATATATATATATATATATATATATATATATATATATATATATATATAATATATATATATATATATATATATATCATATTGTTCTATAATATTAAAAATTTTCAAGAATAAATTTGATGTAAATATATCTGTTTCAAGTTTCCTAAAATATTTCCACACATTTTTTTTTTTTCTTTTCAAATTTCCAATCAAAAACCTTTTACTAAAATATAAATCATCAACAAAATTTAAGAAGGTTTTCATTAGAAAAAAACAAATTTTATGAAATACTAACTTTCGTATATTCTACTTGTATTGATTTTCATGATAAAAATTAATGATGCTTCTGGCATCTAATCGATATTATAAATTTCCTGAAAATTTTTAAATTTATGCCCTAAGAAAAATTTTTAATGGACGTTTTCGTGAAATTAATTTATATTAATCCACCTCATACTGTACAGTTGTAACGAAGTCACTCATCCGGTATAGTGGTCAACGAAGCTGACTGCTGTGCCGTAGGGTTTGGGTTCGAATCCCGGAGAACTCATGGATGTTTGTAAATGTATAGTGCCTTTGCGTCATGAGGGTACTCTAAATAGCCATCGAGCCGCAAGTCCTCTCGTGAGGTTGCTAGAAGGGGAAGAGAGATAGGAGGCCCTGACCCTACTCCTAGGGTGTTCTCTCTCAAAATTGGGGTGGGACCGAGCTAAAGTCGTACTGTATCCTATGTATGGTGCTCAAGGTTACGGCCAATGACAGGCGTACCTCTAGCCCCTTGCCATGATGAATTTCGTGGACATGGATCTGTCGCAGTCGAGATCAGGTGGCATAAGAAACAACAACAACAAAGAGCGGCACACATTTTGTTAAACACAAATATCTACAATTCAATGTTCATATATATGCTAAAGTGGGAAATCCGTTATTTCACGTAGACCATAACTAGGTATTTCATAAAATAACCAGACAAGTCAGTTAACGGTCTATCATTAGTTATTTCATAGAACAACTAGGTAAAGTATGCAATTTTTCACCAAATATATACTTTAAGGGGGCACAGTACGATTCAATCAACCAAAATCGGTCAAAAAATCAAATTTAATTTTTTTAGCCTAAGTTTTTTTTTATATATATATACTTTTCTATAACCTCACAAAGTTTGAAAGCTCTAAACTTAAAAAACGCAGAATTATTAAAATTTTCACGTTCGTTTTTATTCACATCCCTATGACAAATCAAAAGTTTAAGCTGACTTATCTCAGAAAGATAAAATAACTAGTTTGTCTTCATTTAAAATGCTAAGGCTTTTTTTCTATTGCACCTAATGCTTTGAAATTTTTTTTTTACCTATTGCTAATAGTACATGTAACAAAAGTTGGTATGCATTTTTGAATCAAAACAATATTTATTTTTTTAAAAATAATTGAACTCAGAATTAATACATTTTTTAAGGAATTTTCAATAAACATTCATAAAAAGAAGTATTGTTTTAATACCAATCACGTTAACGTAAAACAGATACCAACTTTTATTATACATAGTTTGTCGTCCTTATATGTCAAATTTCATGCGTGTACGTCAATTTTTGTACGAGGAGAAGCATTTTAAAATCACTTAAAATTTTAAGTTTTTTCCTTAAAAAATTACATCGCTAGCTTTGTATGAAATTTTGAGCACAAAATCTGTTTAACATAGTATACATACATAGGAGGCAACCAAAAAATTTTTAAAAATCCTTAAATTAAAAGTTTTTGCGTAAAGCGTACCATGTCCCCTTACTGACTTGTCTAGTCATTTCATGAAATACCTAATTATTCCATAAAATAACTGAATTAACGGTAATATATGTATATATATATATATAAAATTCAGTTTATTGTTGTCAGTCTGTCTAAAAATATTTTATTTTGGGAATTCAACATTCTTTTCTCATATTTTGCAGGCACCGACCAAGAAGAAGTCATAAAGAAAGCATTTGACACCTTTGATCCCGATGGCGCAGGAAAAATTAATGAAAAGAAGTATGTATTCAATAAACTCTGCGTCGCGCTTCTAAACTCTGATTCACGCGGGAAGTGAATCATTCCTTTTGTCAGCGTTCAATAAAAGTTTTCTGCGAAAGCCCTTAGTAATGGTTATTACCCAGAATGTTTTATCGAGAAAGCAGCTGCGTTAGACTTCTAAGACTTGCACAATATGTTTACTGTTAATAACATTTTATGATGATTTTAAATCGTTAGACACGTTTTTGCGGGTTGTTAACCCTCTGAGGATAATGTTTTCAATTTACTGCTTCGATTTTTTTATGAGTGTATATCGAAAAGAATGACTTTGACGATTGTAGACTAGAAATCGATATCAAAATAAGCAATCGATTTCGAAGTTTTCTGTATGATACGTTTCGTATTTCTGTCCATGATAATGCACAAAACAGTTGCGAAGAAAATGAATTCTAAATTTACATCTTTCATACAAAAATACCGTAACTTCGGATCATGAAGAAATAGATTTTCTGCTTTCTTATTAATAATTAATTATGATTCGGTTCATGTACATTTATTGTTAAATTTTATTTACTTTTGTAAAAGAACTCATTTTGTAATCAAATATTAAGAATTTAATGCCATTTTGAGAGGTTAGTAACTTTTCAAAGGATAATTATAGATGCTGCAGAGTATTTTTAAGGTATCCAAACACATTCAGAGTCCTTTTTTTTTTAAAAAAAAATAACATAAATAGGTTAGGGATCAACACCAATAAACATTACTACTTAAAATTTAGATGATTTACCAAGATTTTTCAACAATTACTATAATAAGTGAAATTTTAGCACTTTTTCTTAAAAGATCCGTTAAAGCAGAAAAAAGAAAAATTAAACTTATATTAATAAAGTATTACTAAAATTAACTACATACATTTATCTTGGAAATGTACTAAAATGCTAACTTTTTTAAAACATTAAAATTTTAGAGCTGATTGAATAAATATTTTAAGAAATGTAACACAGTAATGAGGGTATTATTAAAATAACAACCCAAAACACTAAAAAAAATATTCATGCAGTAAAAATTGTTTTGTACATTTCCTCGGAAATGATATAAATATTAGGCTTAAAAAGTTTCATTGAAGTACATTTATAATAGTTTGTGAGCTATCAGACTCACCCTGATAGATTTTAAACCATTTAAATACCCACTTCTAGTAGATCCACTTACAGTTTTTCTAATGTTATATAATTTATTGTAACTCGGTTTCCACACAACGTAGAAACGAAATAAAATATGTTTTGTAAAGGGCCAAAGGTTTACTCTAAATGATAAAGAGAAAAAAACCCTTAAATGTGTGTTTTGCTTGAAATTGGTCATTTCAACGTATTTAGATATCTTAATTTTTACTGAGAGACAAAATAATTCTAATTTTATACATTGCATTATTATTATTATTTCTTTTATAATTATTATTTTATTGAGGATTTTTCTTCTATTTTTTTCCGAAAAGTAATTGTTTTTCTTTGATTTCAGAAATGTTATTTTTAAGGAAAAAAAAATTTTAAGTTTTAATTTTCAGATAGTTAAATACATGCTTGGATACTGTTCCTGATCTTTGATATACTTCTCATTCTTTTTATTTAATAATTATCTCTCTCTTTTTCTCTTTCTCTATATAATATATATATATATATTCATATGGATTAAAATCTATTGAAACGATTTTATAATATATTTATATAATAAAACATTGTTCTTAATTATATTCATGCTTATTTAGCTTTTGAACCAAAAAAATGTGTCATTTAAAAACAATTCCTTTAGATATATCATTTTAATCTCACTCACTATTTTAGATTCACTTAAACAAATGTACGTAGTATAAGAACAAATTCTCATATATTTTTTCATATAAATTTACTAGTAGTAATAATTTAATCAACAGGTGGTTTAATAAAATTTTCCTTTCTCTAATGCTGCGTGTTCAGTGTAAATGAAACATAAAAATAATCGTTTCACTTCTCAACATTTATCATCTCGTTATTTAGATTATAATTACATAACAGTAAATGTCATCTGGAATCGTAAGTTTCATTCACAAGTTAGAGTAAAAATAAACGCTTTACGTCATCTGATTTCTAATGCACAGCGTTTCAGAGTAAATAATCTCACGACACCAATAAAAACAGCTCCAGTGACTTTGAGAGATATCTCTCAAATTCAGATAAACATTTCATGGGAATTATTTAAAGAAAGTTCGCCGCTTATATCGTAATGTTACTCAGTAGATATAATGTAGTGGAGCGTTATATAATAACAACGTATTTCTGACATCTGAATTACGTGTAATATAAACAGAGAATATTTTGATGCGTATTTATCGTTTGATATATTAATTATTTCAAAATAATTATTTTAAAAAACAGATAATATTTTGAAAAATATTTTTATCGTCTGATATGTTAACTATTTCAAAATAATTATTTTAAAAACTGAGAATGTTTTGAAACGTATTTATCGTCTGATATATTAACTGTTACAAAAAATTATTTTAAATAATTCAACACAAAATTATAAATTACACTATATAAATATATATTATAAACAAATATATAGCTTGTTCCATTTCAAATGGTAACTAGTTGTAATTCAAAATTAATACAACATTTAACATGATTAATACTCAGAAGTTTGTTTACTGTGAAGATAATTTAAAAAAGCACGTGGGATGTAAACATCAACAAAATTTCGTTTGAAAATGATTTAATTACACGAATAATTTACATTCATAGTTATTATAAGAACATAATAATCAGAATAAGTTTTTTCAAGTGGTATATTTTTAAATTTTAAGTACTTTATTTTTTCCATTTTTTTTACTTGCATTATGGCATCGGTAATTATTTAAATTCTCTAGGAATGTTGCCAATTTTTTTTTTGGAATTTTAAAAACGACCGCCTGCAAAACAAATTATATGTAATTAAAAAACTAGAATAAATAATACCTCAATTTAAACATTTACTGTTTATTTTTTGAAGAAAAAAATCAAAAAAATTATATTTCCCAATAATTTATTTATTAGTAAAAAATCAATTTCACATTTATTGACATTATTTTTTTTATGGTTATACATTTAGATTGAGGGCACTTTAGTTCCATGAAATTGATTTGGGTTAGTTTCTTTTATGTACTTTGTAGCAAATAGATAAAAAGTTTAGGAATTCTTCATGGAGGTTAATCTATTTTTCGTCTCCAGTGGAACAAATAAATTAATCATAGAATGAGTAATGCTTTCTGTTGTGTTCAGTCTGGAACAATCATTAGATTTTCAGTTTTATTTTCTCTGCAAACATTTATTCTTTTACTTTTGTCAATAACTTCTGTGATCATTTCAAATATATTTTGTAGGTAAAATATTTTACATCACTGACCCATATTTTTATTTATATGAGCAGATATTTACTATACCTTTTTGAAATATATCCTTACCAATGCATTTTTAACATGTTGGATATTGCTTGTTGTAAATATATAATATTTTTTCTTCTATTTTAGGTTAAGAAAAGCTCTTATTACTTGGGGTGAAAAACTTAACAACTCTGAGGTAACGTATCGAATTATTGTTCAAGCATTGTCTAGAAATAATAGAAAATTTCAAACCAACATCCTCGTATATAGATATAATCCTCATTTTTTTTATTTCATTACTTATTTGAAAAATTAGTTACAAGCCTTGAATTTGTTCAATATACTTTTTTAAAAAATTTAATAATAATGGATTGAAAGTTTCTAAGAGTCTGACTTTTCTCAATATTTTCTAGACAGGTTAAATTGCATCTGTGAAAAAATGCAAAAACATAAGGAAAAGCTTAATTTACCAGTTAAAAAATAAATAATTTAGACAGGGAGTAAATAATTTTATTTCATTATAAATGAGCATAAGGCTAAATTTATAAGCCATCGACGGTTCTTACTTAACATTTGAAAAAAATTAGAATGCTTTATTTTGTCGTAACAACTTTGTAACAAATAAACAAATAATTACGTTTTCAATTCTGAACGTTTAAAAATAAAATAAGAAATATGCATGCATGCCACAAATTAAAAGGTGAATATTTAAACTGTCTGAAAATCAAATGAAATAAAAATGAAAGTAATTAAATTAAAATCAAAAATAACATGTTATATAATTGTTTTGTTACTTTATTGTAATTACTTGCTGCTAATCATTAATGTAAATAATATATTTTTTAAATTTATGCACAGGTTTTGGTTCTAGATATATTTATATTGCAATTGTAAATAGTAAAATATTTGAAAATTGATGCAGAGTGGACAGTTAGTCAATTAAAAACATGCTTTTTGATGAGGACAAGTTTAAAATCGTGATAGTGACCACGAAACTTATGTTGTCCCCTCCTGTCCAACTAATATAAAATAATGTAAATTTGAAATTTAAAAAAGAATTTCTATTACTATTTTAATAATACTTAAAAACTATTTACACTTTTAGAAATTGTTACAGAACTTTTTTAAATCACTATCGAGTTTCCTTCAGGATCTGAAAAACAGCTGAAATGCTCAAATAAGTGGCGTAACGTGCAACCCCCGCATTGGACCCCAGGACCCACCGCAACCAGGAGTTCAAGAGAGCCCAAAGTTTATGGTTTTGCAATCCTTTGTAAGATTTTTGGGGCCTCAAACCCGACTTTGCAAGGGGGCCTTAATATTCTTCGTTACTCCTCTGGCTCAAATGTATATGTCAGTGTATAGAACTGTTAGTATTCATTTATATTAGACGACGTTCAAGTGAAAGTTATTTGAAGCTTCGCATGCGAACAATTTTCAATGTATTTTCGTGAAACATCAAAGTGAAGGTGTATAAACCGCGCCCTCGCGTGAGCAAACAGATTTGTGATAACTGCATTTGTAAGGACGTTGCATTCATTTAAAAATGGTTAATGTGGATGCAACTGCGTCCAGAAAGGATCATCAAGCTGTAATAAAGTTTTTAACTCTGTAAAGGTGTAGGCCGGAATGGGCCTGAGTTTGCAACATTTGTTGCTCTACAGGGATGATGGTGACGACTTTGTACCGCGCATAGAGTGGCAGAGGATAAAACCTTATGTCATCACTTCCAGCCGTCAGCATGCAATGAAAACCTACCGTCTCACATAGCCCCAAAAATTCAAAGCTCAGCAGATAATCGCAAAGGTGATTTTGACGGCCTAATGGGTCAACGATTTCACTCCGACGATGGCGTAAAGGCTGCAGTTCTGGTACCATGATCAATCGACATCGTTTTTTGACTTTAGAATTCGTAACCTTTCTAAGCAATGTTGGGAACATATCATTCTTTAGAGCTCCAGCACAAAAAGATGTGGTTGAGGCCTGCCTAAGCGACATGGGTGATTTCTTGTAACAATCTTTGTATGCATTTCACTCATTAAATAGTGTTGTTTCTATCTCTGTATCTGTCCCATTTCTCACCCTACTATCTCATGGATGCACACCTCAAATCACTTTCATTTGAACACCCCTTATAATTAAATGAAATAATTCAAATAACAATGCACTGTGATTAAAATACTGAATACTTTTATTTATCATTTTAGGTTTTGTTATATATAAGCAAATGCTAATAAGCATATTTAGTTTTAAGTATTCCGATATTTATCAATATGTCGTCTGCTGTTGCTTAATTACAAGTTATAAATTTGTTTCTTGCTGCATTGTTGTTCTTTGTTTACGGATGGAGGTTTTTTGCTAAAAGCTGACTGCATAAGTATTTATATAAATTAATAATTCGCATTATTATGGAAGCTTTAATCTCGTTAATTGTTCCAATTTTGGGTTAGAATTTCTTACATGAATTTTTTTTTACTGAGAGGTGATTTATTTCGTCTATCAAAAATCCTTTTCAATCATTTCAGTGGAGAAGAGAGGAGGGGGTTGAAAAAATCGTCAATATTTTTTAATAGTAAAGAATATTGTTTCAATATTATAAATATATATATTCAGAACCACCTTTAAGGTATCCGAATACCCTAAAATTGTGAATTTTGCCAAAAATTGACAATTTTTTTTTATGATTTTATTTTATAAGTCATCTTATTAGCTTTATACAAAAATACCTTTATTATTTTCTATTCATTAGAACAAAAACTACAAGTGTTTTACTAAAAGCTGATGTCACTACTTTAAGCAAAACGTCATACTTTAAAATGCGTTTTACTCGAAATATGGGGTGTGGTTTTTTTTTTTATGAATGATCAAATGGCGACAGCGGTTGCTCAAAAAATTTTGAAGATTATTAACTGAAATTTTTACTGTACGTTCTGAATAATAGTAGAAGCGTTTCAACTTTCAGATTTGTCAATCACTATTTTATTACAAAATTTACAGTCCCTTATGTGAATCTAATCACTGTTTTTTTTAAGCAATTTCACATAATAACTAAGATAAAGTGCTCAAACTTTTGTAAACATTAAAATATCTCTTATCCTGAAGGTCATTTAAAAAATGAATAGCAGAACAACACATCAAAATTGAAAATTTTTTCATAAAATTTTTGTACAGGATAGACCCCGTTTATGTAATTTTTTGTAAATTATTACTGATTTTTTCCCATTTTAGTAAAAATAATTTCTTTTGCTCTTCTTAATTTTAGCATATTTTTCTAAAAATTTACTCAATAAATCTAAAAACAAATTTAAAAAATCCCCATACATCATTTAAAAAGAAAAGGTTGTCGCAACTAGTCGGGTACCTTAAGAAAAATCTGTGGCAGGTTTAATGAACTTATTTGTCATGGATATTATTGCTCTATGGTTGCTGTGTCACTGGAACAGCAAGATTATTATCCTACATCTAATTTTCGATTTGCCGTGATAAGTGCATTTTTATATTGCTTTTTTTCTTGCACATGAATTGTCTTAAAAACATGACTGAAACTTTTGAATCATAAATAGTTTAATGATATTGATGAATAAAAATCTTCCAAGTTAGTTATCACATTCATTACCTTTTCTCTTTCCCATTTGACGTTCGATTCTTAGAAGGTCATTTGTTTTCGATAAATTCTACATGAAAAAAAAGAAAAAGAATTAATATTGTAACCATAACCTATCTCTTAAATTTTCAAACGTGTCAAATTATCTTAAGAGGACTCGGTTGGAAAAAATAGAGTTAATTTTGCGAAAAAAAAGTGAGTGAAAAGAATACTGAAGAAAGGAATTTACTGACATAATCTGGTATTCATAATGTCCCTTGCAATTCAAATTTTGCGTGAAACCTACATAACCCTTTTACTGTGAAATTTAATAAATCATTTCTAGTTTGTTTTTTTTTCCTTGACGAGTTGTTTAACTTATTTAAATAGTTCGAAACTGAAAATAATAATAATAATTGGAATATTTTTCTCAAAAAAAAAACTTCCGTTTAAAATTCAAATTTTCCTCCTCTATTAATGATTCTATTAAAAATCAATGAGAAATATCGCTTACGATATACTAAAATATCAACAGAAATAATTTGGAAACATTTGAAGTTTCCCAAAATGAAAATTAGTTAAAAAAAAAGAAAAAAAAACAGAAAAAAATTGTGAAGATATGGATCACTTAAAATGCTATTAATATTTTTTTTAAAAAAAATAATTGAGGATGATGTAAAAAATATTAAAGATGATTTGTAGATAAATGCATAAAAATCTAACAATTAAATAGCTTAACATTGTTTTTAAAGTCTCCTTAAACAGATTTACTAAACAAAACTCAGTGGCGCAAAAGCTCACAAAGACAAGGCATACTGTGCCCCTCTCAGTTTTCCTGACTTTGGGCACTGAGGAGCATGAGCAGATATTCCGCAGCAAGTTTGGTACTCATTTAGCGACACACTGAAGGGATAAAAGGCTTCCCCATCCCGGGGTTAAATAGATTTACTGGCATTTGAAATTAAGAGAGGCCACTTTGACGAAAATATATTTGTTATTACAATTTTATTACCAATGATTGAATTTTTGTTTTGTTTTGTTATTCTCATAGGTTGATGAAGCATTTAAAGAAGCTCCCATTGATAGAGATGGAATGATAGATATAAATTCTTACGTTAAGGTCATCTGTGGTACAGCTGTGGATGAAGAATAATCACTGGAAACAGAACAACACATAATAATTGTTTAATTTCTTGAAATATCCTTAATCTTTATCATCTTTTAATTTAATTTTATTTTATTTTTGGAAAGGAGCACAGCTTAAAAGATTAGGAAGAACGATTTTATTTCCAGTATTTGGTTGATTCCCGTATAGCAAGAGTTATAGTGTATAAAGAGTAATTTGATTTAACAAACTCTAAATTTATTGTAATGATTTCAGATTAACAGCTCTTTAATTTGAAGAAGAATACTGATAATAAAAATATTTAATGAAACAACTGAAAGATTCATGTGCAATGTATTATCAATAGGAAAAGTCCATTGTTATGAATTTGTTCGAGCAATATTTGTCATTCAAATCTAAAAAGAAATCTTTATTTTTTAAAAAAAATTGTATTTATCTTAAAGAATATGTAACTACAAAAATAAATTATCTTGAAAACCAAATACTGATTTGTTTATTAAATTTCAAAACATACAGATTATTAGTTATCTAATACATCAGGTATATGCAAATATACCGCAGGCTTATATACGAGTACATCATGCACATGAAGATCAGGTATATCTATACTTTTGGAAACTCAAATTTTACAGTTGAACTGACATTGTGATTACCAAAATCATTTTCCTATAAACGTCTAGATAACCAACATATAAATACAGCATCTGTATGAACATGTAGAGCAGTGTAATTTGGTAAGTGATAAAGCGCATGTATGGCAGCATTTTTTGTACAAGTATGTCGTCAGTTTTTCTTCTGTAGCATGCCATATGACTCAGATTTATCGGGAAGATACAAATAACGACAGCGTACTTCGTCTATGGTTTCGGAAATTCAGGAAAAAATACCTAAACTATCAAGATTAAGCAAGGTACTAACGTCCCACTCGTTGGCTCTTTTGTTCTGTTAAACACAACTAAAATCCAATTATATCAGAATTAATCGAAATTTCCGACATTCACCGACCAGCAAGAGAAAGAAGGTTAGAAGTGTTGGATTTCACCAAAAAATTAAATATTAGGATTCCTAATCAGTTTACCACATAGCAACAGGACCATTAATTGCTGCTGTTCACTGTCTTAAGGGTACATTGAATTATGTCGAAAGAGGGGAGGAATGAGTTATATACTGTAACATAAAGCGTCTGCATACTTGTTTCGGCCTTTTGGTCCATCGAAATCGGAATGTCATACTAAACAGATATATTGAATGGGTGATTGAATGTTCAAGAAATAATTTACGGAGTGATCCTGCCACCTAATAAAGTCACTAATGCTGCCTTCAGTTAGATGCTGTTGAAATCTTAAGTGCAGCGATGCTGCAATTGCTTGTTCAATATCCACTTATGAATGTGTATTTTAGAGTCAATCTCTGCCTTGTTCTTGTGATGTGAATGTACGCTGTGTTTGCCCGATATCAGTTTCTGTCTGACTGCTTTGCCCTATTCATTTTTATAAGTAAGAGCAATCATTTTCTCATTCATAATTGAGAACGAACATAGAAATTAGAAATATTTACAAATTTGAACAAATGCATTGCGATTCGCATGAGTCGCGAATGGGTTCAGCATTGTCAAATAGCACGATTCTTCAACATGTTAATCCAAGGCTCTATATTGCTGTCATCATTCGTCAATAAATATTGGAGTCTGATTTTAAGATTTTTATCCCGCAATTTGTATTCCCATGAATCTACTGACAATCTCTATATATACTTCGTGTATTGACCAATACTTTCAGCTCAAATGTCTTTGATGTTTATGATATAAAAACTGTCATGCAAAACCTTTTTTTTTTCACTCCAATATTCAGGACTTTTACAATCGTGGGATTTATCTCCTATAAACAAGATACGAAGAGGCGAAAAATTGTAATGACTAATATGTGCAGTCCTGGAAGTCTTATACATTTCGTGTTCTTTACACTTCGTCATCATTAATAATAAGATAATACTTTTACACTTACCTTATACACAGTTCTACTTTACATTTATCTACTCGTATATACAATTTTCATTAAATTAATCTCCCCAAATAAATATACCTTATAGGTTACGTAAAAGTAAGGAACAAACAAACCTACAGAAAATTATCAATGTATGAAAATAAAATCAATTACCGATTCATATAAGAATCTATTTATTTTTCCTTATTGCTTAGAAAATTTTTTTAAAAAAAACAAGTATAATTTGTATTGTTTTTGACATTCTTGTTATAAAAGTAAATGAAAAAAAAATTGCAACATTGAAAACCACTTAATGTGTGTGTGCATCTGGAATTTCTTTCATAACAAAAACTTATAATTGCATTATTAGAATCTCGACATTTTATTGCAATTGAGTTCTTTAATTTTAGGCAAATTATCTCTAATTATGAAATTTGTTCATCATTTTAACTGCGTGTTTTCATTAGTAGTATTATATAATAAAAAAATTTCTTTCGTATAAAGGTTTTTAAAAGGAATAAAAATAGATTTTTAAACCAATCTTTAAAGAAGAGCTGAAAAATTTGGAGAGAGACTTACATACTGAAAGAATAAAATAAAAATATAGCTCCGTACTCTCCTTCATCTGAAAGTAGATAAAATTAATTATTCCATAAATAATAAATGAATTTTGAATACCTCTATTTAAGTAATAAATATACATTTTAAGCGTTAGTCAACGTACAGAAATCAATTTTATATTTACTGTAATGTAGATGTGCCGAGATTATGAAAACTACGTTAAATTACAAAGATCTACAGAGATGATCACTGTAAAATGACGTGGTTATCTTTCAATTTAGGCGATCTTTTTTTCAAAACATGAAAGGAATTACATCCCTAATCAGGGGAAATTAAATTTGTTGTTGATTTTTAAAATATTAAATTAATCATATCGAATAAAATGCTCGGATGGTATTTAACGGTTATTTTTATCTTCTTGAGAAAATTGAAAAATATATTCTAATGGTAAAAACCCTTTTAGTTTCATCTTGCTTTTAATATATTTATAAAAATATTATGAGTATATTATTGGGTCATTGTTTCAGTCAAGACACAAGAAGGTAATGCATCAGTGATTGTTTATATTTACACATGAATTCTCTTCCCCAATAATAAATTCAATAACTTTTGTTTTTGTTTTAGCTCGTTAAAATAATATTTATAAAGGACTACGAGACAAGCGAAAATGAATTATTAGATATATTAGATATATTTTGATTATTAGATATATTTTGAAAAACTTACATATATAAGCGTTTCTATTTTTTTTTCTCTCTTTTCACATACAAGATATATGTTAATATTTTAAAATAGACGGGAAATAGCAAAATAAAAATCCGACTGATACAGAACATTCATTCATAAATTATTGATCTTATTTTAAGTATGGGAGAAAAAAGAAAATTCAATATAGATTTAATAAAAATAAATTTAATTTCTTAAAATGCAATTATACTTTTATAATTTTCAATAGTATTTATATGATAAATTCTCTTTGCAAACTAGTTCATAGTTTAGATAGTATTCAAACTCGGACAAGTGTTTTCGGATATTTTAATTGTAAGATATACAATAAAAACACTGAAACTTTTTCTCCAGTTCTATTTGTGTAAACCTAATATTTAAGTGACGCTTAAATGACCGGTGACATATCTTGCTATTTTTCGAGCCATAGACCAATGGCAGAAGGGAAGACAAGAGATGGGTTGGTATCAGTTACTTGACACGACGATGTTTTGGATTTTTTCATATTTGTGAGTTTGACGATAAGAGAATTAAGTAGTTGCGTAATTCTTCGGAATACCATAGGGGTCTGAATTTCGCAACATCTAATTTTTATACAAAAAAAAAAAAATTAGCAATTTAGGTACAAACTGTGCCGATTTAAGCTAATTTTGGGCCCTGGGTGCAGAAGATCTACAGGCTCTCTTGGCACTGGAGGATCGAAATTTATAACCAGAAAACCAGGTTAAGTCCTGCTTCTCAGGGCCCCTGGACACCCACCCTAAGCACCCAATTGATAAACCGGTACTGGGTACATAGAAAAATTAAAACCTCTCTTTACACTAAAAAAAGGAAGAGGCATCAAATGTGAGTAGAAAAGCGAAAAATAATCAAGAAAAACCTAAAAGTTGTTCAAAGGCAATGAAATCCATTGTGTAAGTTTCTACAATAAATGTGTGTGCAGAGAGAGACAATGTTGCCATGAACATTTAATTCAAATAAATTTTCTGTATTTGAAACTTGTGAGCCACTGAGGGCTATTAATGAAGAGAAAAAATATGTTGAGCATGAAAAAGAAATGTGAAGACGCAGAAGGTAGGTAGAGTCCAAACAAACTCTTGAGCATAGACAACGAAATAATGAATGACATGGCTTTATGGTCCAAGATTTTTTCAGATGCTATTATTCTGATCGTATTTTTTAAAAAACTCCTCCTTCCTCCTCCCCCCAAAATGGGCAATATGGAGAATTGAAAATAGAGAGGAAGTTTATTTCAGAGGATTTTCTTATGATCATTTTTACAGAAAGAAATCAAATCGAAATATGGAAAAGAGAACTTAGCTGATATTTTCAGAAACAATCAACAGTTTATTCATGAAAGGAATTATATCTGTTAAAAACTGTTTGTTACTTCTTAAATCTCTCAGTTCAAAGAATATGTATTTAAAATTGAGACTATTTATCATAGAGAAATTTAATTTAAGCAAAGGACAAACAAATTTGAGATGAAAATATAAAAATAAATAATTTTTTCAATCAATTAATTTGGTCTGTAAGACATGTAATTTGTGATAAATTGCTTTTTATGAAGTCTTTGCCACAGCAACAAAGTAATTCGTTGGGAGTGATGTCACAAGATGCAATGATAACAAAAGCTTCGTATGAAGAGAGAGAGAGAGTTTGTTATATTCTTGATAAACATGTGGGGGTGCATAAACGAAGGACAGAACACGTGACGCCAGGATTCATATTCAAGTAACATAACCACTAGACAAAATTGATCACCTCTGTCCGCAGGCTGTTACTTGCTTATGAAGATACCACCACAGTACTCTACCATAATGAGTCGGTGGAAAGGTGAACGATTTTTGTTATGGTGAACGTGTGAGTTGTTGCTGTTAATTGGTGGTGTTGCGTCAAGTGAGCTTGACGACTTTGGTTGCTGCATCAAGTGGGTCTGATGACTTTGATTGCTCTTCCTGCGGGTAGATGGCACCACGACAAATCAGAAGGTTGCGTTTTTTCCCCTTGATTCAGCCAAGATCATCAATGTGGAAGAGCATATCCGAAGGACACAACCCCCCGATATCAGGATCCGTAGCCAAGTGACATAACCACTAGACAAAAGTGATCACCCCTGTACGGAGGCTGTGACTGGCTTATGAAGATGCGACTACCGTTTACTGATGCAGACAGTGAGGAGTCTTTCGAAAATGTTTCCAATGTACTATTTTTTAAATTCCAAAACAAAAACAAAGTACTATCAGAAATAATTTCTAGAATCTAACTACCACAATCTCTCTCAACTCTCAAATTCAACTATGACAGATATAATGAATATATCACAAGACATATTTGTGACAACGAATTAAAGACTTGAAAATTGCAAGTTTTTAGTTTGTCTTTTGACTCCAGTACGGATATTTCAGAAACATCATAACGTTAGATTTAACAAAAATTTGAAGGGAACTAAAAATGATGGTATGTCTTAGCTTTTTTTGTGTAACATTATACAGAAGCTTAACAGTCTTCAGTGGCTTATTCAAGGGTTGAGTTTGTTGGGTTCAAACCCTTCTCGTACAAGAGATTTTTAGTGTAAATATTACACTTCACGGTGCTTTCCTCTACTTGTTTTTAAATGTAAATTCCTCCCATGAAAGTAGTCTATGTACGCCACTGATTGTCTTAATACCGATTTAAAGGGTAAAAATAAAAAAATAATTTCACAAATGAGAGATAAATACAATATTTACTTTCGAAATCTAATGTTATATATATATATATATATATATATATATATATATATATATATATATATATATATATATATATATATATATATATATATATATATATATATATATATATAATTTTTGAAAAAATACAAAATCAAACATTACACAATCCAATAATGACTCAAGTTAAACTTGGTTTTATTAATATTTCTCCAGGAAATAATGCAGTCATTTAAAATTGTATATAGCTGCACTATCCTATGTTCTTGTAGAAAATTTTTGACATTTGAAAACAGCAATAACATCCGCACTGGGCAAGCATATTGGGATGTAATTATGCAGATCTATTTGATTAATTAATTCATATGAAAAACAATAACCCCCTCCTCCTGGAAGTTACTGTTAAAGAAAGGAGAAAGTAATAGAAGTATGCTAAATTTTGTCAAATAGTAGTATCCGAACCATATTAGACTGTGTACAAATGTGCTCAAATTTCCCTTTCATTGCTTATACCTAATTTGTGTAAATAGTCGTATTTGAAAATGAAATATGCGAAGGCATATAGAAACCACTTATTGATTCTCATCTTAAAGACTTTTAAGAAAAGCATGTAGAAGTGACATGTTTGATTGAAATAAAAGTGTTGAAAGTAGTTTCTAGTACCAAACTTTAATAAATTCAGTATAACTATTTTATTGTTTCATAAACAAATCATTGGACTTATAACGCAATCATTAATCTTTATATTGCGACTAGTGTGAAACAGCTATCATGCACATCGGACTTGGAAGGGGAAAAAAAAAACCTTAAGTATAATTGGTATAGTTTTTTTCCGCTGTTTTATCTGAGGATTATTATACTATTATTTTAAAAATTTTATTCTATCAAGTGTTAGGCATTCGCAGTAATACCCGACGTATCGAATTTGATTATTCCAATAGATTGCATCAAATTCCTTTTGATATCAATAGACTCTTGTGTTGTATCTGATTTTGATTGTCTCTCGGCCTTACCTTGCTTTTTTGACTGAAAATATTGACTAGAGTTTATTTTGCTGCAAAGTTTATATTGCAAGCCTCGTGAAAAGTCATGCTAAGGATTAGTTTTCGATTATTTTCTGAGAAATGCGGTAAATTGCAATTAATTTATATTATTAACTTGCTTTATACAGCAACTATATTCGATATTAGCGACATCGAAGATTTGTTTTCATACGTGTCTAGTATTCTTTTTAAATTTTTTACTAGAACTTTTTTCTCAAGATATTAATTTTAGATCAGGTAGGATAATTTTACCGAGAGAGTATACTATGTTGCAATTAAAAAAAACTTTAAATTAATTTAAACTCAACAAGGTTGCATTGAAAAATGGCTTTTAACAAAAATTGTGATATAATATTTTTTTAAACAACAGTATTTCATAAAAAACTACTTTTAATAACTCAAAAACTTATACTTTGAAGAATAAACGTAGATTATTTGTAACTGTTGAGAGTTGAGAAAAAAATGATAATATTGTTCAGCTGAAAAACATATTTATAAGAAGAATCAAGCTTTATAAAATAAAGTATCCTAAACGATTATTTTAGAGTAATTATTTAAAACTACATATTATTATTTAAGGCAATTTTACGCATAACTACCGTATTTTTTTTTTACTTCTTGAGTTTTTAAAATATGCTTATTATTTATCTTCAAATAAAAAAGAACATCTGAGAATAAAAATATATTTCTTCGTGAAATGGGGATCCTCCCAAAATTTCCTATTAAATGGATTAGAAAGTCGATAGTCTTTTAGGCATGTGTTACTTACGCTTTTCTGATTTTATGCGTTCGAACTTATTTTGATAAGTTTTATATGGATTTTAATTTAAAATATTTCTGAAAATTACAGAGTTTCAACTTTTTAAAACCTTGAGGAGAATTTAAATAGTAATGCGCAAATAGTCATGTGAGAAAGACTGGTTATGTCCCAGCGCCCTCTACACTTGTAAACCAAAATTCTAAATATTATTCATTCTTTTCGAATAAATTCTTTAAAAATGTGCTAATAAATAAATAATTCTAATTTTAATCATCTTTATGATAACACGTTGTCAAAATAACCTTTGAGTCCTTTTACTTCAAGAAATGACGTCATGTAGCATACATAGTTTCCTTTCTACTCTCTTTTTATTGAACCTACTTTAGTCTCTGAATTTATGAGAGATCAGCCAGCCGTTTTGAGATTAATAAATAGATTGGGTTTTAGCGTCACTGTAAAAAGCAATTGTTATCGTATGGGTGTTTCCTGGTTGGGTATATGGGTACCTAATAGGATAGAAAATGAAGTGTTAGTTTGAAAGTTAATTTTGTAAAATCTGTAGAATAGATAGAGATCAGTTTTCTATTTTTCACTAAGGAAGACTTAATATAGTAGTTTTTGTGTGGGAATTATATATATTGTACTAATAAACCAATCGGGGTAAGTAACCCTTTTCTGTTTATAATATTTTTATTTGTATTATTCTACATTTTTATTACTTATAATTTTGTTTCATTCTTTTGAAAAAATTGTTATATTATTTTGATATTGATATTCCTTTACCAATGAAAGTTTTGACGATTGTATTGTAATTATATGCGTCATCTCCGTTGACAGCTGATTTATCAAAACAAGTCTGGTGAAATAATACTGTGTTGTATCGGGAAATTTTGAACTCATTGAATTATCCGTGTGCTATTTAACCATCTTGTACTACATATATGTAGATCATGGGATTTTATGAATTTATCGTTTCGTTGTGCTCATTTTGCCATTGACCTCAAATACTTTAGTTAATTTTTATGTTTTGTTAGATCTTTTTTTCATGACCTCTATAGTTGAAAAATCTAGGAGGTGTGAGTTACTAATTTTTATCTTCCGTATTCCTTCGATAAGTTAGTTACTTCATGATAGTTCAGTGTGTTGGAACAAGACGTATTTCATGCATTATTTCTGTTCTGTGAAATACAGAAATCATTGGGAGTTATTGCACACGTTTTCAGTTACCACCAATTAAGATTTTAGACAAAATTCCTTGTACAATGTATATTTTACATCATGTTTTGTAGAATACGCTGTAAGTAAAATGCATATATTACCTTTAGCTGTACAATTTCATATATTTGATATTATTTGGTAGAGAGATAGTTGTAAAATAATTGAATCAGTATTTCAGGCAAAAATATTCAATGCAACTAATTGCAAAAGTGAAATCTGATTCAAGGTGTGCTTTTTTCATTTTCTCTTTTCTTGCTGTATGTAAATGCTTTAAGAATTAAAAATTCTAAAATTATCTTTTATTTTCATAGACATTTTTAAAAAAATATTTATAAAAATAAAGGTGTTTGTTCAATGAATGATAATTGTTTAAGGTATTGATCTTTAATTTATTTCATAATGGAAATTAATTTCTTAAGCTCTGATCTAGATATTGTTGTAAGATATTTCATGTGATGTTTATTCATATTTTTTTTATATGATCAGAGAAAAGTTTAGCATAATAATTTTGCCTTGCAAATCATATTTCATTTCTCAGCATTAGAATTAAAAATTTTACGAAAATACAATTATTTGATACCTTAAGTGCTCTTTAAATGCAGGCAGTTAGATCAGATTTTTTATTTTGGGGTAGAAAATAGGCTTCTAATTTTTTTGCCACATATGTTTTTGCTTATTTTACACAAGGACTGGAATTACAATTAGTATTGAGACTAACTGAAAAGATTGATTTAAGAAAAGATTGTTGGGAAAGACATGAATATTTTTGTTACTTCTAAAAGTACATTTCAATTTATTTAATACTTTGTTTTAGAATTATAATTTGAGAATCAAATACATGGCACTTTTCATTTTTATTTGATATAAGATAAATTAAAAAAAAATTCTTTTTGAATATTTAAAGTGTAAAGAGATGCCAGAAAAATAAGGTGTGAATGTCCCAGAAATGTTATATTAATTATTTGTAGTTGAAATAGGTCTTTTTTAATACAGGTACATAAATCAAATCATTTCTCTTTAATCACATTGTTTTAAATAAACAATTTTTAACATGCATACACTGTTCATTCAAATTTAATCAATTAGCCAGAGATTTAAAATTTTTTGCATAGGGTTTTTATGCAATTGTATCTTTAAAATTGCTTGAAGTCTCTTAGGCCATCCAAACCTTTTAAATAAACTAAGATTTTAAACAAACATGCATTTTGAGAGCAATTTTTGAATGGTTATTAAAATATTAATATAAAATTTAAGCCAACTGCCGTTAAAATTTTAGTAGATCTTAATATATTTTGTAGTTCATGAACAAGTGTAAATTTTATCTGGATATGACACCATTACATTATTGAATGCAATTTGACAGACCTCATTTTCACTTCTCAAATAATTCTACAATTTATTTTCATATTAATTCATATTTTAACAGTATTGACAATTTTGAATTTTATTTGATCATTTTTTAAATGTAGCCTTTTTAAATGTAAGTTAGCATGATCTTTTAAAATTTCATTTCAAACGAGTTTATCTCTTTGGTACTTGCATATTATCACAACCTATTAACAATGTTATATGAAACGAAGCATATGGTTGCCGGTTCAGCATGTACAACGCATAGGAAACTGGGGTTGCCAATTTTCCGAGTTAATAATAGAACTAGTGATTGTTGCAATAATACACAAGTACTGTATCTTTTGTTAGAGTATTCATATCTCTTGATTTTGATCATTATGTAGAATGATTGATATTGCTTATTCAGTACTATACAATATTTAATTTGATTCTAAGAATTTTTCATAATGCTTTTGTATACCTGTTATGTAGTCAACATATGGTGGAGACTATTTTCTAAAATTTGATGGCAAAATGTCTTAGTTACACAATTTATAAATGAAATATTCCATTATATGTAAGTTCAAC
This sequence comes from Trichonephila inaurata madagascariensis, assembly GCA_019973955.1. NCBI lineage: Eukaryota > Metazoa > Arthropoda > Arachnida > Araneae > Nephilidae > Trichonephila > Trichonephila inaurata. The sequence goes on from BMAV01025760.1 coordinate 62,785, forward strand.
AATAGTTTTATAATTCATAATAAAGTGGGATGTTGTATTTTTATATTTGTGATATGTTTTACTTTTGAATGTATTAAATTTCTCACATTTCTTTTTCTGTATTTTAAAAGGCTATAATTTTTACATTATCATTATTCATGATGTTATTTTATACTAGAATGTAAACAGTAAAAAAAAATAAGTTTTTTATTAGAAAGTTTTGTAAAAATAATGATGCAAATGTAAAACTTTTAAATAATGATTTAAAGTATTTACAATTATAAAAAAGAGGTACTTTTATGTATTATACATGTTGATCAATTTTGTCCTATTGAAACAAGTTTCCAAATGTAGCGAGAGAAATACAGCCAATAATAGAAACCCTTCCTGTGCATGTGCCAACATAGTTATAACTACAAGGACATTATTTGGCGACAATTTTTGAATTAAGGATGTCTTTCTGCTTGACAAAATTGGTCGATGGTATAATTTATAAGTACCAAAAAAGAATATTTTCCTAAATATTTTATTAGATAAACATATTGAGTTTTTTAATTTTTAAAAAAATAATTTTTGTCTAAAACTAAAGTAATATATTTATTTACAGTTTCATCATTGTTATTCATCGTAATGGTAGATGCCTTCTTCTGGAACTGAAGTTCATTCGTTTAATGAGGTGTGGACAAAGAAGCATTTGACTTTACCCATCAAATCACTTTCAAAGCCCGATCTTGAAGTAAAAAGTAAAGAAGACTTTGAGGATTTATTGCACTTAAAATGCAGGCTTATAAATACCGCAGGAAATGAAAGAAGTGAAGTAGATGTTAAATTGCCATACGAGCGACCATTAATTAATAGAAAAGGATCCCCAGTCTATACTGTTGGAAAAAGACAAGCCCACTTTAGATGAAGTTTTAGGAAGTATTCCTTTAGTGTACAATCCTTTTACGAAACAACTTGAACTCGAATCTCGCTCCGACTCACAAATAAAGAACACTAGGTGTTTTCCTTCTAGAATCGGAAATGGAACCTGTTTTCCAATGGATCGTAATGGCTCCCTTATACAGAGAGACCGTTGTAAAGCAGAAAGAACATTTACCGAGGACGCACCTGAAAACCGATGTAAAACCAAGCTCTTTCATAGAGAAAAAGCTGAAGCGATGGGTAGGCAAATGGAAGAAGCGGAAAAAGCCGACATGATAAATGGTAGCAATGATGAGGCATGTGCTGCAACTGTGGAAAATCATGTTCCACACTCACCCACCGCAACATCGCTCCAACACACAGATACTTCATCGTTCACTAGCATGTCTTCTGTTGGAACAGAGCATTCTTTTGGTATCGGTGACTCAAAAACTCGATCGAATCCTTCCTTGTGTTATTCCTGTGATAATTTGCAAAGCTTGCCTGATGACTTGCACAAAGGAGCTAAACCAAAGAAATGGGGTCTTTCAAATTTATTTCTGAAGTAAGTAAATTTTTAGACCATGTCTAATTTTATGAACTATTAATCCTTGTGTGAATACTGAAAGATGGTTTGATGATTGAAAACTTGAGTCTGTGTGTGATGGTTTGTAAAGTTGTCTGCTTTTTTATATTTAATAGTAGCTAATTTCTTGGCAACCAGAATGAGTCATCAAACTACTGAGGGTAATGAAGCGAAGCTGAAGTAATGAAGAGTTGAATTCGTTCTAGCATCTAGATAAACATTGCCAAATCCAAGGGGCTACCTATTCTACATTTTATCCCTTTTAATCTTATAAACCTGTAAAACATAATTAGTTGCATTAAGCTATTTATAAGTTCAATGGATGAATTTGGCTGAATTAAATTCTAAATAGATTATGAATCACAAAGTGTTGACCTTACGTATACCTTAATGGATGTTATGAAACATAGTGATCCTTTACAAGTTTAAGATTCTAATATACTTCCTTATTGAAAACTGGAAAGGAAACAATTCTGAAAATTTAAGAATTGGGAAACTTATTGAACTGTTGTAAAAATCTTTTAAAAAATAAGATTAGAACAGTAAGCATGACAAATTTTTTGTCATTTCATCCTTTTATTGTAACTACAATTAATTCCAATTGTTTCTATTTCAAAACTATTTAGCTATGTGAACTGAATTTTAATTATGTTCTATATGTGAAATAATTTGCGTGGTACTTTGATTTGTATAATATTGTTATGTATTTTTGATTATTGACCAAAAACCAAAAATACTCTAGTGGCATTGGCATATTTAATTAAAAAATACTGATGTAAGCATCGAGACTAGAAAGTAACAGGTTCATTTTTTGAAGTATTAGTTGTGTAAGAAAAATAGTTATAATATGGTTAAAATGCTGTCCATAATTTGGGGCAAATAGATGTTATAGTGAGTTTTTACTGTCATAATCCAGATTTTTCTTTCATTCTCAAATCTGTAGTGTATTTAAGAGATTGTCTGTTTGTAATTTCATATTTGAATTCTAAAATGTGTCTCAATCCAGTAATTAAATACAATTTGAGTGTACGTCACAATAATTATTTGTATGAGGATGACCTAGCATCTCCCTTAATTTTTTATTAGGTTTAAATCTGCAAGAAACGGTCTAGAACAATGATACTCAACCAGCGGGTGACCCGGCAACCTTTTTTGAATGACATGGTGATGGCCTATTACACTAAGAAATTCAGTTATTAAAAAACAGCATATTAAAAAGTTAGCAGTTGATGGTAGAACATAAACAAGAGGCTTGGTCATGGATGAAAGGACATTGAAACTGTTCCATAACTATCCATTAAATATTTGTGCGTGTGATAGAAAGGTTAAAATACTATTGAAATAAAAGCCAGAAACGAGTTTTAATGTTTTGATCAATTCTGCTTTGGTCTTAGTGAACCCCCCCCCCTCCCTTTGCTCTTTATCCTCATGCTGGGGCCTGTGTGAAATATCTATCATTGTATGTGTCCCAGCAGGAAAAAAGGTTGAGTACCCCTGGTCTTGAATATTGTGGATTATTTCAAAAACTATCATTAAAAAAATTTGATTTATGATAGTTTTTTTAAAAATTTTTTTTATCTATATATCATGCTTTTAAAATAATTGATTGAGAATTAAATTTTGTTTAAACCATTATTTGTAAGATTTTAGCACAAGATTATTTGAATTTTTTTTAAAATAAGATTTTAATGGTATTTAAGGTTGCCATGGAAATCAAAATCTCCCATAGAAGATGAAGAGGAACAAGATCAAGTTCAACGCTGTCCATCAGCTTGCTCATCTAGTAGTCGTAGAAGTGATGAGTGTATAGCTAGTTCCACAACAGCCTTGATATTGGAAAATCGACCACCGTAAGTATTAATAAAAATATGAATATGAAAATGATATTTGAAATAAAATTGATACTAAAAATTCTTATCTTACTAATGAGCAATGGAAGAAAATGCTGTGTTTTTAAAATATTTTCTGTAATTATTGCAAGAATTAAGTGTTCAGTTCAAAAATTATAGAAATTTGTTAGCTGTGTTACCTCAATAAGTTTTTATGTGGGTTTAATAATTTGAGTCTAAATTTAAGACTCATAGATTTTTTTTATTGTAAGTACATTGTTCTATTTTTGTTAGGGATCACTATAACATCAAGTAAAGCAAATTACAGAATTTGAGTACCATAAATTGGAAAACTGTACTAATGAAATTTTAAAGAAATCATTTTTATAATTTAGTTAAAAAAATGCAATTTTTTTGTTAAGGTCTTTGCATAGTATTAAAGAGAATATTTTTATCTAGGATATTTTTTTTTTCAGTTAGAAAAATGCTCATTAACATTGGGTTATGATTTTGTTCTCTGGAGTTTAGCACATTTTATTACACTGATAATTTCTCTTGCAATTGATTCACTTTCTCTTCTGGTATAAAATAAGAGTTTTATATTTACTTTCTTTACCGTACCTATTTTGTGGAATTGTACTTGATTTTTGTGAAACAGAAAATTTTAAATTGTCATTTCAGGTTATGATTGAACTTATTTAATATTAGTGTTAATTACATTTGGTGTCAATGATTTAGATTAGTTTTTTAAATTAATCCTTGAATTCATTCATGATAAATTAGAACACGTCTTTTATAGTGCTATTAATATTTTTTATGGTACTTACATATTATACCATAGACCATATTTCGCTCAAACAAAAAACATTGCCAAATACTGATCATTTCTACATATGTGTGAAAACAAATTCCTGTGCATACTTCTTCTGTACCAGCATGTTCACAAATAACTTGACAAAAATTAAGAAGAATTAAATTTACAATCGCAAAGAAACAAACCTGTTCACGGGAAATCATTCAACATTATTCAAAATTATGTAGAAATGACTAATTGTGACTAATGTATTGTCATGTATACTGCACCATATAAGTTTACATAAGTAATGATATGATGCTATCTTGCAGATCCATGATCTTTGTTTTGTCAAAATACTCCACTGCATTATCTTTGGTAGTAAATAGATCTTATAATTTAATCATTTTTCTCAACAAAATAAGAATATTACAAAATATAAACAATATTATTTTTGAACATACATGAACAAGATTGTTGTGTGTGTACATGCTAGGGAATGGCTTTTTACTATTGGCTGCATATTACAGCATTTGGTGACATTTTTTGGTTTTAACCAAATTGGTCAGTGGCAAAAAAAGCAATTCTCTTTTTATTTAAAATTTTATAAAATTAAATCATTTAATTAATTATTAATCATTTAAGTGAAAAAAAAATCAATGGATAGTGAAATCATTAATAGAATAACAGTTTGTGTCTTGTCTTTTGGTTAGCATGTAATATTTTTGAAACCACATTTTATCATAGTTTATTTTGTGATTTAATTTTGACAGTTTAACTAGTGTGTGTCATTTTGTTGTGTGATAAGAATTTAATTCTGTTGGTGAGAGATAATCTATTATCAGTTTCTTTGCTTTGGTGTGTGTTGATGCATTAGAATAAAGTATTTCATTGTAAGAGTTGTTATTCTGTTTAGAGGTATATGTTCTTGACAGTTTTTAATAAAAAAAATTATAATGTGATAACTTTTAATATAAGTGTTTAAATAATCTTAGAATATATTTTTTAAGGATTTTAAAATGTAAGGCATTCTTGTGATAAGTTTTTAAAATATTAATTGAAACTTTGTATTAAATTTTTTAACTTTTGTTACTTTTTATGATTTTAAGGTGTATCAATTCAGTGATTCACCTAATTGAATTTCCCAATTTGTTTTGACTTACTAAATTTTAATATTTGAATGAAATTTTTATATCATTGTCTTTAATATTCAAAACAAATTTTTTTAAAGAAATCTACCTGCAAAATCATTTGAAGAAGAAATAAAGCATAAACAACTTTATGAAGAAATGATTCGTGGTGCTCGAAAGAAAGGTAAAAATAAAATTTCTCTTCTGATTATGGATTTTTTTTTAATATACCTATAAATATTTGATATTTTTATTAATGGATTTTTTTTCTATTATGTATGTTGCATATATATGGTTTACTTTATGAGTTATAGATGTTGCTGCATTCACAAAAATAGCATGTTTGTAAATATTTACCGATATGCCCATAATAGCTAGATTGAATGCTGCAGTTCAAATATTAAATTAATTTTTTTAATTACAGAACTTTTATTAGTCAGTTTTGAAATGTTTCCATCATTGTAACATGGCTTATTTGAAAAGAAGTGATCTTAAGACAACATTTAGTAATAACTAAGGCATCTATCCATCTGTTGCTAATAAATTCACAAAAAAGCAAATTGCTGATAATGTTGTAACATCGTAGTAACTTCCTTTCCACAATGACTCTTTTTTCAGTTATACTTCGAGTAAAATTAATGTACTAATGTTTATTAATCTTGTAAAAATGTTAAAGGTAAAGTAATGAAAGGAATTGTAAAACATCTAACATAAAGTGACAGAAATTCAATATCTGAATTTATTTTGAAATTTATTTAAAAATTTTAAAAGAATTTTTAAAATTAAGTCTTAATTAAATGTCTTAAATTTTAGCTAGTCATTCATAACTATGATGATATATTTTAAGAGATTCTTAATTTTATAAAATATATTCAATAAATGTTCCGTTTTATATATTTTTAAGAGGAAGGGATTGTGTGTGCTGCAGAAATGACTTTTCATTACAATACTTTAAGTGTAGATATTTTTTCAAAAGTATTTTTATTTATGAGTATTATTTTTTAGGAATGATTTAAAACATTCCCCTTTATTTAGGTTATACGATTCCTAATTACCTTTTCAGCTTGTATAGAGGAAATCTTAAATTTTTAAATATATATTTGTTTAAAACATGAAATTTTTTATAAAAATATTTCCTCTTACTGATGCTTAATAATATAAATCCAGATATTAGAATGATCAAAACTTTTTATGTAGACTTACAATGATTTTAAGTTCAAAGAAAATGTTCCCCTCAGGGGGCTCACCTTCTTTAGGTGAGTACGGGTGTCATAATCCCGAGGTACCCTTGTGAACTTTTCCTTTTCCCAAGGGATTTACTGTCTTCGGTAAACGCGGGTTTCACGAACCCGGGGTACCCTAGTAATCCTTCTCTATTTTCGACCCTCTTTCTTGTCATCCCATTCTTCCTTTTTTTCACGTCCAGATCACAGACAACAAATGTTTGGCGCAGTATAGCCGAAATCAGCTCTTGCGCCAAAAAAAATGTTTTGATTATTTCACCTATGTAGAACATTTAAGTGAGTATGCAATTTAAAAACATTTTAAAAGCAAGTATTTTATTATTTGAATTTTGAATTTTTTTTACTTTTATTATATATTAGAGTTACAAGATGCGAAGTTTAGAAAGAAGCAGGCATATCAACAACAGAAGCTTGAAGAACAATTAATTAATGCTACAAAAACATGGAATGAAGATATTCTACCTAATTGGAATTCAGTGTAATTATATATTTTTATAAAACAAAGTTTTTTTAAAAGTGATATATGTAAAATCCATAATGCATTTTTTTATGTTAAAAATTCCTCTTTTGCTTATATGTTGAAAATATAGTAATTGTTTAAAAAGTAAATTTAAACTACCTTTTAAATTTGTTAAATGGAAGTGTGTATGAAGAAATTTTTTATGCACAAATATATATCATTTATAAGATCTACTTCAAACTTCATTTAAATATTATGAATTTTTAGGAAAGAAAACAGAAAGACAAGGGACTTGTGGTGGAAAGGCTTACCTCCAAGCATTAGAGGACGTGTCTGGAAGTTAGCTATTGGAAATGATTTAAATATAACGCAAGAATTGTTTGATATTTGCACTGCTAGATCAAAAGAAAAAATATGGGTTTCCACTGATGTCCAGTCCTGTGAAAGCAGTGAAGGTGAGTAGTAAAGTTCTTCAAAATTACTTTGTTTCCTTTGATTTAATAAAAATATTATTAGACCTTGTATTATTTACATTTGTCTTAATTTTTGAAAGTATTTGTTTTATATATTGGCATGGTAAAGGGAATGTTTTTATTTGTATTTTTATCATGAAAGTCATATGTAGGAGGCACAGTCAATGAATAACATTGCAGAGGAAATAGTGCTAAAACTATAGTATTGAGGAAAATGGAGATAAACCTATCAATGTAGCTGTTAGTGTGATAAAAATAATTAATTCACTTAAATCGTGTGTCTAAAATGAATAAGTAATTAATAACGTTCATAGTTTTTGTTATGGGTCTTCCAAATAGAAACAGTAGGTTATTCTATGCTTTTTAGCAACACATTGTGAAATTCATTGACAAATGAGAAGAATATAATGTATGTACCGGATGTCACTATCAAGAGTAGAACAAGATTTTTTCTCGAAGGGTGTATGTGGTTTGTGTGAAAATGACAAGTGGAATGGAGTACCAAAATGCTTATCAAACTAGCTTATTACAAAATTGAATGAATTCATTGAGAAAGACCATTGTGCAATAGTAGATGGTATTTTTGCATCATTGAGGTCTACTCTTGGCATAGCAAAAATAGTCAGGCATATTGAAATTCCATAAAATGGGTATGATAAATTCAGCATCATTTTTGTTCCAGAACATGCTTGTTGCATGCACATATATCTGCAATTACTGTAGTTATAAGAGTATTGGGAATGACTATCTGAATTTTCTTTATTGTTGATGAAAGTAAACCACCAAACCAAGCTGAGTAAAACACTTCAAAACCAAACTGAATTGGCAAAATCTACAATGGAAGCATGGCTAATGCTCTCTATTGAAAAAAGTCTCAAGAACCTTTAGATTAGTGCAAATTAAGGTTATTATTTGATTACAAGGGATTGCCTCTTCATTAATTCCTGAAAATCTTAATGGGTGTTACAATGCATTAATGTGATTACAAAGGCAATCATAATATCCCATAAAAGTCATGGATTCCCATGTATAAAATCCCATGCGACTTTCATATCTTTTCCGCTTAAAGAAGCACTAAATACAATTGCTTAGAACAAGTTACAGCTGAGGAGTGTATGCACAATTAATTCAAACTGTAGCAAAAGGATTGTATGAGCATGGCAGGTATCACAGTGTAAAAAATATCTTTTACTAGATATTTTTGAGGTCCATTAATACAGTTTTATTCTTCTGATGTATCCTTTTTTATTTGTTACTAAAATGTTTAAAAACTGTTTACTTTTTCCAATTTAACTTGTGTTACAAGGAAGGGCCATGTATAATTTTAGTTAAAAATTAACATAATTTAACATGCAAATTATAAAATCATGTCACATCAATGTTAGTTGTTATTTTCATTGTTGTATATATGCTAAATCTAATATTGTAATATATACATTTAAATTTTGTAAAAAAAGAATGCTTTATTTTTGCAGAAATATTTTTAAACCTATATTTGAACTATGTAAGTTTCTATTGAATTTTTTTTTAGATTTAATATTTTTACAGTAAAAGTTCTTGCTAAAATTTTTTGTTTATATGCATAAATTAGCATCTGTAATTTACAATTTACAGATGCTAATGAACCAAATGAAAGTGCTGCAGATTTCATAAAGCTCGATGTTTCTAGAACATTCCCACAACTTGGAATATTTCAAGAGGTATGTTGAAATGTGATACAGAATGTCATATTTAAAAAGGCAAGAGTAAATCTAAGTATATGTAACACATATTTATTGTTACTTATAGGGTGGACCATATCACAATACTTTAGAAGGCATTTTAGGAGCATATGTGATATATAGACCAGATATTGGATATGTAAGTATCTTTAAGAATATATATAGAAATATATTTCATGTTAAATTTAATTCTAACATTTGTCTTAATAATTTGAAATTTTCAGCCGTATGTAGCCTGGGCTATAAATAAAAGTTCTCATGGCAATATTTTTCATGAATTGCTATAAGAATTAGTAATTAAAGTAATTAGCTAACCAATTTATTTTGAAACATTTTCAATTTTAATAAGCAGTTATATGTATCAATAGTACAAACATTTTGCAAACTGTTGTTACTTATGCCACTTTATCAAAAAAACATCAGATCAAGGCCCACGAAACTTATCGTGATTAGGGGCTAGTTATATGCCTGTCATTAGCTGTAGCTTTGAGCACCATACACATAACATGACAATTGAGCTTGGAACCACCCCAATTTTGAGGGAGAAAACCCTGGGGGTGGTCAGGGGCCTCCTCCCCTCTCTTCCCCTTCCATCAACCTCACAAGAGGACTTGCTGCTCGATGGCTATTCAGAGTACCCATATGCCGCAAAGGCACTGTACATATGCAAACATCCATGCCTTCTCCGGGTTTCGAACCTATGCCCTACGGTACAGCAGTCAGCGTCGAAATGATTTAATAAAGCGTTTCAAATACTTATTCTCTATTTGAGTTAACTGGCAGGAATTTTGATAAATAGATTTTTGTATGCTATTGAAAGAGTTAATTTCTACTTATCTCTGATATTAACCAATAGCTTTTAAGAATAATTAAGTTAATAAAGTCATTTTGTGAGTATTGAATACTTCTAAATTATACCTTTAAAATTCTGTCCTGAATTTTTTCATCAAAAGCACTACCATGTAAGACAAAAACTAACATGCTATAAAGCACAAGAAAACTTTGTTCATTTTAATGTTGATATGTGCTCAAAAATATTTGTAAATATCTTAAAGAAAATTTTTGAGAAAATATTTGTCCATCAACATTAATCACAATAAACTGATATCTGTTTTCTGAATGTTTTCCTTGTTTAATTTGAATACTTTATATACTTATTTTATTATTGTCTTTAGGTGCAAGGAATGTCATTTTTGGCTGCAATGCTGCTTTTGAATTTGGATGCTGTGGATTCTTTCATTTGCTTCAGTAATTTGTTAAATCGGCCATGCCAGTTGTCATTTTTTAGAATTGAACAAAAAATGGTTTGTATTTTTTTCTTTTTACTCCAAACATATTTTAACCAATTGAAAAAACTGTCATGAAAAAGAGCAGGAGTTATATATAATTTATAAACTATGCATTTAAGGAAATAATCTATACTTAATGTTCTTATATGTATAATACATGTTAATTTTTCAAAGATTAGCATGCATTGTTAAAATATTGAAGTACCTATAAATTTATTTGTATACTTAAAAATTTCATGGGGTAAAATTATTGTTTTTTAGTCTTGGTGATTGAAAGCTTTCATGAATTTGCTTGTAGCATTTTAAGCAATATAGTAAAATCATTACTATATAGTGAAGTTATATTTATGTAAGGATTTACAGATATTATTAGATATCATACATCTTTCTGTGAAAATACAATCTGAAGGATTTACAAATATCTTTACATATATTTTTACTTCTCAGATATTTGCAAAAGTTGTTGAATTAACTGTTGAACTCATATTGTCATAAATAAAATTGATACCCATGCATATAGATGTGTTTTCGTACTACATAATGATGGTGTAATAATGGCTAGTGATAAAAGATATTTTACATTGTTGCATGAGTGTGACAAAGACAATACTGCAGTCATAATGATACGAATTTATGGGGAATTTATCACTTATTTTTCAAGATGCAATTAATGACAGCACATCTCGTCAATGTATACAGAAATATAGGGAAGGACAAAGAATCTGTGTTAAGTTCACTCATGGTTTGAATGTCCCACTTGTTGGATGAGGGGCTCTTTCGATCATTTCAATTGTGTTAACCAAAATTTTCAGAATTCACATACCAAATAATAGTAATAAGATGATTTGAAGTATTTGATTTCGCTAGAGATTGTAGGACTCAGTATCAACCTATTACAAATCAACAGGTCTGTCAAATCACAACCTTTGTTTTTCTACTTTGGTGCAGAAGTGAATTGTTTTTGAATAGATTGTAACATGGATGAGAAACATGGATTACACACAAAAGAAAACATAAAATATTTTGACAATTTTCACTTGAAATTATAACTTTACACCAAGAAGGTTTCATTGAATGGGTGGTTGAGTATGGAGGAAATAAATCACTAAGTGGTCTATTTGCCTTACCAAACCATTAATGCTGGTTTCTGGTGTCTTTATTAGATTGACTGGTAGTAAAGAGACCTAACATTCTCATTTGGCACTGTGTTATCATCCATGATAAATCAGGGCCTAAAGCTGCTTTTAGTGTTTTTTAAAAAGTAAGATTTGGTTCAGAGGTAATTCTTACCTTACCAACTTGAAGTTTATTATCATCTGTTTGATATGTTAACTCTTTTAGTTTTGAAAAAGTCTTTTAATCTTGTTGCTGTGCCATCAAATATTTTTTTTATTGCAAGCCTATAAAATTACAAAAACATTGATCTTTTACAGAAATAAGACCAAATATCATAGTAAAAATGAATATGTATGATCTTGGTACATTTCATTGGTATATATGCATTTTGTGTTAGTTGTATTTCATTGTCACAAAAATTGGTTGATCTTTTGCACTTAACAGATATAATTTGAAAAAGCAAGTTCTTTACACTATTGCCCACAAATGGTTCCTTTATTAAATATGTGATATAAAGGTACAGTTGGATTTGCTTCAGGAATGAATATTCTGTTATTAAATGATATTACACAACTTCTCTTAAAAAAATGTTATTGTGGTGAATACTCCAGCAAAGTAATTAAAACAATTTTTAAAAAAATAAAATTGAAAATGCTAAATTAGTAATGGAATTATTTTAGAATTATTCAATTCAGTAGGAGTTGTGTTTTTTGGAGTATTGTCATTTAAACTTTAAGGTTTTAGTTAGTAATACTTCAATGTGTATAAGTGAGACCCCATTTTTTTGAAAAATACTGGGTGGATGATTAAATTTTGTTGTCTGTGAAACATTATAAATTTCTTGAAGCCAGGCTTCAGAAGCGTAGTGCTTCAAATATAAATGATGAATTTTTATTTAAATTGTCTACTTTTTTTCATACATTTTTAATATTTAGTTTTGATATTTTAGATGACTGTATATTATTCAGTTTATGAAGAATACTTTAAAGAAAACTTGCCCAAACTTTTCAGTCTATTTACAAAGCAAAATCTGAGCCCAGATCTGTATCTAGTTGATTGGTAAGGAACTTTTAAATGTTAAAGTTAAGAAACATATAATTTGTAATGTTAAATAAAAAAATTTTCATCTAATTTTTAAAAAATTACACTCATGTCAAAATTTTAGTTAATGTTCATAACTTAAAAAATAAAATTGCTTTAATCTTTCATTTAATTCTTTGGTTTTTAGACTTAATTTTTACATCCTATTAACATTACCTTCTTAATACATATATATGCATGTATGAATGCATTGTTTCAACTGACAGGACATAACTATTTTTTCAAATACATAATTTCTAATTGAAAATTAAAAAAGTACTTCTGATATGTTAGTTGCACATATCTGGGTAAACAGTACTTGAAATGTGATTTGCTTCGTTTTTGGTTAGTTATTTTTAAAAGAATGTTCTTTATTATCAAAGAATAGATTTTTAATTTACAGGAAATTTTTCTAATTAAGTTTTTTGCAGGGATTTTAAACTTTTTGTAGTCATATCTCCCCTTAGAATCACCATCGGACAGCAAAGAAAAAGCTGTTTAATATCAGAATTATGGGATTTTTAGGTTATATATTATTGACATTTTTAAATATAATTTTAGACTAAATAATTACATTTTTCTTCTAAATCTTTTTCTTTGAAAAGTAAAGCAGAACTAAATGATGGTATAAACATATTTTTTGGATTCCCACTAATGCTGTTATGTTCTAGTTTTTATGTGTAAGTATATTTTAGGTTTTTAATGAAGATAATGAGCTTGCATTATATTAAAATTTTTAATGGGAATGTGAGGTATGACATGAAATTTGTCTGATTTATTTAAGTTTGGATATGTGCAAAATTATGTAACAGGTAATTTAAAGATAAATATATTTTGTGATATATATTCCCTTGATTTGCATTTAGGTGATGCTTACAAAAAATAAAATTGAATATTTTATATAACCATGAATAGTTTTTCTCCCCTGTAAATTAAACACACACACATACAAATTCATCACTGGCGTAGCTAGAGTCCTGATTTGGTTCTGTATCAAAATTCCGTGAAAACCCCTTTTGGGGGCCCCTTAACATTATAGGATTGTTTTGCTTGCATGTGGCAGGGGCCCTGTAGCTTGGAGCCTTGTATCATTGATAGGGTAGTAGCTATGCCCTTGAATGTAAGAATTGTCTTAGTTTGTTGTGTATCAATTTATCATTGTTTAATTTTACTAATCTTCACTTAACTAAAGTATCGGTTATCTTTGCCAGTATCTTTCAAAGTAAAATTTCTTTTTTTCCCCCCTAAGCCATCGGTAATTAAGTGACTTGAGCATATTTAATGTTCATGGTGAAAAAGGATAGAATAAGATTTACATCCTTAGGTTTTTATTTATACTGTACATGTACTTATTTTTCCTTATTTATATAACTAGGTGTTTTTTTTTCTAAATCAAAAATATTTTTTGTAATAATTTACAGAAAGCAATAAATTTCTGGAAAGCTAAAAGTTATTTTTATAAAATTATTAAGGGCTTTTAATGGTAACTAGTTTAAATATTTATTAAAATATTTTTGATAACTGTCAAAAAAGACCAATTATTTTTAATGAAAATAGGTGCATTAAGATGGTAATACAAAAGAAAATGTCCCTATGGCTGATTCTTTTAGTTAGATGTTAGAAAGGTTAGATGTCTTTCCTCAGAAATTTAAAACTGATTATAAAATAAAATTTCCTTGGTGTAATTCCTAAGGTTTTGCTAGTCCTCCAGGATCTATTCATATCAATGAGTATGTGATAATAATAGTTCTGATTAATAATTAGATATCTTAATTACTTTTTCTCTCTCTGTGTAATTGTATTTAAGCTTGTTTTGAGAACTTTTAAGGACTTAATGTTAAACTTTGCAACATAAAACCCAAGAAGAGTTTATTTTTAGCTGAAAAGGTGACAGGAAAGAGGAACTATAATTTAATTTTAAAAATTTCCTTTTTTCAGTATATACTTCTTAGTATATCTACGATATGTATATCATAGTTGAAAAATTTGATTTAAATTATAGTAGTGTAATTTGATTCACAAATTCATTTATTCAATTTAATAAGTTTTTAGCTCATTTCAACTCAGTTTCTTTTCTGAGTGAAATTTACTGCAGCATAATTTGATTTTTTTTATATAAAATATCAGAAAATTTTTGTGGAAGGTATAAGTTTTAATTATGTAATCAAAATTCTTAGAAATCTATGCATAGTCAGCATGTATTTCCAATGATGAATTAAAGAAGATGAAATCAATCAGTTTTTTAAAACATTTTTATATTTTCTGTATAAATATACGTATAATTTTTTTTGCATAATCTCTGCTTATTTTGTAACATTCATTTATATATAATCTGAGCAACAACTCTTTTCTCATAATTTGTGTCATTAAAATAAATTTTATTATGCTGTCGAAATTTTATTGCATATATTTACCATCTGTTTCATCATTTTATTCATTTTTTTAAATTTGCATTGATAGAAATGACGGTCATAATGAAATTTTTGTTTAAAAAACCAACAATAATCTTAGTGAAGAATACAATTCTTTTCACTTTGTAATTTTTATTTTATTTTTTAGGCTGTATACTTTATATAGTAAATCTTTGCCTTTGGATGTGGCATGTAGAGTATGGGATGTTTATCTCAGGGATGGTGAAGAATTTTTAGTTAAAACAGCATTAGGTAAGTTTACACAAGGCTTTCTGCTATTTATTGAAATAGTCAGATTATTAAATTGCTTAGGAATGTTGAAATTTTTTTTTTGTAATAAACATAAGTAATCCAAGATTATATTAATGATGTAAAAATATATTTTTTACAATAAAAGTGAAAATAATTTTCATCCTGAAATAAAAAAAAAATAAAATGAGTGTAAAAATCTTGAGTTTTGAGAAATTTATATATTTTTACTTATATTATATCACTGGATTAAAATAGAAAATCATCAAGAAAATCAAAAAAGCCTTATTTGCTTGGCACATATTATATTTACTTGATTTTCTTGTGTTGTAACTATTAAAAATGTGGAGGAAAATATATATATATATATATATATATATAACAGATTGAATAGTTATTGAATCAAATTATAGTGATCAATGCTGTAAGTTTGATTATCATTACTAACACACAGAAAGGAGCTTTTCTGAAACATGTCAAGAATTTCTACATTGCTCTGGGGAATTTAAACATAATATAACCAACATTTGAGGATGAAACCAACATTTTGCAGTTTTAATTTGTGAAATTCATAACATGGAAATGAAATGCAATATGGAAATAACTTAGAAAAGATTTCTTAATATAGAAAAAAATTTTATACAAATTTATCTCGAATGATTTAAGATCACAGTAATTTTTTAAAAATCTGAATTATAAAATATGTATAACAGAACTTGTAAAGAGAGCTTTTTGAAAATTTGTCTTTTCAAATTCACTAGTTATTAAATTCCTACAGTTAACTTACTCTCTCTATATATTTATTTATCTTGTTCAAATTTTCAATCATTAATAAAATACTTTCTATTCATCCAATCAAGTTCAAATAAATTTTTTTAAACTTGTAGTGGATGACACTTAATGTTAATACAGTTTTTTCAAATATTAATTAATTAAATTAAATTAATTACAGGTTTTTGATGCCAACTTAAATTTGTCTGTATTGTTGTAACAATGTAACAGTTAAAACAAAGACAAAAGTGTGGTGTCTGAAAACTCTTTCAGCCAAACAAGGGTGCATTGTTACAACAATGCAGACAAATCATGCTCTTTTTTCAATTCCTACTATTAGTTCACTCTTTTCCTATGTATATATTTATATATACCTTATTCATTATTTCTTTCAAGCTTATTTGTCAAATATTTTAATTATTAATTATTTATAAAATAGATTAAGTAGTGAATCATTGAAAGGAGAAAATTTATACAGCAATATTTGTATTTATAATGAAAACAATAAGAATATTATACCAAACATTATTTTTGAGTCTGTGCTTTATTAGTTTCATTCATTTTTCAGTTTTCTAAGTTTCTAAGATTTTTTCAAATTTTTTATTTTACTTCAGATAGGAAAAAAAAATTAATTTTCAAAAGCGATATGTATGTAAAAGAACAAATTTGACTGGATTATAAAATTATACAAACTCTTAATAGTTGAAATTGATATTTTTTTACAGCTTATTTATTTTAAGTAGTTTTAGTTAGAATATTTTTTTAATAATTATAGATGAAATTAATATTCATAGGTTTATTCAGAAAATGTATCTTTGTATTTAGCCTTGTTTTTTATAGTTGCTGTAGTTTTCAAATTTTTCTAATGATGTATTAATGCTAGGGATTTAAACTCATGTAAAAATATTTAAAGCTTTTAAATTTTATTTTAATTTATCTTGATCCATACTTATTTATGTATGTTATATTTTATAAATGAATATTTCCTAGAATACTTTTTATTTACTTAACACTAGTTCATTTTTTCTTTATACCTGCTTAAGTATGTCCTCTTCTTTAATTGTCCAAATATCTTTTTGAATCATGTATCTTTTTGAATCATGTTTTAAAATAACAAATTTTATTGTTAAACTGTCTACAATCTTTATTTGACCTTGTTGTTTTATTTAGGCATTTTGCGAATGTATGAAGACATATTATTGGAAATGGATTTTATTCATCTTGCACAGTTTCTCACTAAACTCCCAGAAGACATAGATGCTGAAAAACTTTTCAACTCAATTAGTGCCATCCGAATGACTGTAAATAAGAAATCATTTTCCTCTGTGTTACAACAACACATTGACAGTTTATCAAATAGATAGTGAACGTGTGTCTGTTTCAACATTTATGCATTTGAACTGAATGCTTCTTGAGGATTTGATGTCAAGATTAAATGTCTTGAGTAGTGATATTATTAGCTTGTGCTCTGTGGCTTGAAAATCCCAACAAATTCTCGAAATGTTGTCTTGATTTTTTGGGTCATAATAATATAGCCTTTCCACTTTCTTTTCAATGTTTACTTTGAATGTATATTTTATTGATTAAAGTAATAATGCAGTTTGTTTCCTTGTTAATGGCTCGAAAGAAAATTTATATATATATTTTTATATTTGGCCAGCTGGAGAACTTCAAGTTAGAATTTTTTAGATGTAATTGTAGAACTGCAAAAGATGTATTTTTTGATTTGTAAAAATGTAATTTGAATTTTAATTTCAAAAAATACTTTGAGTAAAACATTGTTTATATTCATTTTCAAATAAAATATAGCATGTTTGTATTAGATTTTATATTTATTTTGTTATATGAAGTGAGAAAATAAAGAAATAATGAAAATAAATATGAAAAGCAGATTGTTAAGTATTTGCAGACTGGACGTGTTATTTTTAAATGGAAGTTATGTAGTTTTAAGATTTAATATTGTGGTAATGCTTCTATAGACAAAAAAGAAAAAAAATTGCACTTGTATGGATTTCTATTATATTTTTAAATGAATAAAATTCTTAACACTTTTCTCAATTTTTATAGATATAAATCTTCTTAGAACACAAATTTATTATAATGTTAAGTAATAATTACATTAATTGGTATTATATTGATTAGTCTCTTAAGGAATTATATAAATTAGAATAATCAACAATTAGAAAATGAAAATTGTCAACTTATGGCTTCAAATGTTTTCTTTGATTCACTGAAAATGAAAACATTTTAAAATTTATATTTATTGTATATATTTTTAGACCAATTTACTATTGGATTGTGCTATCTAAATTCAAAATGCTTTCTTAGAATAAAATAATGCAATTGTTTTATAATTCTTCAAAATTATGATGCACTAATGAATGAGATGGATGTATAAAAGATATTTATGTTGAAATTTTTTAAAATTGTAGCTTCAGTTTCATTGGGAATTAACATTTAATTTAAATATAAATTAGATTTTTCCATTCATTTCACAAAAATTATATCTAGGATATGTTTGTTTTTCTGTTCTGTTATGCATGAAACATTTTGTAAAGTGAATTAACATTACAAATATAACTGATCTGTGTTTTGATATAAAACTAAGTTATACCTAAATTCAATTAGTATTTGGATTTTAAGATTTTCTTGAAGTGTCTTCAAAATCAAATTGGGTTATTACTTGCTTGTTCTTGAATATTCTAGCCTGAAAAAGAATTATAGGAAACTTAAGAATCAAAATATGAGATTAGATTCTGATTTTAAACTAAAGAATTGTAATGGAAAATTTTCATAAAATAATTTATCATAATCCCACTTAAATAATATTTATAGTAGCTGAATAATATGAAAAATAGCATAGTATACAAAACTAAAATTGATGTAATATTAATTAATCTAAGACAATGAATGGAACATTGTTGTAACTCCTTTGGGAGCTCAGATGTGTTAAAAGTTGTACTAAAGGTTTTGTTCTTGAATTCAAGACTGTGTACATGGTGTCTTCTTTAATTTCATGACCTTTTTAAAAATGAGTCTATTATTTAAAGGAATCTGATATTTCTAGATGTGATTTTATGGATTGCACTGTGTAGTATCATTTGTGACCATTCTATTATTCTCAATGGCCGTTTTCACATTTGTTCCCTTTATAAAGGCACTTTTATAGAATACCATACATTGGTAGTTATTAAATATAATTATACATTATTTAGAAATAAAGAAGTTTGAATGTAAACTTTAATTTTAATTACTTTTTGATTGTGTAGCTATTAGGATTTAAATCTGTTCCCTAGAAAGTATTGTTTTTTGCCATCTCATTTCATCTTGCTCTATTTCATTTTAATATAAACATTCATTTTAAATCATTTTTATAACCTCATTTTTAAAATAAATTCTTACTTCTTATTCACATCTTAGATATTTAGTGTATTCATTTCTAATATTTAATTGAAAAACAAGATATTGACTGTAATACATTTTTTCAGAGACATAAAATTTGCAAATCTAATTTTTTCCTGCGTAATTTTTTATTTAAATAAAAATTATTTTTATTCATATGTTTGCTAGAATTTTTTTTTAGTAAAAAATGATAAAAACAGATTTGTTGGAATTTTTATTTTCACGTTTGTGGACAAAGCATGTGCAACTGTACTTGTTACCCTATGGTAAACTTGGCTAGAACATGTTATTGATAAATCAAAGGAAAAAACTATTTTAAGAAATGTGTATGTTGATATATATTAAATTGAAATCATATTGTTTGCATATTTATTAATTTTTTTTATTCAAAATATTTTAAAAATACATTTTAAAGATCTGAAAGAGTATAAATGTATTACATTTCATATGTTTGTTTTTGTAATTTAATGTTAAAGAGACTTTGCTCATTTCATGCTGTGACTGTTTTTAGTGTAGCAGTGTTTTTAAAAAATTTAGTTAAAAGTTTACTTCATCTTGAATCGAAGCAGGATTATACCCATTTTATTCTTAATCTGTATTTTAAACATTTGTAAATTAAATTTTCAAAATATATATGATGTAGTCTGTTTTGTATATGATTCATTAGTGTATATAATCATATATTTAATCTTGCTAAAAGCATACACATTTTGTTATAAGTTTCATAAAATGTATTTTTTCCTTTTGTATAAATTATATATAAATGATAAACTGTTATGTAATTTGCATGTTTTATATCTTCTGTAGTTTTCTTCAGTTGTGTTATATAGAAGTGGCTCGCATGAATAGAGCAGGAATAAAAATAAGAACTTTTTTTCATATTTTCCATTTTGATGCTTATACAACAAAACAAAAAAAAAATAGTTTAGCAAAGTGTTTTGCTAAAATAGTACTAAATGAAAATTAATTGGCGTCAGTGCCATTAAGGATTTTCTTTTTTTTATTCCTGCTCTATATGTTGAATATATACAATGTGTTTGTAACACACATTTTGTTTTGTATAAATTAGATTTAAAGATATTTATGTACATTGTTATGTTAGAGAATGCAAGAAAAATGTCTATTGCCTTGTGTAGATATGTTCAAATCTCTGAATGTATTTCTTATTCATAGTATTATTTTTTTAAACAACATATTTCTCTTGATTTCATTCATTTATCACAAAATTTGTTGTGTATTTGAAATTATATTTAAAACTCATAGAATATAAAACCCTAATAAATATGGAATTTTGTTTGCTCAAAACTAAAACAAAAGAATTCCTTGATATTTCACTTTAAAAAAGAAAATGCAAAACCATTTTAAATATAGAGAATAACAATTCTTATATATATTTTTTAATATTTATTTGATCAATTTTTTTTTTTGTTTTGTTTTAGGTATTAAAATAGCACTGTAAGAAACTTATGAAATAAAAAATTATATATTTTTTACTTTACTACAAGTTTTGTTACTTCTTTTTCTGTTTTTTTTTTGTTGATAAAATTACAAATTACTGCTGTCAATTCAATAAAACAATCTTGAAATTTCTGTTCATTGTCTAAGCATATTATTTTTGAAACAATTTATTAAACTTACCAAATGAAGCTGCAATTAGAATTTGTACTAGATTGAATTTTTTTTTGAAAAAATTTTTTGGGAAAAAAATCTGGAATTGTTTTCAGCAAAAATTATGAATTTCAAAGTAGAAGTGTTTTTCTTTTTATAATTTGAAAAGGGAAGTCATAGTCAAGTTTTATGTTATTCAGTCATTTTCTTGCATAGAAAGTTGTCAATCAATTAAGCTTGGAACATAGTATCACAAAAGAAATTTAATTTTTTAAATCATTCTGTCCTTGCATCAATATGGGAATCAAAATAAATAAATGTGTATTATTGGTAGTATTGTATTTCTCTTAACAATATTTTTTTTAAAGGATGAATTAAACATTTACTTTATAATTGTTTAATTATTTACTGAATATCCTGGGAAGAAGTTCATATTTGTTAAAAACTAGAATTTTTAATTGCTCAACATTGGTGTAAGATGAAAGTGTAAAAGGAAATATCATTAATAAAAGAGTAAATAAACTCTTTAAAATTGTTCATTGAGTTGATACAGCATGTTTTGTTAAATATCTTTTATGAGAATCGTTTGAAATAGCAAGTTTTATGACAATACTCTGAATTTTTTGTGTACATTACTATAATTTTATAGTACATTACTAAGAAATTTAATTTTTCGCATTCAATCATAATTGCATATAAGATTCTTACCTGCATGAACTCATTCTATGAATAATTTAATCTTTTATATTAGCTTTATGTGTTGCAAGGTAATTTGTTCTTTCAGTATTTATTAAACTAGAAAAATAAATATAACCTAAAAAAACAACTGTTTTTAAGAATGATTGTCGAACAACTTAGTATATTCTTAATGCAATGTTTGTACATATATGTTATGCTTCCTTTTACTTATTAATGTGGCATGTATGATTTCAGCTGGTGTTAATTAGCATATACAAGTAAAAAACTTTATAGTAAGAGCAGTATAGTGAAGAACTTTTTCATGTATTATACCTGTTTGAAGTTAAATAACATCTCTCATGAATGCAGTTCGACGGATTACTGTCCTTTTAATTAATCTGTCTTTACAAATTCATCACTTGATATCCCATTTTCAAATGTGGTAGCTTTTGCAGTGATGTTATTTGTGTACTGATCAATCTTACATCATCTATGTGTGAACTGCTTTGTTGATAAAGCAATTGATTATACTTTTGTATGATTTTAATGTTATTACATGTAGGAGAATTTGGAAATGTATTGATTTTTAAAGGTTTGAAGAAAAGCTCAAATTATAAGAGTTTCAAAATGGTAAACTTTCCTAGAATTTTACTCAAAAAATGTTTAGATATATTTAGCTTTTATTATGTATGTGAATGTTACACAAAAAGTTTTAATTTCTTTTAAAAAACTGCCTTTCGTTTGTGAATGGGAAAACTATTTTGTTACAGATTATAATGTGTTTAATCTAGATGTTTTGTAAATGTGTGCATATTTAACATTTATTAAATCCTAGGCTGTATAAAAATTATGTAATTATGAAAATTAGTATTTTTTTTATTAGTTTAAATAATATGAATGACATATATATATACATATACACACATAGGAATTACATCCTCTAAATATTCTAATGAGATAAAGTACTTATATTCAAAACATTTGTTAAACATTTTGTACTCGTAATTCAAATAGAACTTCTACACTGATATGCGTGTGTTTTTTTACAATGATTTTGCAAATACTTTTTCAAGTAACATTATCAAATTAAGAGAATTTACTTTAAATACTTGAATACTTATCTGAATGGATAAAAGTGCAATGCTTATCTTTTCAAAATACTGAGTATATCAAATTCTGATAAATTGCCTGCAATGTTAAGCCTGTGAGCATTTTCAAAATATTGCATTATCTGGGAAATATAAAACTTCAATAGTTTTTGTAGTAGTTAAAAAATTCTTGATTTTAATTATTTCAGATATTTCTAATGTGTTCTCAAAATTTTTATACGATTTTATATGTCAGTAATTTTTTTTTTCTCAACAGTTATTACATTTTAATCTAGCTGTGCTTATTGTGTATGCATGCAAGAATGAGTAATTCTTTTTACAAATTTTAAACAGTTTGGTTATAATTTCCGATTCCATTACTTGCTCATTGTACTCTTTTTCTTGGTATCCACTTTTATATGACTCTGATATTTGTAATGTGATTATCTGTGTTTACGTATATACTATGTATAGTAAATCTGTGTATTTGGGGGCCACTCAATCTGTGCATTATAATTAAAGTCACTGTTTTATAATTTTATTGTATTCTTAATAGCTCTTATATAAATGTAGCTCCTTATATGGAAAAAATGAGAACCAATGTTGGCAATTATGATTCAATTAAAAAATTCTTCTGAAAAGTTTACTTTCTTATTACTGTTCAGATTTATTCATTTTAATATATTGCACTTACTGATGGTATGATGTGGATTCTGAAGCAATTTAATCCAGTTTGAGTAGATAATTTAAAATTCATTTATTATCCTTAGAAATTTACTAACAATGTGACAGTCCGAATGAGTAGGATTGTGGTGACTTTTCAATACTGGATGAATAAGTGTAAGCATTCAAGGCCATTGTAGGGTCCCACTTGTGTAAGTGGAAAAATATTAATAACGATGAGTAACTTTTATATTTTAATTTATTATTATAATTTAAAAAATATTTAGAATTTTGATTGAAATTATTTGAATTCAATGAAAAAATAGTTTATGGATAAACAATGTTTTAGGCTTTTTGAAAAAGTAGTGGAATTTTAAAACTATGCACATTATTTTGTTTTTCAAGGAATATTTTGAGGATTAAGTTTTATGATTTCATAATTTGTGTGTGTATTATTTAAAATTTTGGATAAAAATTAATTTAAAATGATGAAATTCAGGATAAATATCAGTTTTTAAAACTTTTTACAATGAAGGATAATTGCAATGTGAATATTGTGTTGTGTATGCATAATATATGCAAGCATTTAAAGTTAAATTATATATATATGATACATATCTTGGGAAATTTATCTATAATCGCTCGAAATATTTAAATATGATTTTTGAGACTTTGGTAAAACTCATTAAGCAGTAGTGACATCTATTAGCTCTTAATGAAAACAATAAAGCAAACCCTGAAATTTTTTAAAAATTCAATTTCTACCTTTTTTAGATAAAATTTTCTTTACCTTTCTTTTTTTTCTTAGCAGAAATTATTTGAATCATTAATAAAAAAGTAGTATGCTGTATTACAATAAAAGCTACGAAATTTTAAATTTATAATTTTAAGAAGTATAGATGATTTTTTTTCACTGCTAAACCTATATTTTTGTTTCTAGTGGTTTGCTGTGTTTTAACTTGTTTTTATGTCATGCCATAGTTAATAACTTGCCTTGAACCCTGAAGGGACCTATGATTCTGCAGAATCCTTTTCTTAAAAGGATTTTTTTTTAAAAAAAATAATATGGAACAATACCTATCTTCACCTCTTAGCGAACGTCCAAGAACCAATATCACACATTTTCATACCGAAACAATGCCTCAGTTTTCATATAAAGTAAGGGGACATGGTACGATTTCCGCAAAATTTAATTTGAAACTCCTACAAACATTTAGGGGCTGCGGTAGCCCAGTGGTCAAGTTATCGGATCATGGCAGGCATGTCATGAGTTCGAGCCCAGTACCACACTAAGGACCCGCCGTGTAGGGCAGCGATGCACGTTTAATCTATCGAGTGTTCAAAGTCCTCTCGTTGGTTTGGTGTGGTAGTAAAGGGGTGCTAGCTTAGGTGTCGTCCTCGTCGCAGACCATGGTTCAAAATTACGAGGTTCGTCGGCAAAAGCCCTCGTGTAGCTGAACATTGCGACGTTAATATTCTCTCACTCACTCACTGTACAAACATTTACGTACACGAATGAAATTTGATTTACAGTTACGTCAAACTATGTATAACAAAAGTTGGTATGGTTTTGCGATAACATGATTGGTGTATTCGTACAATACTTCTTTTTAAGAATGCTTATTGAAAATTCCTTAAAAAATGTATAAATTCTGAGTTCAATTATTTTTTTTATTTAAAAAAAGTAAGTATTGTTTTGATTCACAAAAATGCATACAAACTTTTGTTGCATGTACTATTTACAATAGGTAAAAAAAAAAAATTCAAAGCATTAGGCACAATAGAAAAAATGCCGTAGCATTTTAAATGAAGACAAATTAATTATTTTATCTTTCTGAGATAAGCAAGGTTAAAGTTTTGATTTGCCATAGGGAAGTGGATAAAAACGAACGTAAAGCTATCATAATTATGCGTTTTTTAAGTTTAGAGCTTTCAAATTTTGTGAGGTTATAGAGAGAGAAAAAGTATATAAATAATAATTTATAGACTAAAAAAATTAGATATGATTTTTTGACCAATTTTTGTCAATTGAATCGTACTGTCTCCCCTTTTAAAGACTATATATATATATAAACACATAAACAGCCTTTTTGGTACAGTGTACGTTTTTTAAATTTAAAACATTAAATGCATAAGCAATTTTTTCTTTAATTTGTGCGGTGAGAATTCAAACGTTATGTTTTCAACCGTATAGTGACTTATTTTGCAGATGGGTGCTCATAGATTTTCTCTATTAAGTAGAAATAATTGATATTAAATCTTGACTTATATACATTAACTGAAAAATTTATTTAAATTTTTTTATACTTTACGAAAAGAATTCTGTTTGAAACAAAAACACTTTAATACAAAAGCAAAATTTTTGAAAAGAATCTATAAGACGCTGTAATATTCTCAGATGATATGCTGCACAAATCACAAGAAATAAAATTTTTTTTATTATTATTAAGAACTGTTTTTATGATGTATGTATGTCTAGAGAAAGTCGTCTCCGGTTTATTCTCACGTAAGTTTCATTCAATACTTTTATAAACTATTAGTTTCGCGAAAAAAAAAAAAATAACGCGGCAAACTACGAAGAGTACTTATAGTTTTCCTTTTACATTTTTTATGTGGTTTAATGGCTCGTGTGTTCCTGATATAAACCAGTTTTACAGCTTAGCTTTATTTTTCCAATTTATTACATTAAATTTTTTAAACTATTATAAATTAATTTCTAGAGTAAAAATGAATTTTACTGATATACAAAAAACATGGGAATTTTATCTATTATTCATTTTATCCGTACAGAAGACTGATTCAAAACTGATCAGTTAAACTCAACTCAAATGAAAAATTAATAGCTATAAAACGTAAAAAATGTAATTGTAGTTCAATCAATTGTGTGAGTCAGACTATTTCATCAGGATATCGTGTACTCATAATATCTTTTAAACTGTTTGAAGGAAAAATACTTTTTTGAGCTTAAGACTAATAACATTAATAATTTTTCAAGAAAAAAGTGTTTTTATGTGTAAATCTTATTACAATGAAATAACATTCAATTATATTTAAATAGATAACATTTTTTTTTTTACTTTTATTTCTCATCAAGCACATTTCAAAGTAAAGTAATCGAGGTAACCTTGTAGTTTTGGTCCTGAACTCGACACCGGCGTGTCATGAGATTTTGTCCTAATGCCACTGAAGACCCGCGGTATAATTGGACTTATGCATGTTAAATCATGTCACCCATCCGATATAGCGGTTAACGACGCTGACTACTGTGCTGTAGGCCCTGGATTTGAATCCCGGAGAAGACATGAATGTTTGTAAATCTATTGTGCCTTCGCGGCATGAGGGTACTCTAAATAGCCGCAAGTTCTTTCGTGAGGTCGGTTGAAGAAGAGAGGAGGGAGGTCTCTGACCACCTCCAGGGTGTTCTCCCTCAAAATCGTGACTGAAAAGAGCCAAATCGTACTGTCACCTGCATGGTGCTCAAAGCTAAGGCTAACGGCAGAAGTACAATCTAGCATTTTCCACGAATTTCTTGAGTCTCGATCTGACTACGTCAGACAGGTAGCATTAACAACAAGAAATCTGTGTAGACTGAAAATCCTTCCATTGTTGAGGTGTGGTTGTTTGAAGAGAGGTACATCAACTCGGGGGTCTTCCTCGTCACTTGACCGAGATTTATAATTACGTGAACTGGGTCACGAGGGTTACGTCCAATAACCCTCGCATTGTTTTATAGAGCAATGTTAATAAACATTCACTCACTCTAATGAAAATGTAAAATTTCTTGAAAAGTTAATCTTAAAAATCTGGTTATTATCAATTTTTTAAGAAGATATTAGATAACCTTTAGAGAGAAAGAAAATATTTTATGTGTATATCTAATAATTCATAATTATTTAAATCCCTTTAAGCAAAATTCTACAATCTTGAATAGTTTTCCTGTAAAAATTGTTGAAAAATCAACTATTTCATAACAGCTGACATAACTTTCATCGAAGTTTCCAAAATATAATTTATTTTGATTATACACTGGAGAAAATTGGATTAGGAAATTAATGAGCGAACTAGTTTGAGTAATTAAAAGTTTTAATTACTTTATTCATTTAGCATTTTTAATTTTCCTGTTGCTGAGCTTCTGTTTTTGAATTCCATTTTAATAGGACACGGAACACACACTCATCAATTAAATTTCAAGATTCTTTCCAATATATAAAAATTAATCTAATTCTTTCATTATTTACTTGACTCACACATAAATTTATACTGATTGTTTATCTCAGTTAAATAGAAAATTCAAGCATCTGAATCAACAATTTATTTTATATGATTATTTTTAGTTTCAATTTGTACTCATATTTTTCACCATCAAATGAATGAAGTAATTAAATTAATGAAAAATTAAATTATATTTATTGTTATTTTGAAATTATTTTTAATTGATTGATTATCTTGACCATCGAGTTATCATTTTTCAAAATATATAAACACTAGTTGTTTCCCACCGCTTCACTGGATATTTCATGATGCATAAATTTTTATGCTATCTATCTATTTATAGATATATCTATCTATCAATAGAGATATCTATTTATCTATCTATATCTATCTATCTTTTTCTATCTATAGATATCTATCTATAGGTATCTATCTATCTATAGGTATCTATATCTATCTATCTATCTATATATATATATCTATCTATAGGTATCTATCTATCTATCTATAGGTATCTATCTATCTATATATCTATCTATCTTTCTTTCTATCTTTCTATCTATCTTTCTATCTTTCTTTCTATCTTTCTTTCTATCTATCTTTCTATCTTTTTTTCTTTTTTTTCTTTATATATATATTCTAATAATTTCTCTAAAACTGAAGTAAGAATAATTTTTTGCACTCTCGTAACTCAATAACCAAGGGGATTTCCGCAAAACCAATTTTTCTCAGTGGATTTCTACTCTGTAGAATAAACATGCGTGTCAAATTTCAAGTTTAAGGTATCCGACTACGTTCGAAACGTGATTTTACAAAAACGTATAAACGGATAATATTTATGATATTTAGTGTCATTTAGACTAGAAAATATATATAAAATTGTTTTAAGAATATTATTGAAATAAAAAATTATATTTAAGTACAATATTTTGACAAAAAATGATCATAGAATGCAGGGCCGAACCTAGCAGATGTGCAGCGCGTGCACCGCACGCGGGTGGCCGCAAGCCGCCTAAAATTCTTTCGATCAAGCAAAATTTTTTGTGAATTTCTCAAAATAATATTTATAATAAGTTGAATAGAAATATGCTAAATTTTAAATAGTTATTGAAAAATCAAAATAAGTCCCGATTTCCCGATAGCATAAGATAGTTCGAGAAATATAAGAATGGATTTCAAATTCTGAGGAACATTCCCTCTCATCAGGGGTGTATCCTGTCTTATCAGGGGCCCAGTATCAATATACATGCCCCTAGCTACAGGGGCTCCGGACGTGTGTAAGCAAAAAGTCGTAAATTGTTAGTAATGGTCATGTTAAGAGTTCCTTTCTACTTTTATAGAATAGTATGTCATTGGCTTCAAACGATATAAATTTTCCGTGTGAATTCTGAATCTCAGGTACTACTATAAATAAGTTTAAAAGCTGGTAAAGTTACTCAAAATAATGAGAAAACAAGGAGTGGTTTGTGTCAGAAAGCAGGAAAAACTTCTCATTCAAAGCGGTTCCACAAAAGGATCGTTTGAAGTGAAATACAGATAACACTTGGGATGGAAAAATACATTCAGAATGTTCTTTGCTTGTAAATCAAAATAACCCTTCGTCTGTTGATTGATTGACTATAATAAACGTCACACCAAGAAGCTACATGAAGGTTTGGCAGTTGGAATTTTTTTTCAGAAGTGGTCCAGTGAAAGAGAATATTACATTTTATTTATTCCGGTTCTCTTTTATTTCTCTAACAACCAAAAGACCGAATGTGCATTCAGTCAGCAAGGGATCAGCTTCCGGTTCCGAGAAAGATCTGGCCCATAAGCGCCAGAAATCTTCTGTCCCCCTCCAAGTCTATAGTTAATTATTTTTTTAACGAGTATTCATGAGTTCTCAACGCTGGTCCCATGGGGGAAGAGGGAGGGGGCGTTAAGGAAGAATTTCGACACATGGGACAAAAGTAATGAAAAGCACGATCAAGATTTATGACATGCTTAAGGACGAATGAAAAGAATGGGGCAGAAGGACCCTCCGAAAAAACCTTTTCGAAGAAAACTGAGGAAATTTTGCGTCAATTTGACTTCCGAATGAGTCTTTGAGTACATTCATTTATTATTTACCATACTCTTAAAAGGATCCTAACAATAGCGCGAAATTGAAATAAAGCACACATAGTTATATTTATTTTGATGATTTTGTTTGTTATCATAACGTATTACGATAATTTTGTTTAGTAAAAAATGAAACAATCTATAATTTTTAAATATTTAATTTAAATTGCTTAAAACAGTGAAAAGAATTTTCAAAGAAATAAAGTATGTTAAGTTTACTTATATGTATGTTAAGATACACACAAATTTTTTTTTTTTATTGAGGTAACATGTGAAATAAACACACACACACAACACACACACACACACACACACACACACACACACACAGCACACACACACACACACACACACACACACATTACATCACACACACACACACACACAACACACACACACACACACACACAACACACACACACACATTTCACACACACACACACACACACACACACACATACACACACACATACACACACACACACACACACACACATATATAATTTTCTAATATACTCTAGACTGTTCTAAAGAACAGTATTTGTAAGATTGAATTTAAGCAAATTCTTTTCATTTTGTATTTAATGCTATTTGAAAAGTGATTTGCATGATGCAGAACTACTTGCTAAGATGTTTTGCACAGAAGATTTTGAAAGATATTATTTATACAAACTAATAATTAATTATTGATAATTAATTATAAAATACATAAATCATATAATTTCTTTAAAGTATTGTATAGCATTACGTATGTTTTAATAAAGTTAATCAAATTCATCTTTAACACAATCTAAGCAATATGCTAAACATCTTTAAAAGGCAACAATAGAAGTCAGAGACTATTGCAGAAATTTCTTATAAAAGCATTTAATGAAAGGTTTATTTTACAGAACAATAATAAATTTTGAAAAATATAGGTAAGGTTTTAGTTGCTCTAGTAGTATAAACTATTTAATTAAAGTGATAGAAATTCATTACAGAAACAAAAATATGATAAGCAATTTATAATGTAGACAAGAATTGAGTGAGAGAAAAGAAGATTTTCTCTCTCTCTCAAAAAAACAAATGTGAAAACTTATTCAATAAGTAGTAAGGTTGTATAATCTTGAAGTATTTTAATGTATTTAGTACAATTTTAGTTAAATTTTGATTTCTTTTGTGATATTGTGGCTGTCAAAAGTTTGATTATCTTAGAAATTTGAAATATTCAAAATGTTTATTGTTCTGTTTAGTCTCAAAGTATTAAGATATTTGAAAAAACAAACAAACAAGTATAATAATAATAATAATGTTTTATTAACTTTTATTTAGAAACTTTAAAAGGAAACTACAAATTCAGAGCATTGTGATTGTGTTCCTAGTTTTTTTAAAAAATCTTAGAATTTTTGAAAGCTTACTTTTGATGGAGATATTTTAATAATTTTGAATAAGTAATCTAGAAGCCAAGCTACGTTTTGTTCTAGAAATGAAACTAATACACATCCAATATTTTAATAATGGAACTAATTATCTATTACGCCCCTTAAATCCCCTTGGCACCCTGGAAAACGCACCTTAGGGCTCGATTTTCGTGAAATCCTTTCTTAGCGTATGTTTACTCCATGAAAGGAACCTGCCTACCAAATTTCAAGCCTGTAGGTTTAATAGTTCCGAAGATATCGTCAAAAGTCAGTGGATTGTCACTTTCTCCTTTATATAAATAGATTAACATTAAAGGGGAACCTATAACAGTGATAGCAAACCTATGACCCGTGGGTCAGACACTGACACACGCAAGCTTTTTAACTGATCCACAATTGCTAGGCAACCACTTGTTTGTTTCCGTAGGTTTATTTAGATTTTCTAATTTGTATGGATTATTTATATTCTATTTGTATTTTTTCTAGCACTACATTGACACAAAAGCAATTTAATGCAATTTATATATTCAGTTTGATCATTACAGTTCCAAAGCTACGCAAACGACAACAAATGTATATGAAAGTAAAAAGTATTTGAAATAAAGCAAAAGTGTGTGTTTTCAAAATATCAAATAAAGTGTAAAATTTTGTTCACATTTTGTTTGTTGAAAAAAATCGACAAACCTTAGCAAATAACCATATTTAAAGCCCTTTCTTCGGAAGAAATGCCCTTTTGTAAGGTTATATTCAGTTATATTTATAGAAATAGACTTCCCAGTGCCGATCTAAGCTCATTTCGGCCTTGGGCACAGAAGATCTACAGCCCCCTTGCAACTGGAGTATCGAAATTTATAGCCAGAAAATCTGGTTAAGTCCAGCTTATCCGGCCCTTCTGTGCTAATCCGGGATATTTGTAGGATACTGTGTAGCTTAAAGAAAAGATTTGATTATAAAGTGTATAAATGTGTGTGTGGGTTACCAATAAGTCGCAATATAATTAAAGATCCAGTAATAGAACTGGGAAAAAAATATTTTTTCACAAATATATAACGGGTTAAATTATGCATACATGTATTCAATTGCTTTAGATGAGAGTAATAATGTAAATGTTGTTATGCACAATTTGCAGTTTTTGCTCGGTATAAGTATGGAAATAGAATGAAAAAAGAGTTAATAAAACTAAAACGTTGAAAGGGAAGTGTACCGGTCTTGATATTTTTAAAGAATTTTTTTTTTTGATATTGCATTTAAAGAAATGGATATTGACTTTCAGTGAGTGAATAAATATTTACGTCGCACTGTTCAGCTCTAATCGAGGGTTTTTGATAACGGACCTCGTTATTTTGAACGATGGTTAAGTGACGGGGACGACACCTGAGTCGACACCCTCTCTCCTAACTACCATACCACACCAATGGACTAAATTCATGATGGTCACATGATAACGGCAATCACGTGTTTCCCATTGATTAAAAATTGACCTACTAGTTGTTCAACTTGTAAAATTTTGATAACATTTAAAATGTGATGATTGGGTAAAGAGTTCACGTGTTAAAATTCTTCAAACAGTTTTCAAAATTTTTAAAAAAAATTACTTACATTATACGAATACTTTTAAATTAAGTGTATTTTGTTTAATTATCTCCATTATTATATCGGTGACAAACATGTACTTTCTAAAAGAAAGTTTCTGCAAAAAGCAAAAGTTGGCAACAGTGAAGCACATGAACTAATTGGCTGGAAACGCGTGATTATATTTATGATATAATTATGACGTCGTATTAATTTATGAACTGAATGGCCGAAAACACGTGGCTCAGTTATCATGTGACTATGACGTCACATGAATTTAGTCCATTAGAGGATGTTTGAGCGCTCGACAGATTTAACGGGCATCGCTCACCTACACGGCGGGTCTTCAGAGGTACTGGGCTGGCCCCGAGTCCGTTACCTTGACCACTATACTACAGCGGCCCCTATAGACTTTCAGAAAATAGTTTCTGTAGTAAGCTGATGGTGCATCTAGTATGGTAGGGAAAAATGGTAAGGTTTTATTCAGTATCTCTCTCTTAAGGTATCCGACTACGTTCGGAACCGTGATTTTGCAAAAGCGTGTAAATGGATAATATTTATGATATTTAGCATAACTTAGATTAGACAATGTATATAAAATTGGGTTAAGAATAGTATTAGAATAAAAAATTATTTAAGTACAATATTTTGACAAAAAATTAACTTAGAATAACCTTTTCCCCAAATGTTCTCCTTTTGTAAGAAATGTTTGTATTGTATTAATATTTTGCCTGTATATAGCTCAGACCTCTATACAGAGGCTCAACTAGAGTTTTTGAAATGCATAACTTGGAAGTCGGTTTATCCATGTTTTACGACAACAGAGGGGAGAAATTTTAAGAAAATACGCCGATAACTATTTCAAATGGTTGTAACTCTGAAAATAATGTGAATTTTCAAAATCATATTTGGGCTCTGAACAGAGGTTTGAGCTATATACAGGCAAAATATTAATATAATAGAAGCATTTTTTTCAAAGTAGAACTTTGGAAAAGATTCTAAGTTAATTTATGCCAAAATATTGTATTTAAAAAAATTTTATTTTTTATATAATGTCCTTAAAACAATTTTTATACATGTATTCTAATCTAAGTGACACTAAATATCATGAAAATTATACATTTATGGCTTTTTAAATCTGGTTCCGAACTAGTCGATCCTAAGCAAAAATTTTACATTCTCTGAATGAATTTCCTTGCAAATACACCAGCAGATTTATGTGCGAAGCATGGTTTAAAAACATTTTCCCCGAAATGCGTTCAACTAATGAATACGAAATATGAACATAATATTAAAAAAATATCTGAAAATAAACAGCTACAGACTTCTTATTAAATACTTTGTAATCAATTTTGTTATACATATATATACTAATAAATAATACTTCACATTGTATATATTGTATGTAACTTTCGTTACTCCTTGTTCATTCAAACACTTGTTGCCATTTGCACCAAACACGTAAGAATTTTTAACCCCACTAAAAATTTTTAAATCGTCACACCACGCCCATTTTACCTATATATATATATATATATATATATATATATATATATATATATATATATATATATAGTCTAAATCTCTACAAACAGAGATGAACATCCATCAATCAAGATCTAAAACCGCAGAGACAGTAAGAAAACCTCATATTGAAGGGAACACATGTGCAATCGAAATTTAAAAATGGATGCTCTATTACTCTTATAAACATTGCTGACTTAGGACAGCTTATATATAAAATAATTTATATAAAGTTGGGGTTGAACATGTTTTGTGCCAACACCTTTCCCCCTTCATGTTAATAATACTGAGCAAAAACCTATTGAAAATAATGGATAGGAATGCCTAAATCCATTGCAAGATAGACCTAAAAATTGCACTTAAAAATGCAGAGCCCTCGCTAAATCTGAGGGCAATAAATAAGTTATTGCCACATTCTGGACCCAAAAGCAAATTTAAAGCATGTGAATAACTGAATTGTAGCACTTAAAAAGAGTATGAAAAGAATAGAAATAAAAATTAAAAGAGAGTTTACAAACTACCATAACTTAAGTGACACTAGAGTTATATATGAATTAAATAAATAATAAAAGTAATTTTATCTAAAATGAAATTTAGAATAAAATTTTAACTAATGAAAAATTTAAATTAATATAATAAAAATATTATTATATCTAATAAAATTTTAATATATATAAATATAAAAATAAAAATAAAAATATATATAATAATAATAATAATAATAATAATAATAATAATATTTTAATATATATATATATAAAATAATAAAATATAATATAAAATAAAAATAAAAATATATATATATATATATATATATATATATATATATATATAATAACCCTAATATACAGTAGGAAAATCACACAATGAAAGACATGAGCAACTGAGATTAAAAGTTATAAATTATAAAATGGTTGCTGCAGTATTATAAACATTGCTGATTTAGAACAGCAAATATAAAAAATAATTTATATGAAAGTGCGGCTGAACATGTTTTTTGGCCAGCCAACCTTACCCCTTTATGTAAATAATACTGAGCAAAAACCTTTTGAAAGTAATGGATAGGAATGTCTATAAATCCATTACGAGATAGAGGTAACTTACCTCCGCGCTAAATCTGAGGTCAATAAATAAGTTATTACCAGATTCTGGACCCTAATGCAGATTCAAGGCTTTTGAATGGCTGAAATGTAGTACTTAACAAAAGTATAAAAAAAATAGAAATAAAAATTAAAAAGAGAGTTACAAATTACCATAACTTTAGTGACACTAGAGTATATTTGAATTGAATAATAATACGTAATTTTATCAAATTTTAGAATATGGAGGTAACAATAACTAGGAAATATGTAAATTTATAGTAATTAACTATTATTCATCTAAGAATTTTTAATCCTTACTATTTCGAATAGCTTTATTCATATAACTATTAATAAAATTAATTGGGTATTTCTGATTTAAGCAATATTTAGTAAAATGTTTATAGTTATTTATTATTTCTGATTTTTTGACACTAGAAATTTATTGCGTTGTATATATATATATACATATTTATACATACACACATATACACACATTCACACATACATACATATATATATATATACAGAGAGAGAGAGTGAACTAATAGTAGGAAATGAAAAAGTAGTGGTTACTGTGATTAAGAAAAGCTTCATTACAAACAAAAAATAAAAATTTAATAAATCAGCCAAATAAAGTGTTTGAAACAGAAAAATGAAAATTCACTTTACTTATTTAAAAAGCAGGGGAAAATTGCTTTAATGTTTTCAGAATGTATAGTTGAAAAGAACACGATGTATGTTAAAATCAGTATAAAAAAAGTTTTTGTGTAGCGGTGAAACTAAAAATTCTAAAATGTCTGAATTTGAGGTGTGTATTTTAAAAGCAATAATATTTGTATAATGTTTATTTAATCTACGTAATATTAAAAAAAAACACGTCTTATATATTTTTTTATCTGATCTCACGGCTCTAAGAAGTTTCACAATCCTCTTTTCTCAGATTCCAGATCAAGCTTCCTTCCTTAGAAAGTAAAAGAAAGATTTCTTGGATTCTACAAAGGAATAAATTTCTCGGGAAACTTCTAAAAATTCAGTCAACGTTCATATAAAGAATTTTCGGCTTTGTTTGAAACTCGGATTTTAAGATGGAATAAAACGGAAGAGAATAAAAGAAGCTTAAAAAGAATTTACTGTAGCGAAATTTAAAACTGTTTAAAGTAGGCTGAATAAATGTAACATGGGAAAAAATAAAGATGATAGCAATGCGAAACCAAATAACTTGAATGTATACAAAACAAAAAACCAGAAAAATATCTGTGCATTAAATATAAGTACAAATATTTAGCATTATGTAAAAGCTATTAAAGAGAAAAGTATT
Organism: Trichonephila inaurata madagascariensis; assembly: GCA_019973955.1. NCBI lineage: Eukaryota > Metazoa > Arthropoda > Arachnida > Araneae > Nephilidae > Trichonephila > Trichonephila inaurata. The sequence goes on from BMAV01025760.1 coordinate 99,466, forward strand.
TATACTTAATAGATACAATGATAATATTGAAAGTATTTAGGAAATTAAAAAGAAACTTTTTTGTATATATACAGTCGCGAATTTCGATAATTTGAATTGGAGGGGCCAATGAAAATCTTCGAATCATCAAGAGGGTAGGAAAAAATCCCAAAATACGCGAAGCGAATTTTTTTTTCTAACACATTTAAATTTTAAACTGTATAATAAAACAACAAAAGTACATTTGTATAAAATTACTTTAAAGTATTTTTAAAAACTACATATTATACAGATGCCATAAAAATCCTGTATTAAAAGAATACATTTATGTAGTAATTCTCGAACAGGTGACTCTTTCACGCCCCACCAAATCTCTTCCATTCCTCATTGGAAATAAAATAGTTTCTCACACGGTTCCCTCAGACACTGTCTCCAACACCATTGGTTCTTAAAGGCAGGGTCTAATCCGACCCATACCCTATTGCAGGGATGGCGAACCAGTAGCACACGACACAATATTTTGGGCACGTCTGTGATCAAAACGGTTTGCATTTTATTTCAAAATAACAAAGTTCAGTATGAAGTATTACGAACAAACGCGAGTGATTGGTCGCGGGTTGGCAGTGAGCACACTCGTTTGTTATTGTCTTGCCTTAGTTACGTCGTGGATTACAGTTGCTTATGATGCAAAATTTTTCTACTCATAACATAGTCAATTTCTTTGATGCAACTGCATTTTAAAATTTGTGTTATATTTACGATTTTTAACCTGTTACTTAATATGGCTAGTTCAGCAAAAGAACAAAAAGTGCAAGGCAGTAAGTGTAAAAGAGAATTTCAAACTAAGTGAATTTAAAAATATGGCATGGTTAGTAAAGGTGACAAAATGGTGTGTGTTTTATGTTCTGGAACAGTGGTATGCAGAATATCGTCTGTAAAATGGCATTCTGAAATAAATCACGAATTCTCTTGTCAAAAAAGTGAACCATAGCAAAAATAATTAATTGTTTAGAAACCATTTGTCAGATGAAGTTATTTGTTATCCAATCAACAATAAGAGAAGTCACTTTAAATTTACTTTAACTTGAATTACACGTATAACTAAAACATTTGCAATTATACAGTGCAAAAAGTACTTTTTTCGTAGAAAATAAAGAGTATTGAGTTGTTAGTATTTGGATTTATAATTTGTCTAATGATCACAAATCAAAATTATTTGACGGCCCGTCTAGACCTCATTATACACTTCTTTAGAAAAAATGGCACATTGATCTAATTGATCTGCATCTATTGAATGCCCCATGCTATAAGTCATACAAATAAGCCATAAATCTTCATGTCAGTCCGACGCAAAAAACCCAATCCTACGCATCTCTTTTCACAATACCAGACCATTCTTTCTGAACACATGTGTAGCAAAGCCACGTGTTAAACGAAATATATGGACAACTGAAAACAGGTGCGGACAGAACTGTCCACTTGAAGGAGGAAAGCAATAAAAGTGCCTTTTCGCCTGAGGAACCGGGAAACTCAAAGAAAGGGTAGCGAAAAGATGATCATTAAAGGAGCTACATTACAGGGGAGAGAAGCAGAGACAATACAACGCAAATCATGTAAGCTCCAACCTGTGTGTTTTGCTACTGAACTCTAGATTGTAAGTGTTCGAATTGTCGAGAGTTTTATAAGATAACTTCATACTATTGCGTGTTGTAGTTTAACCAGCTGCAGATTTTACTTCCAAATATTGAGTGTAACAAAACGTATTGTTTTACTTCGAAATATCAAGAGTTTTTCTAGGGACTAAGCATATACTTCGAATTAGTGAGAGTCGACTGTATATATATATATTCTTTTTTACAAATTGATGCAGCACGAAAAATGAAATTTTCTAAGATTCCATAACGTTGTAATATTCGTACACATTAAGCTAAACGTTTCAATAAGTTGTTCTAGAATTAAAAGACGTAATATATATATATATATATTGATTGATTGATGATATGTCGACATATTATATGTCGCACTGTTCAGCTACACGAGGGCTTTTGGCGACGGACTACGTAGTTTTGAACCATGGTCAAGTGACGTAGATGACACCTGAGCTGGCACCCCCCTCTCCTAACTACCACACCAACGGGAGGACGTTTCAGTTCTCGACAGATTTAACTTGCATCGCTGCTCTACACGGCGGGTCTTTAGTGGCACTGGGCTCGAGCTTGTGACAAGGTAAGCTACGATCCGATACCTATACCACTCGGCTACCGCGGCCCTTATATATATATATTGTGTTCTTGTTGCTAATGTCACCTGGGTGTCAGATCGAGGCCCACGAAATTCATCATGTAAATGGCTAGATTGTAGGCCTGGTCTTAGTCATAGCTTTGAGCTCTATGCAGGTGACAGTACGATTTTGCTCGTGTCCACCCCAACTTTGAAGGAGAACACCCTAGGGTTGGTCAGGGGCCTCCCACTTCTCTTCCACATCCACCAACCTCACGAGAGGATTTGCGACTTGACGGCAATTTAGAGTACCCCCATGCCACGAATGCTTTATACATTTACAAACATCCATGCCTTCTTCAAAATTCGAATCTTAGGCCCTACGACAAAGAAGTTAGCGTCGTTACTTCAATAAACACTATACCGGATGGGCGGCATATATATTGTTTGTTTGTATAATGAAATAAAATTTTAATACAGTTAAAAAAAACAGGATAAAAAAATGTGATTAAAAAATTCTTAAATTTTGTTTTACAGGGCTGAAAGATAAAATTCTGTTGTAATTAAATGGAAGTAATATTCCAATTAAAGAATATTTTGAAGAATTGAACCTGTGCTGTAAAAAAAAAAGAGTTCTGAATAACCTTAATATTTAAAATTTAATTCTATTATGATTGCTTAGAAACAACTATATGTATCTTTTACAATATTGAGTTTAAATGATGAGATTTTGAACTTTTAAAACAATCTATTTTTGATGTCTACAAAAGTAGAACTGTAAGGAACATTGAAAACTAATTGTATAAAGATTCCTTCCCTCGTTTGAAATAATTTCATATAACTGAAGAAATAATATGCAGATCAGAGGAAGGAAACTAGCACATTTAAAGTAACCTAAATTCTGTTGTTTGTATAGAGTAAATTCTGAATATAAATTTTTATTTTCAAATAAAAAAGTTATTATTTTTTAATACATATTTATTTTTAATTTTGTTAGGAAATTAAGTGCTAGATAATTTTTTGTATTCTTATGTGCAAACTAGAATGTTCTGTTTTAAATCTACTTGCATGTTTACAATTAATGCAACTTTAAACAATTACAAAGCCTGCATTAAAACTAACATGAAAAGTTACTCTTGGTGTAGACGAGGCATTTATTTCTTACCTTGAGTAACAATAATATTGACTCTTGAAAAGTCGAAATGAACGAATTTCCAGTCACGTCTGCAGAACATTTCGGTTCAGATTTGAAGACTGAAAAGATTTTTAAAAAATGGCAGCATTTCATGAAATATTCTAGACATATGGAATGGTTTCTGAGTTTTGTCAAAGACAAATAGAGCTCTTTTTACTTTCCTTTTTCATTTTTTCCTGGGAAATTTTTTTTGAATTTCTTTCTTTTTTTATGCATCTGAAAAATTGAAAAACAGTTCAAAGATATTGAACCACTGACATAAATACCAATTATATATAATCGGGAAATCTTAAATTTTTCCAATATTACATACATAGACACGCACTTGCACACACACATATATAATAGATAGAGAAAGAGAGCATTGCAAAATAGATTTAACTTTATTTTAATTTCTTCAGCCGAAACGTTTATTAAAATATTTAATAGTTTTATATATGTAAATATCTGTCGACGTTTAAATAAATATCTTGATCAATTTATCGCTCGTTTTTATAGCCTCACGCAAACAAACATTTTCTTCAATACTCTTTAGAGTACATTCTGTTTTTTTTAAAAATGGTAATACAATAAGGATCCAGTACTGAGTATTAAATCTTGTTTATAGTCTCTTTTGTCCTCGTTACCTTCTTATGAATTTTTTCCAAATAATTTTGTGTTGCCTTAAAAATGCAAGGGTTTAAATTTTAAATACCAATTTTAACAAATTAAAATTTTAAAACCGGAGTTCATATTAGTGTGATGAGCGGATAATTAAAGATACATTGTAAAATTACACAATTTTTTTTTAAAGGACCGACTACGTTCGGGGCCGTGATTTTGAAAAAGGTGTATAAATAGATAAATTTATGATATTTAGTGTCAATTAGATTAGAAAAAAAGTTTTATAAAATTGTTTTAAGAATATTTTTACAATAAAAAAATTTTTTAAGTACAATATTTTGACAAAAAAAAACATAGAATGACCCCCTTTTTAAAATGTTCTCCTTTTGTGAAAAAAGCTTCTATTATATATATATTTTTTTCCGGTATATTAAACTCAGAAAATCGTACAGAGGCTTAATAAGAATTTTTTTAAGTATAAACTTAGAAGTGGGTTTATCCATGTTTTACGACAACAGGGGCAATTTTAAAGAAAAAACGCGATGAATTTTAATGGGGTTTTAACTCTGAAAATAAAAAGTGAATTTTTTAAAAATCATAGTTGAGCCTCTGACAGAGGTCTGAGCCATATACAGGCAAAATATTATTACAATGAAGCTTTTTTACAAAAGGGGGAACAGTTTGAAAAAAGGGTTTTTCTAAGTTAATTTTTTTCCGAAATATTGTAATTAAATAATTTTTTTTTCAAAAATTTTATATATAAAACCATTTTATATATGTATTCTAATCTAAGTGACGCGAAATATCATGACAATTATTCATTTATGCGCTTTTTTAAAATCATGGCTCCAAACGTAGTCGGATACCTTAATCTAATAATTTAGTATATTAATAACTTGATGGAAATAACCTACGAGAGTGGAATAAACTGAACCTTTACCAGTAATAAAATAATGAGGTTATTCAAGTATTATATATGTATTCAGGTTATATATGTATCAAGCTTTGAATAACATCCAAACAGGAACGTCTTACTACTTCTTGAGGCCCTGGGCACCAACTCAAAATTAGGCCCTAGGCTAGTACACAAATGTAAGCCCCACCTATAACCCTTAAAAGTATACTATGTATAACTTACGTTGTCAAATACCCGTACAAATAATAATTTGAAAAAAATAAATGTGCATGACTTACAATTGCGTAAACCGGCTTGACCGACTGCCGCCTTGAAACCTGATGAGTAATAATGGTGTATGGTGGTAGGCCTCAGCCTATATATGGACGACGGTCATCACATGTATCACATATATCGTCCGAATATTCCAGTTTTTCGGAGAATACAACTGAAAATAACATTTGGCAGTGGAAATTACTTGAATTATGATCTTATAAAGGCTTAGTTGAGACGAGACGAGGCCCCCATTGCAGCCGAGGCACTTGGCCCGGGTCCAGTTTGCCCAAGCCTTAAAAAGTCCTTGCAGATAAGCAGTTTTCAAATCTAACATAAGATCATACATCTCCACGAGTTATTATCTAACTCGCTAATTCCATAATAACATGTAATAAAAGTCAATCTTTACATTTACAATCACAAAACCTTTCCTTACAATTACAATCTCACCATTCTCTCACTCCAGATTTCTTTAAATATGAAACTTAATCTGACATATATCACGGTTCCTTCACAAGTTGAGTTTCTCAAATCAATCAAACAATTCATAAAATAGATTTCCATAGAGGTTAATTGAAAACGCGTTGAGAACCATTATACAAAATCAAATATGTTTCTAAGGTGAATATGATTAAAATCAAATGTACTTAAATTTAAAAAAGAAACCTTGATAGTTGTTTTTAAATGTCATAGATTAATTCATTTCTAAGTGATGAGAGTTTGCTTTTGTTATTTTTATTATTGCAATCAGTATAAACTTTCTGCATTTAAAGGACTTGAAGCTTTAAAAAGAGAAAGAGGAATACGATTGTTATAGGCCTAAAATGGAAAATCACTTTACATCAGAGAAAAAGTTCAAGCATAATACTTTCGTTCTTAGAATTTCACTTTAGAAGATGCTAACAGATTCAGACAACAATTCAGTTCTCTTTCAGTAAAACATTCAGTAAAATGCCTACATTTCTCTGGAATAAATTTTTAGAAATTTGAATAAATATCTATTTTTATTTTATCCGGAATAAGAGTTTACTCTTTGCGCTACTGAAGTCCATAAACTCCAGATAGCAGTGTAGAATTGCTTTAACATTTTATTCAAAGCAGAAAGGGAACTTATTCAGAATGTTTTGCATTCTTAGCTTTTCGAGTAAATATTTGTTTGCAATATTTCTTTTTTCCTTTTGCTTGCTGAGTAATATTTTGACTAACAATAATAGACATAAAGTTTTTACAGCTGAGTGATTTGTAGAAATTCAAGTAAATATTTTTGCATTGTTTGGTGATATTTATATTTTAGATCTTTTGTTTCAGTAGTAAAAAGTAAATGTTTAAAAAATGTTTTCGGAATATAAAATATTTCAGCAATAAATATACGTAGTATATTTCATTTTTCCCAAATAATTCAATTTTGTATAACAAAAATATTGCATTAACAATCCTTATGCAACAGAGTCGTATTCAATTCATATGAATTCGATTCATATGAATTTAGTAATAGTATTACCTTTTTGATATTGTATGAATTTTCATTTTATCTATTTTAAAATTGTAGAAAAATATTGTAACATATAAAACTTTGTATCAACTTAAACAGAAAGGGAAAAATATCTGTTGTGTGTTAATTGATATTATAAAATAGTACGGACGCACGCACGCATACACACATTCTCACCACAATTTTTTTCTCTCTTTTTCTTCCTTTGAGGTACAATTGCTGCACCAAGTGATTCAGACACAGTTCTTCCTCTACTCTTTTTTCTCGAAAAAAAGGGGAGGTAAACTATCTCTGTCATTGGTACAGCATATATACTACCTAGTTTTAAGAGAAAATAAGCATAACAGAGTTTTTCCACATCTTGTTAACCCCTTAACTGTGATATATATTTCAGAAAAATGGAGCAAAAATGGAAAATGTTTTTGACTGTTTTTAATTTTGTTCTTTATATTATTATAAAAGTTAGAAAATGCTTTTTTATTATAAAAATAAAATTTTAAATGCAATAACTACTATATGTATATAATATTTTTACATATACATCAAAAAGTAATGGGTTACACACATATCTTATTCAATTAGAACAAATTAAAATTTTGAAGCTAAATATAACATAATATAAAAACACAACAATATGATTTTCAACTCATATTTTACAAACCTTTTACAGTATGGTCAGTGGCGTAACGGAGAACATTTGGACCTCCTGTAAAGTCAGGTTTTGGGCCGCCAAGTCGGATTTTACAAAGGGTAGGTACTTCGTGGCAGAGTCAGGTTTAGAGAGGCATCCTAGAACCCTGGCCCCTCGCAATGCGGGGCTTGCGGGGGTGTACGTTACGCTACTGAGTATGACAGTGTTTCTCAAACTGTGGGGCATGCCCCTTGAGGGGCGTGACAACTCTACGAGGGGGGCGCGAACATATTGAAAAGTCGAAAACAAAAGATTATTTTAAAAAATTATTAATTTACTGAAAGTAAATAAACAAAATGCCTTCTGACATAATAAAAATTAAAATACGAATTTATACTGATATATTATACTTATAAATGTATCAGTGCTACACAATGTTTTTTATAATTAATTTAACAATACTTAGTTAAGAACAAGTTTAATAGTTACCATTGACCCCATGGGACTCTGTCAAATATAAAATCATATACAAAAATCAACACTTATTTTGGTAATTTTTTGTACGGTTTATAATAAAAAAAATTCCTTAACTGCCGATTAAAAGTTGCGTGATTCGCTTCCCAATGTCAACCGTTTTCAATGTAGGCGCACGTATGGGATGCATCGAGTGTGTGTGTGTGGGGGGATAAAGAAGCAAATAACCTGAAATAAGTAAATCCTTCGCAAACATTGACAAGCTCCTTTTATGGCATTCCAAAATCTTCAGAATAATTTTATGGAAAGCAGCGCAGAGAAAAAGTCTTACTTTGGAAAGAAGCATATATACGTCCCGGGAAATTGACGCTTTGGGTGACAGAGATGTTTATATACTTCGGTGGCACTTAAGAGGTTAAAGTCGTATCGTAGTTTTATGATCAATGTATATTATTGAATTCAATACATTGTTATTGTTTGAGGGGGGCGCGACTAAAATTATGATTGAATATTGGGTCGCGAATATTGAAACTTTGAGAAGCACTGGAGTATGGTATGTCTCAAAACATGGTAATACACACAAGCCCCTATTACACTCTTTGCAAATAACTCGTATCTCACGTCTTATCACTAATCATACCACTAATGTCATACATCTACTGGGAAAATAGTGAATTAAATGTCCTAAAGTAGAAACACACTCAGTTCGGGCATCACAAATTCTGCACGTAGTAGTTGCATGAAACTGTATTTAGGCGACACCAGCAAGGGGTTAAACAAAAAATTAAAACGCATGTTTTTGACACATTTTACTATTGCACTTTAAAAAGAATACTGTGTTGCCAACGTGCAAAAATATACCTTATGTATATGTTCAGTACAGTATGCACAGTATGAAAGATGTTCTAACAGAATACACTTACTAAATGTGGTTACCAATTTTCGAGCTAATAAAGTACAATGAAGACTAAAGAGTAAAGAAAGCATTGATCAAAGCCAAATTACACTACACGACCAAAAATACAAGAAAAATTATAAATATGAAAATCCTGTTTAGAAAATCAACAAAAGGGATGTTATTGACAATCTAACTTCTAATGATTCATTATATTTTATTAAAATCATAGAATATGATGATCACTGTGTGTTAGGATCAAACAACACAGTTAGGACAATTTTAAAAATAGAATTAAAAAAAAGAATTTGTAATTCACTATTTACATCCGCTGCAAATAAATATCTGAATATTTACCTATAAGTTTCAATGTAAATAGAAACTGCTAATAACAACCGCAGTCTTCAATTTCAACAGTTAATGTCCAAAGAGATTAACTAATAGTATATTTAATATTGAAAGACAAGAATTACTTCTTTCAAATAAAATCAGTCAACTGAAATAACACACACATCAATAGTTCTACATTTTGATATTTTTTTCCTTGAAAAGAAAGTCAATAACTGTTTAAAAGTCGTATACGCAACTTCGTGCATATTAAAAAGCAATAAAAGCCTTTATTCACTATTTTCATTTGGTTACTGAACAATTTTAATCATTTAATATCTGTTATTCAAAATTCTCTGTTTACTTTATTAGTTTGAAGTACAGCAACTAAAGCAAATAACTCATCAATTTTACAGAACTAAAATATGCAATTGGATAGGAAGATAAATATTCTTCCTTTGTAGTTATTAATGCAAATTTTAATCAAAGAACACTATAGGATTTGAAACGTATTTCTAATATTTACTCTGTTATAAATAAATAACAATGGTAACTTAAAATTTCATGACCGTACTTCACATAACTTGGTATGATATTAATTTACTAGAAGTTAAAGGAAGTAAAGAGTTTAGTACAGTGCTTCTCAAAGTTTCAATATTCGCGACCCAATATTTAATCATAATTTTCATCGCGCTCCCCCCTCATACAATAAAAACAGTAGAACCTGTTTTTGTGCGGTCCTTTTCATGCGATTTTGTTTTTGTGTGACCGCATAAAAAATATTTCTCCAGTATTTCGATGAATTTGCTTGTTATATGTAAAAATTCATGAAAATTTCGAATATTTTTTTTGTGCGGTTATTTTTATATGGTTCCTTTCTACCTTACAAAAACAGGTTCAACTGTACTTTGATGCAAAAACTACGACATGACTTTACTACGACATGACTTTAACCTCTTCAGTGCTACTAGCGTATATAAGCGTCTCGCTCAGTCAAAACGTTAATTTCCCCGGACGTATATATACGTATTCCCGAAGTACGCTCTTTTCTGTGCAATGCTATCCATAAAATTATATCGAAGACTTTGGAATGCAATAAAAGGACCTGGACAATGTTTCGAAGGCTTTACTTATTTAAGATTATTTGCTTCTTTAGTTCTCTCCGCCCCCAATACATCACATACGCGCGCCTACGTGGAAAACGGTTGGCATTGGAAAGCGAATCGCAAAACTTCTAATCGGCAGTTAAGGGATTAATTATAAACCATGCAAAAAATTATCAAGATAAGAGAGAGAGAGAGAGTGTTAATTTTTGTATATAATTTTTGGTAATTATTAAACTTGTTCTTATCCTAATATTGTTAATTTAATGATCAAATACATTGTGTAGCAGTGGTACATTTATAGATGTAATATATCAGATTGATTGATTGAATATTAACGTCGCATTGTTCAGCTACACAAGGGCTTTTGGTGACGGACCACGTAATTTTGAACCATGGTCAAGTGACGTGGACGACACCTGAGCTGGCACCCCTTCTCCTAACTACCACACCACACCAACGGGAGGACGTTTCAGCTCTCGACAGATTTTAACGTGCATCGCTGCCCTACACGGCGGGTCTTTAGTGGTACTGGACTCGAAATCGTGACAAGGTAAGCCACGGTCCGATACCTATACCACTCGGCTACCGCGGCCACATGTAATATATCAGTGTAAATATGCATTTTATTTTTTAATATGTCAGAATGTGTTTGTTTTCTTTCAGTAAATTAACAATTTTTTTAATATGCTCGTGGCCCCTCGTAGAGTTGTCATGCCCCCAAGGGGAGCACCCCACAATTTGAGAAACGCTGGTATAGTATAAATATTTAGGAGATAAATACACGAAATTTATTTCCTTTTGTTAAGTATATGCATATATGGTAGATGAGGGTCCACACCACATCCGGGTTAAAAATGTGTAGCTACAGTTCATATTTAAACACATTTAATTAGTTAAAAAGGTGATGGCACAAAACATTTAAGGATAGATTGAATAAAGAAGAAAGCGGTTGCTGCCCTTAACATCAGAACAGTGGCGTAACGTACACCCCCGCATCTCGAGGGGGGGGGGCAAATCCGGACTTTCATTAAGTGCCTACTCTTTGTAAAATCCAACATAGGGGTTCAAAATCTGACTTTGTAGGGACTCAAATGTTCTCCGTTACGCCACTGCATCAGAAAACTAAAACACTGAGAACGTCCAATTAACTGCTCGATCTCCCAAACTTGTCTGCTGGAATCACGGTAACAGTTAATGTAGTGGTTACAGTTAGGAATCATTGCTGCGCCAACAAGCGTAGACGGATGCTGCACACACACATATATATATATATAATCTTTGGTTCTCTGTAATGTTTTGCCACTTTCTAGTTTATTGTTTTGATTTTAGGAGAGTGGCCATGGTAGCCTAGTAGTTATGGTCACGAAATCGTGGCTAGAGTATCATGAGTTCGCGCCCGATACCACTGAAAACCCGCCTTGTAGAGGGGCTGTTGCATATTAAATCTATCGAGTCTCAAAGTCTTCCCTTTGATGTGATGAGAAGTTTCGGAGAAAGTTGAGCCCCTCGCGGATATCATCTTCTTCACTTGACTAAGATTCGAAATTACCAGGTCTATTACCAAAATCCATCTAAAAGAGTGTGCGACGTTAATAAAAACTCACTTGATTAAAGTTAAATTCTGAGTAATTTAGTGTTATTTATATGGTTATAATTTCATGGTGATAAATTTTTTAAACACTATAGTTATTTGAAGTCAGTGAGTAATTGCTAATATCGCACTTAAAGCCGTACCAGGGCTATTGGCGGCGGACTTTTTAATTTTGAACGTTGATTAAATGACGAAAACGACACCTGAGCTAGCACATCACTCACAGATTTTCTGGATAAAATCTACATATAATTAAAGTAATTGCTTCAAGGAATAAGATGTTACATTATTAATTATCGAACATGGGAAATATTGATAAATGTTTTGATGAAAGAGGCTTAATTAACAAATTTAAATTTTAAACGACGTTTTGAATTTAGCTTTTTGAAAAAAGAAAGAAAAATTTAAAATATGTTTGCGGAAAGATGAATCTTCTTTAAAATTTAAAACTTGCCCAAAACCAAAATTAAATGGGGCCCGGGGGTCCAAAACTTCCCTTCTATGTCGACGCCCTTGGCGAATAAACGTTGAGTCCGGGGTTTATGTTGTGGAGTTTAGACAAAATATAGAAGAACAATCAAAAATAAGGCTAGAAGAAAGTTGAATGTCAGGTCACAAGTATTATTTGGCCAACAGGGGATGTTTTTATCCCTTTAAAGCAGGGGTTCTCTCAACCTTTTCCCCAGGCTGGCTACAAAATAGCAGGTATTTAAGCGGGCCCCAAATTTGAGTATAATGGCGGAAAACACTATAATACCAAAGCAGCATTGGACAAAGCAAAATTGATAAAAATATTAAACCCATTGTTTTTATTTTGATACTTTATTAACCCTTCTACCGAACACACACAAAAAAATATTTACTCTTATGTTTTTGTTTTTTTTACTGTGTTATGGAATACTTTTGATTCCCTCTCATCTATGACCAAGCATCTTGTTTACTTTCTACCATCAATTAAAGCAAATGAATAGATTTGATTGCTTCATTGATGAAATTCACCGCTAAATTTTTAGTTCATTGTTCTTAGATAATTGAATTTTTGTGAAATGGCCACTGGTAAAGGGCCCGGTTTAGAATTCCCTTTTAAAGTGTCTTGTGTGTAGTTTGGCTATGATGGTTGAAATTGCATGGTTTCAATTAAGATCTGGAATGAAGTGCTCCTTAACTCTGGATGAGAGATGAGTATATGTCTGGATAATTTTAATATAAAGCAGAATTTAGATGTCTAGAAGTTATACTCTTAGTTGAAAAAAAAATTAATTTCTTCTCATAAACTTAATTTTATTCGATAATCTTCAACGAAAGTGGTAATATCGATGTTCCAGATAAAATATAGAAGAGAGTTAAGTTTGGGTACTATTACGAATGAGAAAAAGAACGACGGAAAGAATGGAGAGTTTGTCTCAAGGAAAATTGTACTGCTTAGTGGAATATGACCATGAATGTACATCACTGAGAATCAAATATTGCTGAAGGTCAAGTGTATTCTCTAGCGTGTGTAGGTAGTTTACTTTGGAAATCTTGGGAAAAAAGACTGAAGAAAGCAAACAAACAAAATAATGCATTTTTAATTCTAATTTTTTCAAAGAAATATCCGTACAGATAATAATTAATACAAATCAAGAATAAAAATCCGAAAAAAAATTAAATTCGTTTTTAGTGATCCAGACAAACAATTGTGAGTGAAGTTTTTTGAACAATTTTATTATCCTTACCCTGATATATAATTAGAAAAATTCTCTGAGCATGAAATTCCTAAATTTATTACTTTCGTAATATATTCTGCTCTTGACACTTCAAAGCACATATTCCATATTAAGTTACTTGTAATTAATTAAAACTGCCCCCACAATTTCGCAACTTTCTGGCGTATGCACCTGATTAAATTTATTTGGAAGAAGCGATAACAAATGTTGAATTCTTTTTAGAACGTAACTTAAAATAAATGATGTTAACTTAGTAAAGTTTTACTATTTTGATAAAAGGGTTGTCAATTTTAAAAAAATGCACGACACTTTTATTTAATGTGTTCAAACGCGTTTAGAGTTATTTTTTTTTTTAAAAATTATTAATTAAATTTATTTTTATAATATTTTTCAGTTTAACTGAAGTCAAAATTTACTTTTATCGATTTCATAATTTGATATGATTTTACTAAAAAAGTAAGCACAGCAAAAATGTGTTCATGTTTTCTTTTTTAAAAAATGTCGAAAATGTGCCCGAAATTAACACAATTTGGGGACTTTTTTTTAACCATAATCAAAATTTAATTTTTTTTATTAATTAGTCATTAAATATTAAGGAATTTGCTAAAACATTATGCAGGTTCTAAACCCAATTATGTTTTTTAATTTTTTTGCCTGCTTTTTTTTTTTGAAAATATTAGACTTAAAAAGAGAGTGAGGGAATATTAATGTCATACTACAAGGGGTGATCAAATGAAAAGGTACGAAACGACACGGTGGGTAAAATTGACTTTATTAAAAAATATACACCATAGCCTGCAAACGACCCCACTGATGAACAAGCGGGTTCCGTTCCCCGAATTCTGGCTGTGCAGACCCCGTCCTTCACCTTTTTCCTTGAGTAAAAGTCCGGTTTATGCGCTTCCATTCATAGACCAAACACTGGAAATCTCGGGGGGACATGTCCGGACTGTAGGGTGGATGGTCCCAAATCTCCCATTTAACTTGTCCAGTTCCTTTTGTGTGACTCTGGGGGCGTGTGGACGTGGGTTTTCATGGAGCAGAACCAACCCCGTAGCAGCCCCGGCTTTTTTTCTTGATGGACCTGCGTAGGGGCGGGGCTCACGGACACATCGGAGTTAATGCTTTTCTGTGCGAGGAATTCCACAAGTAGCGGACCTTGAACGTTGAAAAAAACGTGACAACACCTGCCTGCTTTGGGCCCGAACTTTTAGGGGGGGTGACACGCTGCCCCCTGCATGCGTCCCCCTTTTTTCTGACTGAGTATGGGACCAGGTCTCATCACCGGACGACCCGCTTCAGAAAACGGTGTCTTCCGATACCGAAACAGATGTTTGGGGTTTTGTCCCATACGCGTTTTTTTTCTGGTCGGTGAGGCCCCCCGGAACCCGCGGCCCCACCTTCCCAAATCGCAAAAAGGTTTGGGAAAAATTGTCAACACGGTTCCATAGCTGACATCCACCTTCAGCGCCAACACACAAAATAAGCCGATAACCCCACTGGTCGTCCACCTTGTCCGAGATCCGCACGGATCACAGTGTTTGACTCCTGGTCCTGGTCATCACCCATACTCCGGGCCCGCACGAAAACGGGGACTCCTTTTTCCGACAGACTTTACAGGCACATTTTCCCATAAACGGTCACCATCCGCCGATGAATAGCGTCGGTTTTCACCTTCCACTGTCAGAAATCAGATAACACTTCGCTGCTCCTCAATAATCGAATTTTGCAACGCGAACGACACCCCGTCCCCATAGGACTGCCGCATCATTTGGATGCCGCTTTTATAAGGCCTTTGCCTCCTGCGCATGGGGGGTGCCCCCCATGATTCGATCCCAGTGGGGCCTCCCCAAAGGCATCCCGAGATCCGCTACATCCTCCTATGGCGGAATATGCAAATATTTAACTGTTTCATTTTTATGTCGTTTCGTACCTTTTCATTTGATCACCCCTTGTATTTAGCTGCACGACTGCTTTTGGCGATGGATCTCGTAATTTTGAACAATGGTCAAGTGAATAGGACGACACCTGAGCTGGTACACACTCTCTCTCTCCTAAATTCTACACCCCCAACGGGAGGACATTTGAGTCTCGACAGATTTTTACGGGCATCTGCAAGTTGGATCTTCAGTGGGGTTTTGCTCAAACCTGGCATTCCCCGCCACGGTCCTTTACTTTGACCACTAGACTACCACGGCCACTTAGAGTTAGGAAGCACTACAGTATGAGAGTATTTTCTTCATATGTACTAGAATAAAATAAGTACAATATGGGATCTAATAACAAATGTTTTAAATTTATATTTAGAATTTTGTCATGACGCTGGTTATTACGCTGCGTGAGCGAGTGAGTCATTATTAACGTCGCACTGTTTAGCTACAGGGGCTTTTGGCGGTGGACCCCGAAATTTTGAACCATGGTGGACGGGACGACACCCGGTGGCACCCCTTTTCTACCCTTTAAAACACCAACGGGAGAACCGACTTTAACGTGCACGCCGCCTCACGGTGGGTCTTTTAGTGGTACTGGGTCGCCACATGCCTGCCCGGATACCCGACCACTGGTCTACCGCACCCTTTTACTGCTGCTATGGTGTTGCGCTGTTTAGTCGCTGTTAAGACCCGGGACTCTTTAAAAAAAGACGGGGTTGTGACCCCCAAAATGCCCGTAAAGGTGAGCTTCGATAAGTCACAGTAAGTGTGTAAGAAATTCGGGAAATCAATTGGTGGGAGAGTACGTGTAGAGCAGGGGGGGGAAGATTTCCGGGTTCGGGCTACTTTAATTTTAAAGGTGTTGCGTTCCACTCGTGGCGAGAACCCCTCGTACTATCCGACTTTTTTTCCCCTATATTTTTAAAATACCGTTTTTTATATTCGAATTTGCCGCATTTTTCTCCAATGTTTAAAGCTATAAAAAATTTGGGCGCACTTGAATCTAAGGAAAAAAAAATTTTTGGGTGGGGGATGTAGAGAATTAAGATTCATGCATGCATTTAAAAAATTTGTGATAATTTATAGAATAACAATTTTCCTTTTTAGTTTTCCTTTTAAATTTATTTTTAAATTTTGTTAAATTGGATATCGATGAACCCTTTTACACTAGTTTTCATTTTGCACAAAATCTTGTTCAGAATTTGTGGCGCGGCTTAGAATCAATGGCGAATTACATTCGAATAAATACGTTAGACCCTCCTATAATGGAATGGTTATTAGGTTATAGTTAAGGCGGTCACCCCAAAATGTTCTTGGAGGTCCACCGGTCGATCGCGATCGACTTAATGCTACCCCCGGGTAATTTGAAGGTAAAAAGTGTGTCTCAATTTCGTGAAGCTCCTTAGCGTATCGAAAAATCTCGGGTTTTCCCTTTTGGGGGCCCTTTGGGTGGGAAACGTCCACCCTCAAAAGTAGGATAGTTACTCCACTTTTGGTCCAAGTCCCATTCTCGGGGTGGACTTTGAAGCCGGTGGTTGGCGTGGGAACAGTGCCTGCTATTTCACTGTCGGCTGGATCAAGGGAGGTCAAAAGGTTGACTTCCCTTAGAACATAAGCTTCAGAGTGTCCATTCTGGATTCCCACGCGAAACTATTTGACCGTTGAGACGGCACTAGTTCCCTAACAAGAAATGGGCCCTTTGGTGAAGACAGCCGCATACTCCTCCTCCAGTATCATTGTGATCAGGGAAGTGATCACGATGATCACAACGGGTTTGGCGAAGGCTTGGCTAGGTTTCTATATTGCTCTTTTCTATGTGAAGAGTATTGTCCGAATTATACACAAACAAGGTTTTAGCCTATCAATTGAGATGAAGGTTTGCCGTGAATGTTAACTTTATAAAGTGTATCACTGAGTTTAAAATAACAGGGTATGGACCGTCATAAGGTGCTTGAAGCGGTCGACGAACTCTCGTCTTATAAACACGTGTGTACACTTGTGTAATTCGTTGTGCACAAAAACAGTTGGTTCACCACGTGAACATGTGGATTTGGGATGTAGTTACTGCATGTGAGTTCGCAGTCTTTCAACGAATTGCACTGGATCACTTTCTGCCTTAGTTTCGATGTAAGATTCACCTCCCAAAATGTATTTATTATTAAGAAATGCCATAAGACCTAGGGTGCATTTTTTCATCAAACTATACCAACGTGTTATATTACCTTTGTGGTCATGGTAGCCTATTGGTTATAGACGTGAGCTCGTGGCCGGAGTTGTCGAAACACTGGTTTGAAACCCAGTGCCGCTGAAGACTCGCTGTGTGGAAGGCTGATGCACGATAACTGTATCGTTTCTTAAAGTCCTCTCGTTGGTATGGTTTGGAAGTTAGGAGAGGAGGGTTGCCAGATCTGGTGTCCTCCTCGTCATTTGAGTGGGGTTCAGAATTACGTAGCCAGTGTGTTGCTTCAGAGTGGGACATAATCAAAAATTGATCGATCGGATACCTTTGAAAATGCTTTATTTTATTTTTTCTTTAGGTACATACAAATAATTCTGAATAATAAGGATTATTGAACATCTTTTAGTAATCTTTTTCCTCATTTGTTCTAAGACCCTCAAGTCAAATAAATTAGCAATAAAATGCGTAAAAATATATGATACGTTTCCTTTATGAAGATTTTTAATTATTAATTTTACCAGTGGTAATGTTCTTTTTTTAGTAATATTCTTCCTATAATCAATATTCAATAATAATAAAAGGATTTGTGCGGTTATAATATAAAAATATCTTTCTAGACAAAGTACTGTATATACGAATGCTGTTGCATTCTTTGATAGAATATAATCATGATATTAACATATAAGCTATACAAACAGGAAAATATGTAACTGCAATGCATGCATAAAGCGTAAAAAAGTTTTAAGTACATTCTGAATTCAAATTTTAACGTTTAATAACCTATATTTTATTTGTAATGGCAAAGCAAAATACATTAAGAAATGAGCATAGCAGTAAGTTAGCACAAAACAGGTGAAAATACAGCGATGCTAATACAAAAAGTGACTGAAGTTATTGCCTAAAGAAACACTCTGGCGCTCCACACAATATCGGACGAATTCGGAGTCATTACCACAAGAAGTGCTCTGCAGCGACGAAGATGGGCTCTGTTTAAGGGTTCTCCAAGGTCCCAAAGAGAGCAATTATGTTGGATAAAGATGCTTGCATAGGCAGTCATGGCCTATTAACAGCTGAAAAGAGGCAACTGCATCACGTCGTTGCCAAGAAGTGCCCCGCAGTGACGAAGATGGGCTCTGTTCAAGGCTTCTCCAAGGTCACAAAGAGAGCAAGTAGGTTGGATAAAGATGCTTGCATAGGCAGTCATGGCCTATTAATAGCTGAAAAGAGGCAACTGCATCACGTCGTTACCAAGAAATGTCCCGCAGCGACAAAGATGTGCTCTGTTCAAGGGTTCTCCAAGGTCACAAAGAGGACAAAAATACCAATTCTGTGAAGATGTTCACCTAGGCAATCATGGCCTATTAATAGCTGAAGAGAGGCAACTGCATCACTTAGCATTCTGGTATATTATCGAGATTTTTGATTTTTCATTGTTTCGTGTACTCGTTGTTCATCCTTTTTGCCGGTATCTTTGTCTAATACATTGTGTTATGATTTGTTTTACAGTGTAGTATGGCATATTTGAATAAGTGGGCTGCATCAGCGTTGCACCCTTTCATGCGAGGAAATTTGCATTCTCATTTCCAAAGATGCCGCTGTGTCAGAAATTTCTTGTTTTTCTTCAGCAAGCATCGAATAAGTTCTCGACATTGGAGAACCTCTGATGAAAAGGGGTCTTTTAGAGAACCAGTGGTATGTACTGATGAATCTGACAGCAGGATAGACTTCTCGAATTTGTAATGAAGGATCGATAGTTGTTTCAAGGCTGAAGGCTTCTACCTCTCCATCAAATGCGTTTATATTTTTGCCAGCTGAAGCATAGAATGTTTGATAACTTGAAAGCATATAATAGCAACGTTTAATAATCTGCAAACTCGCACATTTTTCTTATTTTAGAAACAAATTAATGAATGGTGGTTGTAACTTCCTCAAAAGGCGCATTTATTCGACAAGATTTCTTTCTCAATTTAACTATTTTGTGTGAACAAGAATGTGTTTTATAATTAATTTTTTCTTAATGTATCCGACTACGTTCAGAACCGCGATTTTAAAAAAAGCTCATAAATGGATAATTTCCATGATATTTAGTGTCATTTAGATTAGAATACATGTATAAAATTGTTTTAAGGACACATTTTGACAAAAAAAAAATTTTCTTAAATACAATAGGTCGGCAAAAAAATTAACGTAGAATAACCTTTTATCAAAACGTTCTCCTTTTGTCAAAAATGCTTCTATTATAATAACATTTTGCCTGTATATAGCTCAAACCTCTGTACAGAGGCTCAACTATGATTTTTGAAAAATTGACATTATTTTCAGAGTTACAACCAATTAAAATAATTATCGGCGTTTTTTCCTTAAAATTTCTCCCTTCTGTTGTCGTAAAACATGGATAAACCCACTTCTAAGTTATATATTTTGAAAATTCTAGTTGAGCTTCTGTAGAGAGGTCTGAGCAATATACAGGCAAAATATTATTATAATAGAAGCATTTTTCACAAAAGGAGAACATTTTGAAAATGGATCATTCTATGTTCATTTTTTGTCAAAATAGTGTACTTAAATAATTTTTTATTGTAATAATGTTCTTAAAACAATTTTATATACATTTTCTAATCTAAGTGCCACTAAATATCATAAATATTATCCATTTATACGCTTTTGTAAAATCACGGTTCCGAACGTAGTCGGATACCTTAAAGATACTGGATACCTATACTGGATATTTTTTAAGAATCACTTATATGTTTCCAAATATATATTTGTTATAATTTTTTCCAGATCATGATTTTTTGATCTGACGCATTATTTTTACGCTTGAATTATTGAATTCCTTGATAAAGCTCGATAAATATCTAGATGAAAACTAGAAATGTTTTTAGAAAAATGACCTTTCATAAAACTGTTTTGGTATTATATGGGGAGACATTCAGAGAATTATAAGTTTAAGAATTATTTCTTTCCCATGAGATAACATCAAAAAATTAGTTTCCCATTCTTTGAGTTTTGCTATGAATTAGTCTTTTTAAAATCTTTTTTTATTTTTAGCATTTTTCAGAAAGTAGAAAAGTTTTTTCTCACTCAAATAATGTAATTTACTTTACTTTATTTTCTCAAACGCGTGAAATATTAAAAAATCTATCCTATCATTTTATCGAATTTTTTGTTATTTATTACATCTATCAAAAAGAAAAAAAAGAAAAGAAAAGAAGAAATCCTATATGTCAGAGATTAATTGACCTTATAGTGAAACTTGATCGTGATAATTTCTTAAATGGCCGAGCGAATTTAATTTGTCTTGTTCCCAGAGTTTTTGATTGAGTCTAAAGAATAGTTTATTTCGTACGAAAGTAACAAAAAAGGACCATCTCAAGGTATTTCAGTTTTAAAAAAGTACTCCAACAAGATTCTTTCCTTCTTTTTTTTTAAATAAATTTTTTTTTACTTAAATTTCTGAATGAATGCTGTAAGCTTGGAACTAAGAAAAGGTGCACGTAAGAAGTAATGCTACACGTTAATTTTTTTACTTCAAATTAATGGAATAATGCCTTAAACATAGATAGGAATTTTATAATATTAAAAGATGGGTTTCGAAAACTTAAAAAACAAACAAACAAAAAACAAATATGATAATCAGTATTATAGGTTTTTTCCCCAAATCCAAATATTTAGGAAAAAGAGTTTGGAGTTGTAGAAAGAATTGAAAAAATAGTTAAAGATAAAAAGGAAGGGAAAAAACGTCATTTAATGGATTTCAAAGTCAATGTTTTTTACTCTACATGTAACACAATTTTCTTTTTTATTTCTCGTTTTACTAAAATGGGAACTGTTAAGTGAAAATAATTCATCCTGACAATTCACTAGTTTTTTTTTGTCTAAGTATAGGGCAATTTAAAATGAATTACGTCAGAGATTAATTGACCTCGCACAATGAAACTTGATTCCGACAATTCCCTAAGCGCGCTAAAGAAATTAATTTTGTCCCTTGTTCCAGAGTTCTTAATTGCGTCTACAGACTAGTTTAGATTCCCAGTAGAATCATAAAAAGCATTTAAAAAGTTCCGCATAACAAATAAAGTTTTTTCTAAATTTAATCTTGAAAAAAATTCTGGATGAAGTTCGTAAGCTAAAATGAAGAAAAGAGTATTATGTAAGAAATCACTGCTAACTGATTGTGTTTCATTATTTAGAACTTCTATCATACACGTTATAAGAAAGAATATGAGGCTAATGGAAAATTATAATTGATGAATTTAAAAAATTGAAGATAAAACTGAACATAATTTTAATGACATTTGCTTTATTTTTATCAATTACATTATCGAATTTAAAAAGCAGAACTTTATTGTTGGAATTTCTTCAGCATTAAATATAGTAATTCTCATTAAAAATTTTTTAATGTACCATGTTTTATACAGGACTAAAAAAAAAATCGATATATTCTGTTCATCTGTTAGTTATATTTGAACTATATTCAAGTATTTAGCTGATCGAGAAATTATTTACAAATCGATTATAAAATTTTTATCGAATAAACAAAGAAAATCAATACAAAAGCGATTCAGAGCTACATTGTAACGGGTAAAAAAGTAAATCGTATAGCAAACGTAATTCTTCATTTTTTTTATTTCTGCTGTTTTGTTCTCTCTTTTTTTTCGACTTTTTCGTTTTCTTCATCTTCCTCTCCTTTTCGTTTTTTACCTTTTTTCACATTTTCCTGCATTGTCATCCACTTCTGAGCTATGATCCAAATTTCAAGTTTCTAGTTCATAGGAAAGTTAGTTTAAAATCAATTATACAAAATTCCGCCCGGACAGACATACAAAAAAGCGAGTTAATAAAAACATATAAAATCCATTTATTTAAGGTTTTCTTTCTCTCATTTGTTCTAATTAGGTAAAGATTGTACATTTCAGAGTGTTACTGTGAGATCCGTGAATTACGAGTTAACGGGTAGAGTTTGAGGATTCCTTCTTACTGGGGACAGATTATTTTACAGTTAGTATATGTTATTTATGATAAGCACAAACAACATGTTTTACTAATATAAATAATTGTTAATGTTTTTCATTTGAATTTTTTTATGTGGAATTTTTTCCCAAGGTGAAACACATCGTGAAATAGAATCAAAGAGCATACAAATTGTGGCTCGAGGGGAAAGGACAGCCATCAGCTTTCAGTCATTTGACAACAGCTCGCTTTTATACTCTAAATACAGGGACCAAAGCATGAAAACGATGACCAATAATCGTTTTCATGCTTGTTGGATGAAAGGGCAGATATGAAAGTAATTCCCTATGAAGGCTGTATACGGTTGAGCGGCACCTTGTTGGTAAAGAACACTAAGCTCTACTTGAAAGAAGGTTAGTGCCGATGGCTACAGTGGCGTGTCGTTCACATATATTTGGATTCATCAAAGTGTCATAATTACATATCAGTGAAAACTGACAGTTATTGGTGAATGCGCCTAAAACTGGGATTCCACTTTGAAGCACAATATGGCATTCCATAATTGTGGTCGAATTCGACATCTTATTTCGACATCTTATTTCGACACTAGCTCCATTTCTACCATACCATCTACCAGTTTGACACAGTATCATTGATGAAACAAGAAAGGGACTTTGTACCATTCCATAATCCACACAGATTTAGTCCGACACCACTATTTATTCCATTCCCTGATGTTGCTTTAGAATATTCGCGCGACGTTAATAAACACACTCACTCACTATATTAGATAAAATGCAGTCTTCTTACAATCTATCATAAGCCCAAACTGCTGATGGCCGATTTATAGATAAGGGTTCTGGTTGACCCGGAGCATCCTGCACATTCTGCAGCAATTCGATGGATAGTGGAA
The DNA here is from genome assembly GCA_019973955.1 of Trichonephila inaurata madagascariensis. Lineage (NCBI taxonomy): Eukaryota > Metazoa > Arthropoda > Arachnida > Araneae > Nephilidae > Trichonephila > Trichonephila inaurata. The sequence continues at coordinate 122,832 of BMAV01025760.1, forward strand.
TCTTTAATACTTGCTGACCCCTGTGTCGATCTACGTGGGTTGACTAACCGCCGTTCTTATACCTCTTGAACGTGTCGCATTCTTTTCTTCCAATCATCTTTGTCGCAGCCGATGTACCATGAACGCGTATAGGTCTCTCTCTACTGTGATACAACGATCAGACAAAGCTGCTCTTGTAAATCCAATCACTTAATCGTCGGGATTCCATATGTATACTGATAAAGCTTTCGATGACCCAACGTGAATTTTGTACTATAAAATGTTTGTTTTCTGATAGAAAACGAATCTAATGTATGGTTACTTTTTCCAAACAAATTCGTGCAATCCTTACTCAATATGTCTTGATAAGAGTCTTCTGGGACTTAATCTAGTAAGCTGCCTCTACCCTGCACGTTATGGTTTTTTTTGCGTTTTCTTCATCCATCTTGATGTCCCATTTTCACTGTCAAGAAAACGCATTTTTATGAAGAAGGTGCTTTATGTCTGATTTTTAAATTCCTTTCTCAATACTTTATTTTCAGTTAGCAAGAAACTACAATTGATTTTGGGCTCTCACGTAGCATTTTATTTTTTCGTCCAATTTCTCCTTGTTCTTGTTAACTGATATAGCGGCAAAGAAGCCAATTTACTTCTTTGTTTCATTCTTGACTACGAGTTCCTGCTAACGAAGTTTTGTTCACAATAAACGTCTATCTGATAGTGATGATGTAAAAGGCACGTGACTTTCAACAAAAGACAGAGGAAAACAATTGAATGCAGTTTTTGCTTCTAAGCAAAAAGATGAAGAAAAAAAAATTGACGAAGATCAGCAAATACATTCGAAAAGAGAACTTAATTTTCGTTTCATTCAGGGAAAGTTCTCAGACTGTCTGGATTGTTGAAAGAACTCCAGCATTACACAGAGAAAACCGAGTATAGCACAGAATAAATGAATAAGAAATTCAAATTATTTTTGTAGTTCTTAAATAAATTATTTGATCAAAGATGTTGAAAAACATGGAACACTTGTTACTTATATATTACAAAAAAAAGTAATACATTAATTGTATTTCTTACTTGGTAAGAATTGCTATTAATTGTTGTTTTGATTAAGAATGTTTTAGTTTTATAAGAATGAAATTCTTAAAAAATATTACATTTGATTACTTATTTTAATTTATCACTCTTTGTTGTAAATAAGTTTAAAAAAATAAATAAGTTTAAGGTTATGCATTAGAAAGATAAAAAATGTGTATCGGATATCTTTTCTGCTCACTTTATCTTTCGTTTTGTTTTAATATTTGAAATTCATATATGAATGCCTAAATTGGTGACATTTCTTTTACACCATTAAAACTCTATAAAAAATAGTGTAGCGGTAGTTGGCTAAGCCAATCTATCAATATGATCCAAGGTGCCTCACTGTAAGAAATATTTAAAATTCGAATCTTGCGATAATACATACAAAATACAGAGAGAAATTTAAATTTATAATACATTGATTATGCATCATTTAAAAATATTTATTAACATCCGAATATATGTTCTTTTTATATTCGCCACCTGTGAAAGGTTTGTCTTTGGCAGATACACAATAAGCAATTATGAAACTAAATTCGGTTGATTTAGGCTTGGTTCTAGTTGTATGAAAAAAAGATGTCACTTATATCCAGTAACAGATCTTTTTTATAACTCCATTTCTTATCGAGTATTCTTAAATGTGTGGGGTAACGTTTAGTTTGAAAATGCTTTTATACACTTGACATGGGCCCTATTTCCTTTTTTGCAACATAACCCTAAACCCTTTTTCTTTGATTTTTAGTCCGTATTCATTAACCCAAAGGGGGGTAAAACCTTTAACCTTCAAAAATTTTTTTTTGGGTGGCCTTTTTGAATTAAATATTTTGGGTTTGACTCATCCAATAAAAAAAACAAAAATACAAGTTTTCACAATAAAGCTAAGAACGTATTATAAAATTAAAAGTAGCATATATTGCATTATGTACATCAAATTAATTCTACTTTTGACTGAAATTGCATTCGATATTTGTGTATTTGGCGACATTGGGTTTTCTTCCGGTATTTTTATTCGACCGAACAAAAGGGGATAAAAAATGCTTTTGCAGAAAAAAGGAGAAACACACAAAGAATTTAATTTTTGATGGTGGGGAAGTACCACTGAAAAGTTGAACCACGTCCTTTAGGTTGCAAACCCTGGTGTTGGGGTTTAAAAAAATTTGCTTTTTCCCTTATAAGTAACTTTTTGGGCTACTTAATAATATTCTTGATATGAAAACCTCTCCCCAAAGGGAAAAGGAGCCAGGTTAAAACGAGGGGGGGTTACTATATAAACAGGGGGTAAAAGGTAAAAAGGAGAAGTATGACCCCAAATCCCTAAAACCCATTGAAGATGATTGGCGTAAACTCGTGGTGGATTTGGGGGAATTTTTTATTATGGTTCTGAAGCTATTAAGAGTATACGTGTGAGATGGGTGAGAAACGTAAAAAAGGTGATTCTCGTTTTCCTTGGAGTTATTCTTAAAGGTACATTCAAGATCAATAGAAGACTTCATTTTATTGAAAAAGAGCATTGGGTAATAATATTATTGTTTTATTTCCGGGTTTTTGGTTACCCAAAACCTTTTCTATGGTATATTTTTTTAAAACATTTTTTTGGGGTTGGAAATATGCAAAAAACTACTGCCATAATTGTTATTTATTCTAATCCAACAGATGTAAAGATTTCTCTTTCGTCACAACAATAAGCAGACATTTGAATGAAAATAAATGCGATTCTTCGTAACTTACTTGAAATAAGGAAAATGAAAATAATTTTTTAAAAATATTATTATGTATCAAAAAACCTGAAAAGTTTCATTTTTTAAAATCTTATTAATCCTTTGTTTTTTTTTTGGGGGTTATCCCCAGAACCCCGCTTCCAAAATTCTTTTTTTAAAAATTTTCAAAAATTTCAGTACAAAAAATTTTTTCCCACGTTTTTTTTTTTTTTCCCCCTTTTTTTTTAATGTTTTACCTGTTAAAATATAGGTTTTATAGTAGAAGGGAAAAACTGAAAAAAGGGGGGTTTTTTTATTAAGTAGAATGATAAAATATTGATATACCTGTTCTGATATTTACGTTTTAAATAAATTTAGATATTTATATCATCAGGGAAAAGTTTAAAATTTTTGGTTGATCCAAAAAAAAAAAAAGGTTACAAGTTTGTAAAAATATTTAATTTAAAAATAGACAGAAAAAAAAAGGGGGTTAAAAGGACATACTTTGGGGCCCATAACACAAAAAATAAACACCAAAAACCAAATTTTTTTCATTTTCGGGAAATAACTTGTTTTAAACCCCTCTTGGGGAGGAACCAGGCCCCCAAGCCGTAGGGGGGGGTTTCGGTGGATGTTTTCAAACACTGTCTTGGAATATTGAGCACCCCGAACAAAAAGCCCGCCCCTACCATCTAGTTTTGACGAGGTTTCCCCAGAGTTACCGGTTATTTTTAAATCCTTTTTTTCCATTGGGGGGGAAAGAACCGCCCCGGGCCCTTTTCCACCCTATTGCGGTTTTCGACATCCCTGTCCGCCTGGGGGGAAAAAAATTACCCCCATTTCCTTTTCCTGTTGTCTGTTTTTGCTTCTTCACCATAAAATTCCCCCGATTGGGTGTGGGTTAAAATTCCTGGCACATTCCCCAAAATTTGAATTATGGGCCCGCACTCCCAAAAGGACCATTCCAGCATTTTGCCATTTTAGTCGTCCTGAACCGTCTGGAAACTTTCACTACCTACCCGCAAACTAGCTGTTTGACAAGTAAAAACCCTTTGTCTCCACTCTAAGGAAACAAAATTTCTCTGCAATATACAGTTTTAAAATGCTGCGGCTAGTAACTTTTTTTCTGATCATCCCTTGTATTATGAGTATACATAAGCTGTCTAGAGCTAGCATTAAATACAAAATAATGTGTATGTGTGTTTTCTGATTACCTGTAAAATGAAAAGGATAAAATAATAATACGAGGGTAAGTTAAAAAGTAAAGGGACTTATGCAATTTCTCTTTCCAAGGTTTGGCAACAATGCAAGTATCCAACAATGAAAGAGGATGGGGGGTTGTAGTCAAGTACACTTTTACACAAAGTATCACTCGTCTTTCTTCGTAGTCATTGGGAGTATTGAAGACCGTTCAATATGGCAGCTCCTTTGTCGATCTGCACCAAGAAGGAAAGAAAGACATTGATTAGCGTATTGTTGCGGAAAGTGTGAAACCTGCGGAAATTATTCATCGCATGCAAGTGCAGTATGGAGACAGGTGTTTATCGCAAAGCAAGATTTGCGATTGGATAGAGGGCTTCAAACAGGGAAGAACTTCTTTATGTAACGAAGAAAGATCAGACAGTCCATTGACATCTACTGAGGATTTTCGTTGAAGGTATGGTGATGAAAGGGAGGGCTAGTATCAAGTGCAGGTATCACACCTTCGTCAAACAAAAAGCGAATCACCATCCTCTTTTCCTCCTTGGAGCAGATCAGCTATGGAGTTGCCAATTTGTTGCACCTCAACGGCTACGAGGAAGACGAGTGACACGTTGTACAGAATTGTTGCCGACTACCTCTCATTCAGCGCTGAATGCTAATGCTGTTGCCAAACCTTGGTATGTGAAATTGCAAAAGTCCATTTACTTTTTGATTTTCCTTCGTATATGCGTTTTATTATTTTATGTAGTTAAAATATGGGCAAGTGTTCTCTGTGTTCGAAAACAATTTACTAGTTACAGAAAATACATAAAAAAAAACCTAAGTGATTTATTAGTGATTATTAATATTAGGCTGACTGTTATAGTAGTACTGATATATAAGTTGATTGAACATATTAATGTTATTTTGGTATTTTATATGCTTCAAATCTATTTTGCTACCTTTTCTTAGAATCAATTTATATTGCATTTATTAGTTCCTATTTATATTATTAGTATTAGACGGATTATTATAACTTTACTGAGAGAGAGAGGGTTTTTTTATTTCGTGCCGATTGATACATATATATGCTATTTTGATAATCTTTGTACTCAAAATAAATTTGTGTACCTTTCCAGTTTGAAATGAATTTATTTCAATTAGATGTACACATACATAAACTCTCTAAGTCATATAATAGTGCCGTTTTATATATGTGGAAAACATTAATGTTACATCTAAAGTGAGAATGTATGAACATTTTTACCAAACAATGTGCATCTTT
>BMAV01025761.1:0-33169 GCA_019973955.1 Trichonephila inaurata madagascariensis
AGGTTGGGGATGGTTTTTACCACAAACTTCTTAAATACGGATTTCGACAGACAGAAGGTCAAAAAATTTTTTTTATTCAAATATAAAGTGGTAATTATTAAAACACATCGAAATTTTGAAGGTATATTTTCACCCTTCGTTTTCCCCAAAATTACATATCTTTCATTGTGGAAATTCTACTGTATTAATTTAAGCGGTTCTTTAAGGTCTTGCCATTCTGGAGCTGTTCAAAAATACCCACATATTTTTTTGTTTCAGAGGGGGTTCTAAAAAGTGGTTGAGCCATTTTTTTTAAGAATGCAACCGGCCCGCTTTTGGGAATATTGCTTGAAGGAAAAAAGCTTTTGAATGGCAGAATTTACGTGCAGACCTTTTTGGGGAGGGTTTAAGAGAGTTTGAGTAAACAAAACCCCCAAAAACAAAAAAAAAATAAAATTTTGTGTCCCCATGAAAATAAAACTTTTTTTTGGAGTAACAAGATTAAAATCTTTCAAAAAAATTTTTTGCTGGGCAAGCGGGGCCCAAAGGAAAAAGGGGTCAGAGCAGAGTTGAACGATACTCCTTCAACTTCACCACCCAAAACCCTCGATAATCACGATTTAAATAAATTTAAACACCCCAGCAAAGGGAAATAAGGGGGGTCAAGCGGGAATGACTGCCCGTTCTGATTTTTCAACAAAACATTTTCGTATCTGTTCCGCAGCGAAAAGCAAAAGCCGCGACGCGGGGTATAACCCGGGGAGAGCATTCGACGCAGATCGAGAGGTCCCCGGTTCAAACCCGATTTTCCCTTCTTCAGAAAGTGAAGAGAAAATTTTATGAGAAATTCGAAGGCGGGAATGATTTGTCCCGTTCTGCATATTTCTAATCAAAGCATTTTCGTATCCGTTGAATGCAAAGCAAAGGTTAGCTGACACGGTGGTATAGCCAAGGCCATCTTTAGCTCAGTGGTAGAGCATTCGACTGCAGATCGAGTTGGTCCCCTGTTCAAACCCGGGAGTCTTCTTCAGGGAAGTGAAGAGAATTTTTTGAGGATTTTGAAGGTGGCAATGATTTGCCCCGTTCTGTATATTTAGACAAATCATTTTCGTATACTTTCCCTACGGAACACAAAGAAAAGGGTTCACTGACGCGAGTGTATAGCTCAGTGGTAGAGCATTCGGCTGCAGATCGAGAGGTCTCCGGTTCAAAACCGGGTGTCCCTTTCTTCAGGGAAGAGAAAAGAAATATTTTTCCGAGAATTTCGAAGGCGGGAATGATTTGTCCCGTTCTGTATATTTCTAGACAAAGGATTTTCGCATCCGTGACGGTTTAGCGTCACATCCGTGAATGTGTTCGCGCGCATTGTAAAAATTTACCCTCATCCTATTTCTCTAACGCCCAAAAGAAGTATAACTTCAAAAAAATGTAGAATTGTTATTATCTTTTTTCAAATTTTATTTTTGATCAATTACAAAAACAATTATCAAGTAATCTTCACAGCAATCAACGTCTAAACTAATTTTTTGCAAAACTTGAGCAATAAATTCATTTTTCATGAAATTGTTGAAAAGGAGTACACTAAAAATCAGCTCAGTAGAAAGGTGATGCATGTGCAATTACCAACATTATGATATCAAAGTCATGGCACACAAATGCGCGGAATGCTACTGCTTTGTGCCAAGGCAAATTAAAATGAAAGATGCATTTCTGGACATTTCCTGGAATTGTAAAATCATACTTTCACAATTGCTGCAAGGAACCCCCAGGATACCTTTATACTTAGTGGAATGAACGGAAGTTGAAAATATTGAAAAAAGTGTTGGTTCAAGAACTCGGAAAGCCTTCGAACTGACCGGTATAGCTTTAAGAAAGGTTCTTTGTAGTCAACGAGTAAGTTCAGGTCGCTCTAAAGAGTTTTACCCCGGACAAAAATGGAACATGCCGCCCCTCTCTCACTTATATATATATTAAGTCTTAAAAATTTCAAAATAATAAGAAATTAAGGACCTAATTGCTTGTTATTATTTCAAACGAGTGAAATAAAAGAGAAGGAATTGTCTTCGGGTCTAGCAAAATTTTTTCGAAAAATAGTCTTCTAATGGTGGGGGATCACAAGCGATTGTTTTAGCTTATAGTAACTACACTCAAGGCTAAAATAAAAAATCTCCTGTGACTATCTACCGAGACCTCTTATTACCTTTGTCCCCCTTGGATCGCTGAAACCGGACATCGTAAGTGTGAAAGGTTCGTATAAAATTTCATGCTTTAACATATACTCCCGCTTCGAACCCTTCAAGTTTCAACATAAAAGAAAACTGACATTATATACAGAGTACAAAATTTTTTTAAAAAAATAAGATACGTTAAATGAAATACCAAATTCACACCCAATAATATTTCAGAAAATATATCAAATTTTTTTGTAGCAAAAGAATATATTTTTCCAATTTAGTCCAAATGCTGCCCTTAAAATTTGCCGTCCGGTTTGTCCAACCCTAGAGCCGCCTCCGATGGTACGGGATATCGTTCTCTAGGCAAACAGGTACCGAAACAAAACAGGCAACATTGCTGAGCACCTGCGTAGGATAACCGAATGAGGGTTTACTGTAGATAGACATCTGCATAAAGATGTCTTATTCACTTGTCGTTCTGTACGCTACATACCATAAACATCAGTGCATCACCAGAATCACTTACTGTGGTGTCAGAAACCAATTTAATGAATACCTCATCCATGGAGTCACATTCTGTTGAGAGAGAGATTGATGAGAGAGAGAGAGAAAGTCGTTTCAGTCTGAGTAACCATTCTCAGCGACAGTAGTCATGAATTGAAGGAAAGAGACTTTTGGTGAGGGAAGGCATTATATTGAATGGGCAAACGAAGCTCTATATTTTCGATTGCGATGAAATTGTCCTTCCACAAATAGGTCTGTTCCAAGGTGCCATTGCTCCAAACTTTACTTTTGGGGATGACAATGCACTTCCATCCCGGCTGCTGTTGAGGAGTCGTTGTTGCTAATCACACCTGCTCGACAAAGGCCAGATCGAGACCCACGAAATTTATCATGACAAAGGGCTAAATTGGGCGACTGTCGTTAGACGTAGCTTTGAGACCTGTGAAGGTAATAGTAGGATTTCGCTCGGTTCCACTTCAGTTTTGAGGGAGAACACTCTGAGGATGGTCAGGGGTCTTCCACCAACTTCACGATAGGACAGGAGAATCGATGGCTATTTAGATTACCCTCATGTCGTATTGGCACAATAAAATGAGGATGTCTACATGATAATTCGATTGGCAAGCTTATTCCCCTGATTTAAATAACATCGAACACTTTTGGGATGCTTTGGGGAGACGCGTTGGGAAAGATCGTAATCTCCTGAAAAACACCAGACTGCTAAAGTAGGTGTTCTTTGATGAGAGGCAAATCTTACCTCAAGAACTCCTGGATAATTTGGAATTCAGTATAAACAAGTGATTCCCAAAGTGGTCTATATAGACCCCCAGAGGTCTATGAAGACCTGTAAGGGGTCCATGTGAGCCACAAAATAATTTTGGGATCCATGAGGAATGAATGGGGTCTACGATAGTGGCTCATATTAAACCAAATCGTGACTTTCATTTTAAAAAGAAAATTAAATCAAGTGGAAACCAAATTTTACCTATTTCATAAATTTATTTACTAAATTTAATGAATTTGATTTTCAGTTACAAGATGGCAGAATAAGTTTTATTAAAACAAGGACCATGATCTGTTATTTATCTCGAATTATGAAATATCTTAAGTTTTTAATTGCTTTTTCTAGTGAGAAATAGTTTCAGCGCGGTGTCCAATCTAAACAAGAGAGAGAGAGAAAGAAACAAAAAGACTGGGTACTACTCATCAAGGAGTTTTAGAGTTAAACCTTACAAGATTGGTACCAAATGTTGAAAATTTGTTTCTGAAGCACGAGATTCATCCCTCCCCACACACACACACACACACACAATCAAAGCATTTGTTTGTTGTTCAGTTATTTTATATATTAATTATAAACTTTTATTTAATTATCATGTGTTTCTTAAATCTTAATCACTTTACTTCACAACAATTAGAAATTTAAATCTTTTAAAGTTACTTTATACCAGAGCTGTTGAAGAGACATTTAAATTGGTAAATTTGCAAAAATTCAGTATTAGGTAAGCAGGGTCTACCACAAACCAGAAAACATGGCTAGGGATCTGTGAGACAAATTTTTTGGGAATCTGTGGTATAAACAGACGATGTCACGCAAGCATTGCAGTTAGGGGAAATTATATATTGCTGAGGGACTTTACTTTTGTTGTTCTTCATCTGGGATAGGCAATGTTTCTTACAAACATTTATCTGTGCATAAAGCTTTTTTCCTGCTTTGTTCCGTAATGTATGCGTATAATTCTACTTATTATTGTTTTATTTATTTATTTTCAATTAATTAATTTATTTATTTGCTTTTCTGTTTTCCTTTAACTTTAACAACGTAGTGCATCTGTAGTGCGAATTTCACGTCACACAATTGATTTGGAACTACAGAACAATCTGAAAGTTGCTTAAGTTTTGCACACAAGTGTACATTCAAGCAAATCAAATACTATAGTTATATATTTAAATAATTAAAAAGGATTTATCAGAAAAAGTGAAAATAGTTCACTCAATGATATTTTAACAATCTGCATTGTATGAGGTTTAACCTTATTTTAAATTTAATGAGAAATTTCCCAGGTTCAAAGAATCTAGGTATTTAAACATAATAGACTAGTATCTGAATGGATTCGTTTTATTTAACTAGTAAAGAAGGCACGTTCTGAAAGAAAGTTTCATCATTTTTTTTACACACAAAAATTTTTTTTGCCAAAAAAATAAAAAAAATAACTATTGAACAATAAAAAAAAATTGAACTATGAACCTTACATTAATTTTTGACATAATCCTCGCCGACATTGAGTCATTCATCGTCGCGTCCGAACAGTTTGAAGATACCACTTTGGTAAAGCGTGATACCCTCTAATGCAAGGAATTGTTGCATATCATCCTTTATTTCAGCACTGTTTTACAAGGATTTTTTTCTTCAATTGTGAGATTGAATGTTTCCACATCCTTGAGGTACACCATGTCTTGTACTTTAGCATTGTTTTCATTTGTAGAATTGGGTAGGACGTCTATTTCGGCCATCATCCTCCATATTCTGCCTTCCTTCATTGAACATACAACACTAGTGACTAATCGTTTGACGAGACATGATCTCTTCACTCTACTCAATTTGTAGTCATTCATGGATGATATGAACACTAGAGTCCCCATTCATACCGGATAACAGCACGTACTTTCAATGGTGGCCATGTTGCCATCGTGATTTGCACTCAAATTACCTAGGGCAAGTCTTCCTACTATATCCTCTCTTCTTCGGGGCTTTACGCATGCATCATTCTTCCGATGCTGATGCTCCTTCCGTCGTTTAACCAGCATCAATTGTAATTTCTTATGGGAATTGTTTGTTTCATCTGACCTTTCAAAAAAAGGGACGAAACTTACTTTCAGAACGCCCCTCACAATGAGATCTTTATTCAAAAACAAAGAATAACTCTCGTTGACTAGACGACGAATAATAATACTTGTTGCGGCTATCACCGCTCTATTTATAGACCCGGCGGAAACTTCCAGAAAAAGCGACACGCGTCATAGAGCGTGAAATTAGTAGAGAAATCCACTAATTTCTTGAAGAATTCAAAAGGTCCTAAATTCGCCAATAGGTGCCAAAGTCGCCCAATTGGTCGTTAAATAGAATGCCAACTTTGTTCTATAGCCAAGTTCTCACTGAATCGTCACTATAGCGTAAGGAACGGTATTGCTTGTGAATATTACAATTTTAACATAAAATAAATATAACATACAGTAAAATAAATGCATTACACATCCAAATACAAATTATTTGTACTATTTACACAAAGTTCGTAACAATATCTTCCAACACATATTTTGTTACTCGCAGGAAACTCGGACATTTCCATTGGACACCAAACTGACCACCAGTTGGCAGGATCGTCCTCAGAAATATGTGGAACTCACTACATCAAGAGCATTATTAAAGGGGGCAGTCTGCTGGTTTCCTTCCGAGTTCAGGCCACGAAACCTGAATATTTGGAAGAAGTCAGAAATGTGATTGATTCTCATCTTGGGAACTCTGGCATCATAGAGGAAGAACTAACCGGTGAGTAACGGCGTCTTTTTTTTTCAAATGCGCTTACTTTCCCACGTGTGATCTGAGAAACACAATAGTGGTGTCAATACAATGGCTTAATAGTACACATAAAAAAAGTTAAATTTACGAAAAAAAAATCTTTTATTGAAAAAAGTTCTATCAGCAATTATCGCCTTAATTACAGCAAGAAAAACATCTTCAAATCAAGTCGTTTTTCGTTTATCTAGTATACAATGGTCTTCAAAATTTTCAACTCACTGAACCTCTAGAACATGAAGGTGTTTTCGTGTAATCCTATTCCTTATACATATACTTAGCAAAATATATTTCAAAATAATATTCAAAGTAGATTAACATGTTATACATACTTTTTGTAAAGGCAATTAAATATTACTGCATTTATTATTAAAAATTCTATATAATCTAATTTATAATATAATTTACTCATTAATAATATTAGGTTGGGGGAAAAGAAATCCATTATTTTTGCATGAAAACTAAGACTTTATTTAACATGCTTCCGATAGTCCAATTTGAGTCAAATATTCACCGTTTTGTTGTACAGTTTATCGCCATTTTAAAAATAGCTTCATAATGCCTCTCTCATAGAAGTCTTGGCCCTTATTGGCGAAAACATCTAGTAATCGATTTTCACAATCTTCTCTTGATCCCGATTTCTTTTCACTCAGAAAGTTTTGCAATGCGAGAAAAAGGTGGTAATAGCTGGAGCCAGGTCCGGACTATATGGTGGATGCATTAGAACTTCCCAACCTAGCTCCCAGAGGATCTGACGAGTCACTACAGAAGTGTGTGGCCTGCCGTTGTCCTGTTGTAACACAACACCTCTGTTGGCCAATTCTGGCCATTTCTGGTCAATCAATAGCTTCAAACGTTGCAGTTTGGCAATGCGGAAGCAACTCCTAATAAATGCTTCCTTTCCAGTCCCACAAAATACACAGTAGAGCCTTCATGGCCGTTAGTCCTGGTCTGGCCACCGTTTGAGCTGCTTCACCGGACTTTGACCATAATCGTTTTCGCACAATATTGTAGTATGTGACCCATTTCTCATTCCCAATCACCATCCGTTTAAGAAATGGGTCGATGCCATTCCGTTTGGCGAAGGTTTCACAGATGAAAATTTGACCATAAAACTGTTTTATGGTCCAACTTTAGCTCCTGCGCGATGCTAGGACTACTAACATGCCGGTCAACTTCTATTATTTCTGTGATTTTATCGACATTTTCGACGACGGGCCTACCTGTGTGAGATGCATCTTTAACTTTAAAAATACGTGAACGGATTCGATGAAACCAAAATTACACGTAATTAGCTGCTACACTATCGGGCCATAAACACCATTCGCAATTTCAGCCACCTGGCTTGCACTGTCACCTTTATCAAAGAAAAACTGTAAAAAGAACCGAATTTTCTCTTTGTTGACTTCCATTTTTAACACTCTGTAACTCACAACTGAATGCACCAAACGAAAAAAGGCAAAATAATTTTTTAGTGTGAAATGTCATCTTGACAACGAGCATAAATATGAAATTGTTTGATCGATACTTCGCGAGATATCGACATTACAGCCATCTACCGAAAAAATAATGGATTTCTTTTTCCCCAACCTAATATTAATTTGTGATCCAAGTGTCACCTATTCATGCGTTAGATTTCGTAACTGGTGTATATACTTGCTTTTTTCACACAAATTGTCGGTCAATCGCATTACATATTCCGAGTTTAATTTGTTTTTATACTTTATTTTTTTGTAGCCATTCCACTAAGAAATATATTTCCCTTACACAAAATGTTCTGAATGTGTGTGGGGGGCATTTAAATATTTATAGTTGCGTGAGAAATCCTGTGCATTTTGCATGAATTTGCAACCTAAAATTTAAAAGCTGTTCCTGCTTAAATTTAGATTTTAACATCGAATCTGTTGATATATGTTGTTCCCCTCCTTCATCATAGGTAATTTTTCCATTGAGGTACATTTTCCATTGGAAAACTATTTAGTTTTGAAAGACATTGGGCTAACTAACAAGTATAAAAACAATAGAATATTCACAGTCTAGTAGGAAATGTATATAAAAATAAAACGCACGCGCGCGAGCGCGTTTTAATATTTTTTATTATGTAATAATAAACGTTAAAAAAGTGTTGCAAAATAAAATTATTATATATAAATGAAATTTTTCGTTTTAATTAATAGGACGAGCTTAAGATACTGGTAACTATACAAATTTCATAGAGAACGGGTGATGACTTTATTCGCGACCTTCTCACTAACAAATCGTCTTGGGGAATCTCTTTGGTTCTTAAAAACTATTTTATTAAAGCACTCCCTCTGAAGAAGAGAACGTAAACATGTAAATTAAGTCTACTATAGAAAGTCTAGGCGTTCAAGTTAGAGAGAGAAAAAGAGAAGGTAGGCTGTGAGCGGAGCAGTGATTAATCAAATATAAAGTGTAATGCAGATATTTAGCATTTGATAAGTGTGATAAGTAATGTGACAATTTGTCACTGAAGATTGAATATAGATTAGATAGTGTTACGAATTTTGTGTAAATAGTGTAAATAATTTGTATTTGAGTGTTTAATGCATTTATATTACTCTGTTATGTTTATTTCATGTTAAAATTTTACCATTCACAAGCAATGCCGCCCCTTACCTTATAATAGCAATTCAATGAGAACTTGGCGAAATCTTGGCGGTAAAGCCAAGTTGGCATCATTTTTGGCGGCCAATTTGGCGACCCTTTTGGCGTCATTGGAGACCATGTTGGCGAGTTCGGAACCCTCTGGAATCTTCTAGAAAGTAGTTGATCTCTCCACTAGTGTCACGTTCAATGACACGAGCAGTTATACTCCTGGAAGTTTCTATCGCACCTATAAAAAAGATGCTCGCCGGTACGGCGAGGAGTCTGATTTTAACCAGCGAATAGTGAGGATTTTTTTTACTAGCGATTAGCTCGGCTGTGCTTGTGAATAATCCTTTACATACACGTGTGTTGCAGCACTGGTTATTGTGTTTGATTGCTGTTGAAGGTGTGAAGACCTTTCGGATATTTACTCTGTGAATATTGCTGCTGAATCCTGTATTTAAAGGATTGAATTTTTGATAATAATTTCGCATCGCTCTTAAAGAACTGTTTATTTTCTTTGTGATTGTTTTGCATAAAATCCTCGAACTCTCGGATCTACGTAACAATAGTTAGGAAAGCATTGTACTTGAACTGAAGTGTTACTGGTAGTTAAAGTCTTCTCATACCTCGTTAAATGTCTTCAAATTACTTCAATTGGATGCATCTCTTGGTTCTGATTAAAAAAAATTTGTGTTGTTTATGTTGCAAATAAACTAAGTAATTCTGAACATGGCTAGTCTTCCTTCCCTTTCTCCCACATCTCTAGGTGCGGAAGCGAGATCCTTACAAACTTTTTTTGCAGACCCTTTTTGTATTGCAAAAGAACCAATTTCTCGACTCAGGGCTCGTGACGTGGCTGTACGATCCATTAGACCAGTGTTCCGCAACCCCCGGTCCGTGGATCAGATGGTACCGGGCCGCACAAGAAACATTAAATTATTTACTGTGGTATATTTTTCTTGGATTTGTGAGATACTTTTTATGAAAATCGCTTTATATTCCTTGTTAAATCACTTTATATTCTTTTTTTGGTGTAGCTATATTTTATTCTAATGTCACGATTATAAATACACAATTGAATTAAAATTATTAAATCAAAACAATCTGAAATATAAACAATCAACGTTTTCAGCGTTGAACCTCGAACTCCAGTCAAGGGACGAGGACGACGCATAAGCTGCAACATCCCTCTCCTAACTTACATATCCCACCAACGGGAAAATTGTGATCCTTGATTTAACTTGAAACTGCTCCCTCTACACGGCGAGTCTTCAACTCATGACACACCAGCATGACCTTTACTCTTGGCTACCTTACCCACTTTGAAATGTTCAGACTGGAAGCAGCATATTTAGTATTTGCACTCAGGGGGAAAGAGGCAGATTAAATCGAAAAATCGGATAAATAACTAAATATAATTTTTGCCATTGTTTATATTCATTCTATTTCAGAATTTTTAAATTTAATTTTCAAAAATGCATCTAAAAATCAATCTGTCCAATCTAATTTTGGCGCGATGCTTCCATTTGGATTAAAACAACATTCTAACTGATGTTTCTCATATTTCAGAAAAGTTAAAAGATCTCAGCGAAGCATTGAAGTCGAAAGTATTTGTGAACAGGCAGTATTGGGCAAGTGGCATCGGCCTCCATAGTCCCCCTTCAAGCATGAAAGAAGTTTCGAATTTTGCTCTCCAGTTCCCTACTCTGGTGAAAAACACAGGAGATGGCAAAGGCTCCCTCTTAGACATTGAAGTGGTGGATCTCCACACAGTAGCTTCTAACTTCACGGAGTACAAAACGAATCCGTAAGTTCACGTTACTTAATACTACATGTCAATTAATTCTAGCATTTGCTTTTTATTGAAGAAAGTTAAAATGGTAATAAATGATACGAAAATTATGTGGTACAAATTTGATATCGGTACGCTACCCACCAAATTGTCTTAAATTTTCGCCAAGTTGAGCGATAAAATTACAATATGGCTACTTTGATTTTTATCGTTTAATGCAGTTTGCTATAATATTAAAGTACATGATCGTGATGTGTTTATTTGATTGTGGTAACCCTTTTAATCTCAGGTGATTAATTCAGTTTTTTAAAAGAATTTAACTATTTCTATATTAGACCCTGTTGTTACAGTATTTGTGTTCTATTTTTGCGATTTGTTGGTACATTATAGGCAAAAATATTTCCGTTTTTGAACTATTCAATCTACAGACTTGAAACTCGACAATCGAGATTCTTTTGTTGAGTAGAGATCCAATAAGAACGAGTTTCAGAAACATCGACTCTCGTCGGGGTTGAAGGAGTGTAATTGATAAAATCTCTATTTTTTAGCTATTAAACCAACAGACCTATAATTTGGAGAGCATGTTTCTTTTGTTAAGTGGAGATACACGCAAAACGAGAATTTTGAGTAAATCGATTCCCCCGAAGGGAGGGTTGAAGGTGATATAAGAATAGATGAAAAAAATCCCCTGTTTAAAATATGAAACCCACAGACAAAAATGTTAAAAGCACATTTCTTTGGTTGGGGGTACAAAAATCACACTGTTGTTGTTGTTGTTGTAGTGTGTTTTTATACTGGGATGCATATGAAATACAAGGGGTAGAACAGAAACATACAATAGAAATAGAAGAATATAGACATTTATTACAAATGACGATCCCAGAATATAACTTGATTGAATATTAACGTCACACTGTTCAGCTACACGAGGGCTTTTGGTGGACCACGTAATTTTGAACCATGGTCGTGACGTGGACGACACCTGAGCTGGCACCCCCCTTTCCTAACTAACCGCACCAACGGGAGGAAGTTTAAGCTCTCGACAGATTTAACGTGCATCGCTCACCCCACGGCGAGTCTTTAGTGGTACTGAACTCAAACTCGTGACAAAGGCAGCAGATGCGATACCTATACCACTCGGCTACCGCGACCGCCCCAGCATATATAACAAGAAAGGGAGCGCTGCTTTCCATTCGAGACGGGAATCCATTGCAGGCGGAAGTCCGACTTATTTTCCCGAAGAAGATACAACCATGCCTTATTCGGGATTCGAACCCGAACTCATTCAGTTACAATTCCAGGGTCATATACACCATACTAGCTGGGCGGCTACAAAATAACTGAAAATGCTTTTTGAGGATATCGACTCCAAGATTGTGGGTTACGAAAACTTAGAAAGATAGATATAATTTGTATCAAAATTCACACGCAATGTCCTTTTTTAATGGAAGCGATTCAGCAGAATCACGTGATAAAACAAACACGTGTTTTCCATTGAATTAAAAACAAACATTAAACTAAATATACTTGTTCTATTTGTAAAACTCAGATAAAATTTCATATTTGGGTAAAGATGTTCAAATGTTAGGAAAAAAATTTCTTCAAAAGATTTTTTTAATTAAAAAGTCGTATTTTTATGCTTGCTTTTAAATAAAATCTGTATTTTTGTATACATATGTACTTTTAGAGAGAAAGTTTCTGCAAAGAGCAAAGCTTGGCAACACCGGAGCGCGTGAACTGATTAGTTGAAAACACAAGATAGTTTTTATCGTGTGACTATGACGTCGCATGAGTTTTTGAATTTATTGGCTAGAATCACGTGACTTTCACTATCATGTGACTATGACGTCACATGAATTAGCTTATCATTCAAGAGATGAGGAGATTCTAAAAATGTGTTTTTCTGTAGAATCGAAATCATATAAAATTAAGGACTTTGATATCAATCACTAAAACAATAGACCGTCAAACAACGTCATAAAATACACCCAGCAAAAGGGGATAGCTAGTATATACATTCCGGACCTCTATTGCAAAGAAGTCTATAATACCGAAACTTTTCAGTTCATCATTTTGGAAAAATTCACGCTAAATGGAGATTAATCTTTTAATATGCTTTTACAGAAACCATGTAAAATAAATTTTAAATTCATAAACACTACATACAGGGTGGTACCGAATGCATGGTAGGGTAGGTACAGAACATTGCAACAATCATTTTGTTGTATAGAAATGAATGAGCGCAAATGACGCGATGAGACCCTGAAACTCAAAAGATAAGGAGACGAAAGAAGACAAATTGTGTATTGAAGCGTCGTCGACAAAGGTAATGTTTACAATAACACCATTCAGCACATGAGCTATGAATATCAGCTGCAGCACACATTGCCATACCACCCACTGTGATCCGGGAGAAGACAGTCTGCCAGTTCAAAGTTTGTACTCGCTGAGGAAAATGGAAGGGGGTGTAGCGATTTTCGTTTAACCCTCTACACATGATCCTGACTCACACTTGCGTAGATGGTAGACGTTAGCTCTTGTACTTGACTCAGGTCATCAGGGCTGTGTTTAGAATGCTTTCTTCCAGGCTTACAAGGAATGCGTATAGCTCTTCGTCGACCAGCACCATGTCTGATGAGAGTAGAACGAACGTGTTTCACGAAGTTGACGGGTGTAGCCGCTGAAAAGTTTTGTGATTCAGCATTCGTTGATTAGGAAATTCATTTATTATATATGCGGGTCGAATTGCACCACGGGACTATTGGAAGGAGGTGTGAGTAGGTGAATATTAACACGTCGCACTGTTCAGCTACACAGGGCACACTAGCGACGGACCTCGTCATTTTGAATCATGATCCAAGTGACGTGGACGACACTTGAGCTCAATAAAATCATTTTACTAATCAGTTTACAGTAGCCCAGTTGAATTAGTAATATATTACTTAGCAGAAATGATCAACGCTTGACAACAAGATATGAAACAATTATCCATACGAATATAAATGTATAAACTTCCGAGAAAAGAGATAAATTTCTCTCATTTTAAAATATTTAGAAATTTACTGAGCAATTTCGTTGCTTCCCTTTATACTTGATTTCGCGTTTTCATAATCATTCCAAAAAACTTCGCAACCCCTCAACACCATTCGAATGAACAAAAATTACTTTTATTAAAAACGACATGTTTGATGGTTTTAAAGGCTGTTTTCATTAAAATTACGAGAGCTTGAACTGAACGCGAAGCACATTTTTAGATAAAATAATGTTTCAACAGCAAATTTGCAATATTTTAGCTCATGCCTCTGTTAACAATAGTGTTTTAAAAATTTCAAAATATTCCTGAATATTTTCTTTTTCCATTTTAATACGTGAAGGCGTAGCCCATTTAACATTACGATATAGAAGAAAAACACGAAACGCATTTTATACAAGAAAAAAATGAATCCAACTCTGTTGTTAAAAATGGGAAGTATGATAAAATACTGCGGTAAAATCCTAGGAGAGCCCCACACCCTTGGCGACAAAACGAAAAAAGCGCCAAGCCAGAACGAGGATGGCGCCATGCGAAACTGACAATGGCGACAAGTGAGTACAGGAGATAAAGATGGATGCGTAATGGAAAATATATGTAAACAATACAGAGAAATTAAGCATTTACAGATAAAAAGTATATATATATATATAAAAGCAGCACTTATTTTCTTACTGCTGATCTTTTTCCGAGTGAAGTACAGCGTAACGGCTGATTTTAAAAAGTCTTGAAGGTCTCATCGCTGAAGTGAATGATCATTGGGAGCGCCGCCATTTTTATTCTGCGAGGTAATGATGGGCATTCCTTCGGCGTGGCTGATGCAATTTCAAAGAAAGCGTTTATTGTCGACCATGACTGCATCCACGCCGATCGTTAAATTTGGACATTCAGAACTCTAAAGCAATCAATCCTTTTTCCTTCATACACTATTCAATCCAATTATTTCTAACCTTTCACATTCAACAAAAGTAAATTCTAAAATATATCCTTCACACACGCAACCATTCCAGCCTGATTCCCCAAAACAAAAATGAAATTCAGAAATGCCCGCCGACAAAACACGAGATTTCTAGAAATAGTTAGATTTACTATATCTAGTGTATCAAAACTAGGAGGTTACCAAGATAGGCTCAATTATCGCCAACCCAAAATAATTCAGCATACCAAGGGTGGCCAGGCTTCTCCTAGGACCCTGAACCAGGCCACGGTTTTTAAGGATAGTGAAGCCAGAATATCATATTAATTTTTCATTTCTTTCATATCTGAAAAAATGTTCCAAATTCGGATCCTATTCTTTAACATTAACCGAAAACAGCCTTAAACGAAATTTCGATTTTCTGTTTCAGACATTTGGGTCCTGTACTGAGAGAAGTTTTCGCCAAATTGGATGATATTCGTGTTGCAAAAAGTGAATTCGAATCCTGGATGGATAATAACAATTTTCGGAAGGAAGATTAAGAAAAGGTTGGGAGTACATTTTTTTTTTTTTGGCATAAACTTCAAATCTGATGTATGGCAGCAGCAAAGTATACTCTTGTTAAAAGCCATGTTCAAACAGAAAAATTCCTTTTGATCGAAAAAAAGGCCGTTTGGTGTGAACATCGCATTCAACAATTTTTAAAATTGAATATCTTAGAAATGCATTTCTGTAAGCTTAAAATGTTTTTAAATAGAAATTACTTTGTCCAATCAACTCTCGGTAATTCACAGTTGGAGGAACCAATGATACACTTCGAATTATCAAGAGGGTAGGAAAAAACTCCTAAAATACGCGAAAGGATTTTTTCACAACTTACATAATTTAAACAATAAAACACACACACAACAATTATACATATATATAAAATTCTTTTAAGGTATTTTTAAAAAGTGCATATTATACAGTATAAATATTACACACAGGAGTTAAAAAAAAAGTCCTGTATTAAAACACATTTATGTATTCAAAGCAATTATTAAAATAATACATCACTCTGGTAGCGCCACATGAATTCTGCATCACTTTTTTTGAAAAATCTAGGTAAATCTATTATCAAGGGCCATCCAAGTACTGTCCCCAATACCATTGGTTCTTCAAGGCACGGTCCAGTTCGGCCTATGCTCTATTTAGTGTCCCATGTCATAAGATACTGATGAATCTTAAATCGTTATTTCACTCTGACACAAAATACGAAACTAATTTGATATCGGGAGTAACAGCGCCCAGCAGCGCTTATTGTTGATGGAAGGAAATCCAATGGCGACCTAGCGGTAATTTAATGATACACAATAATTTTAAAGAATTGTTTTGAAATACATTGAAATGTATTTCAAATAGGAATATATAGGAAGAGATTGAGAATAACCTTCGGAATCGAAATCAATAAATAATGAATAATAATATTATGTAATAAAAAGTAGCATGTTCTAATAAACTAGTATTATAAGCTGGCATATAATATAAATATCTTATATTATTTTATCATGATACATATAATATTAAAATAGTGCAGGTTTTTAGTTATTTAAGAATGACAATCATACTCTATAATTAAATAGTAATTATAAAAAGAGATAATCTAAATCGGGTGTAAAAAAATATAAATAATGCATAGAGAACTCGTAATACATAGCTTCATAAGAAATAAATAACAAAAGAATAGATATAAAATAGAAAATGAATGGTTATATGAAGAAGGGTAATTATAAATAAATAACAATAGTAATTATAAATAAATAACGAAATATGTAATAACATTTATAAATAAATGCTAAAAGAAACAATTATAAATAACGATTATATAAATTCTTACACATAGTAATAATTGCATTATTTTTTTCATTATGAATAAAATAATTACATAATGTATGTTAAAATTAATTAAGAATATCAATTACAAAGCAGTGAAAGCTTGCAATACCAAACTTGCACTGCAAGTTCCTTCAACAAATTTTATTGAACAAAGAACGTAAAAAAAACATTTTTCAAAAGAAAATAAACGATTTATTGCGATAATTAAAAGCACAACACTTATTCTTTTAAGAAAAAAATATATTCTAGTACTCACTCATTTTAGAAATATCCATATTCGAAAATAGCCCAGAATTAAACAGAACACGTAAGCAATAGAAAAATTGCATTGAAAATGGTTAAAAATTTTTTAAAATCGTCTGATTAATGAGATTTACAGGAAAAAACGAATAAAAGTTATTTCTAATATACGTTATCCCCATGGCAACCACATCGGCAGACGATAAAGTATTAAGGTAACCATATTTCCTTAAAACATTATCGCGCCCATCTTGGCGAACATAAGCAACAACTTGGCACTACTACCCCCGATATCAAATTAGCACCCAAAATACACAATCCTTTCTGAACACATGTGTTGCAGGGCCACGCGTTAAACGAAAGACAACAAGTGTGACCGATCTATTGTCCATTTGATGATTGAATATTAACGTCGCACTGTTCAGCTACACAAGGGCTTTTGGCGATGGATGGCCGCATGTTTTTGAACCATGGTCAAGTGACGTGGACGACACTGAGCTGGCAACCCCTCTCCTAACTATCACACCACACCAACGGGAGGACGTTTCAGCTCTCGACACGGGTTACGTGCATCCTGCTACACGGCGGGTCTTCGGTAGCGCACTGGGCTCGAACTCGGGGCAAGGCAAGCCACAACCGATACCTATACCACTCGGCTACCGCGGCCACATTGTCCATTTGAAGAAGGAAAGCAATAAAAGCGTCTTTTTGCTTAAGAAACCGGTAAACACAAAGGATAGATGACAGACAGAGGGTCATCAAAGGGGTTACTTTACTGGGGAGACAAGCAAAGACAATACGACTCAAAACATGTAATCTCCAACCTGTTTGCTACAGGACTAAACATAATAAGGGGTGTTCGAATTGTCTAGAGCTATGTAAGATAACTTCGAATTATTGCGTATTGTAGTCTGGCCAGCCGCAGATTTTACTTCAAAAAATTGGGTGTACCAAAACGTATTGTTTTAGTTCGAAATATCAATAGTTTTTCTAGGGGCTGAGCATATACTTCGAATTAGCGAGAGGTTCGAATTTTCGAAGGCTTGAATTATCGAAAGTCGATTGTATATATGTATACAGAGGGGGGTCCATGTTGTGGACACTTTTCGAGAATTGTTACGTTTCTTAAGTTTGTATGCTTTTTGAAAATGTTACGTTGCACAAAATGAAATTATTTTAAATATTATTTTAAAGATAATTTAGCACTGAATTTAATACCAAAAAACAAAATTCAGATATTTGCAACGCAAGAAAAGTTATACAGCAATAACTATCGATATATATTAGATACTGAAGAGAAAGCAGTGGATTATCAGTACTTGAGTAAGGTGGCAGCACATTTCTTTATTACGAGCTTCACTTAACATTTGATGTTTCATTGGGATGAAAATAGTTTTAAGCTCTTCCTTCGTTATTACATGATGCCAGGAAACAGTTACAGCCTCAATTAGTTCCCTTTTATTTCACGGGTACCTCATCCGGACAAGAATTTTCAAACGGGGCCACAAGTTTTCGATAGGATAGAATAGTAAGAATTATGTTCTTTAGAAGACTAATAGTTTATTATTATATATCTTGTCATTTTTTCCTTGTTAAATACATTTATATAGTTACCTGCATACTGAAATTATATAGTTAACAAATACAAATATATTCCTAGATTTTTTCGCAAGTGACTTTAATACTTATCTGTATGCATTGTGACGAAGCATATCTCCCCTATTTTTCAACAGATCCCGTGCCGACCGGCTGCGAAAATTCCGAGAAGTTCCCTTTGGCTGGGAAGGAATTTCGTAGCCTGGGGGTCGGTTTCAGCACCCTTTACCGCCCAACCCCGACCGGACAGTCGAAAGGAACCTTGTCGTGGTATTGCCCATTTTCCGAGAACTCGGAGGCGCCTTCACGTCGAGGAGAACATTCAACTGTACACCCAGCCTTGGCGTCTTTCGGACTGGCGGAAGCAGACAGTGTTTGGCGCGGCAGGGGTGCGACATCAAAGGCCGAGACCGGAAGGCGTCAGCAGGAGGATGAGGACTGAGGCCGACAAAGAAATGAGCGGTGGATGACGAGGGAAGAAAATGCTATAAAACGGGCGAGAGTCGAACGAGGAGGGCTGGATCTGCTTGGAGGAGCGGTTCCGGACGTCCCTTGAGCGATAGGAAGGCGATAGTGAGCCGCAGTACAGTCTCCTGCTGGAAGATCGAAAACCGGAGAGAATACGGAAGAGACTCAATTTGATTACGAACAGGCCCGCGAAGTACAGCGGTCTCCTGGCTGGTAAATCCAGGAACGGAAGAGTGCGAAAGAGACTCAAAAGTGATATTGAACGCTGTAATTTAGAATATACCCATTTATTTATTATTTTGATGATTTTCATGTTGGAAATAAATAGTTAGCCCAGATCTGAGAGAAGTCATTACAGCATGTACTACATAATTATTTTTAGAACTAATAATTTTATACTTTTTGCTAAGAATTACTTTTCATCAACATGGGAGTTATGATATTTCATATTTGTAATATTTGAATTGATTACTTTGGTATTACATTTTCGTATTATACAGTCGATCATGTGAAAAGATTTTCCAACAATATTTTCTTTTACTTCACGTCAACGATGATGGCGATGTTTTTTGATTTTGAGAATTTGGTTGACGGTATGATACGTAAGTTAGGAAAAAATAATACTTGTAACATTTATCAATTATTGTTATGGCAGAAACGTGAATTAAATTTTATTTGTCTAACTTTTGCTAAAACAAGTACTATAAAAATTTGAATGTAATTCCTAAAGATAGATCAAAAAGAAAAATTTTTATTTTAGCTACTTTTTTTATTATCAGTTACAACTAATATAAATAACTAATATATACATAGGACAGAATCGCAACATTAAGTGATGATTCATTTTTATAAATTATCATTAAAGTATCGTATTGTCATCAATAACAATCGTGTTTATAACATTTCAGTTCAACTGAATGCTTTAAAACGGGAGAAAAAAAAATCCTTTCAAGTTTTAACACAAGTCCCCAAAAAGGATGCCAACGTGGCTGTATTTGTGATTTTTTGAATAATTAGTTTTAATCAATTAATTTTTATTAATAATAATTAAATTATTGTATTATCATCCAAAATAATAGTTTATATAAAATTTCAGCTCAAGCGAGCGCTTTAAAATGTATTTTATTAACGATTGAAAATTCCACCAAGATAAATAAATATATAGAGAGAGAGTCTGATCTAATAATAGGAATTGAAAAAAAATCACTAAATAATATTTTAAAATTTCGTTAATTACAAAAATTCTGGTGGGGATAAAAAAAAGAAATAGGTTTAATTTTCGTGTAGAACGCGTTTTGATTATTCTAAAAATCAGTAAATGTTCTACAAATCCACATGGTTGGATTTTATTTTTAATGCACATAGTTATATTTCACCAAATTTGCCATTTCATTGTCATCATATTGGATAAAATTCATGTGACATCCTAGTCACATAACTACAATCACACATTTCAAGCCAATCAGTTCATAAATTCCTGTGACGTCTTAGTCACATGGTGCGTGTTTTCACTAAATCAGTTAAAGAATTTCGCCGTTCGCTTTGCATTTTACTGGAACTTTCTTATAAAAAGTACATTATTGTAATCAATACTAATGCACATAAGTAAACAAATTACAATTGATATAAAAGAATACGTATATTAAACGTGTTCCTTAGAATTTATAATTTCTGTAAACACAGTTTGAAGAATCTTAATATTAGAACACCTTTATCCAAATATCAAAAAAGAACAAGTCTAATGTCAGTTTTGAATTCGATGGAGAACACGTGATTACATTTATCAAGTGACCATCATGAACAACCCATGAAGAAAAACAAGCTGCTGGCGCAACTTGACGCCATTTTTCTCCCTTCGTCAATACCAAAGTCACCATCCAAACTAGGATTTTCTTACTCCGCATTTGCACTAGGTATATTATACCTAATGATTCATAAAGAAGTAGACACTTTGCAGACGCTGTAAATCAAAGACAAGCACCACTCAGCCTAAGGTAGAAAGTTTGTGCCTTACCCCTGACGGAAGTGACGTATGCAACAACGCCCGACGCCATGGAGTTGATTGATTGAATATTAACGTCGCACTGTTCAGCTGCACGAGGGGCTTTTGGCGACGGACCACGTAATTTTGAACCATGAGGGTCAAGTGACGTGGACGACACCTGAAGCTGGCACCCCCTCTCCTAGCACTACCACACACCACACCAACGGGAGGGACGTTTCAGCTCTCACGACAGATTTAACGTGCATCGCTGCCCTACACGGCGGGTCTTTTGAGTGGTATTGGACTCGAACTCTACCGTGACAAGGCAAGCCACGGTCCGATACCTATACCACTCGGCTACCGCGGCCACATGCGTACCATGGAACTAGTCAATTAAAATAGCAGTGTCTGCAGTGGAAAATGTTTTGCATTTCAGAATATCGTGGTCAGAATGTCCCTACGAGAGTCACTTTTTGGATATGTTGATGGGAGATTACCTCGATGAACATCTACCTTAGCGATGGATTGAACGAATCACTGACTGCAACATGCCACTTCCCATTGGCCACTCAGAAGTCCTGAAAACTTTTGATTTCTTCCAGAGGGTACGGAGTTGACAAGGCATTCGTCACTCACCTTCTGGTTGATCTAGGGCAACTGAAACAGAATAACACAACCACTATCGATGGACTTGACTCGGATATCTAAACGCGTGTTTGGGCAGAAATGGATTGCTGGCTCAATGCGTATCGTGTATAACTAAGAGTTCACATAAATAACTTCTGAGACTGACTCTTACAAAACTTTAACAGTCCCATACAATTCTGTTACAAGTAACAAATAGCATAAATTGTTCTGGATTGATAGTTCATTGAAACTGTAGACTTCTTTATGAATCACACTGTGTATACGAAGTGTGTGTTCAAATAAAGTACCGTTTTGGAAATAGCTCGCATAAAATATATTTTTTTCCAAATAAAATTTATTTCACATGAAAACTATTTTTCAACACAGTTACCACTATTATCCAGACATTTGTCATCAAGAAACCAACTTGTTTCTACCCCCGTCAAAAAAAGATGCTGCCAGTGAAGAGAGACACTGCTGCCCAGAGGTCTGTGGAAACTTATCATGAAGTCATATTACGAAGAACCGTCTGTTTTGATGAATTTTCTCATTCACTTTTTCAACCAAACCATCGCTTAGGCACTGGTCTTTTGAAGTCTTTGTTAAAGCCGGATCACTCTTGTGAAAGGCTGCGTTAGAGGAGGCTCGTTATCTGGAACCTCGATAGGTCACTGTAGGTCCGAGAGATTCCAAGCGAATCTGGAAGTGAATCGGAGAGAGAATCGGTAGGAGTGCGTTGGGGCGTCGTAGAGTGTTGAAGCTTGTAGAAACGTCTCTGAAGTGTCGTACAGTATATGAGTTTCCCTTTTTGGTATCTATTTAAAGGTCTATTACGTCCACAAAAGCGACACTCGAGGCAAAATCATTTCTATTTGGCCGTAATAGGGATTACTATCCAGCCATTGGTCCTTGTCGCCTCTCGCGTGGTGAATTTTGAAGGTGGTGATTGGCGTGGGAACTGTACCTGTCACTGTCTGCTGGTAGACTTGCCTCAGAACATAAGCGTCGGGTTGTCAAGCTTTTGAAACTTTCTGGGGCGAATTTATGTAACCGTTGAGATGTCATTAGTTCTCTATCAGGAAATTGGTCTTTTGATAGAGACCGTCACACCATCATTGACAACATAAGGTTGCTTACTCCGTGTATCGTCATGATCACTGTCGAGCCAAATTTCCCACCATTCCCTCACTCATTACATTTTCACCATCAATTTCTACAAGTTGACGAAGAATTTCAACTGGCTTAACATTCCTTACGTTCAAAGAACGCTTTTCATTGTCTAAAACATTTTAACCACGTAAGAAAACAGAATCCAACAACCGTTGTACTGTAAATAAACCAAAGACATGTGTGAGTAAGGTTTCAACTCAGATACTACGGCTTCAGTTGTGTAGTAAAAAAAACGGTACTCAGTTTCCGAACACGCCTCGAAAATTGAATGAATAGTAAAATATTTTGATTCCTTCCTTCCTCAGTGACGCGACAGCTCAGGGGGTGGGCCTTGGTCTTCTTAAGAAGCCTTTTCCAGGCCATCCTTTTTCCTGCTAGTGTTCTCCTAGTTCTTAAAACTAGGAAACCTTTTTCTAGGCCATCCATCTAAGATTTGGCCTGCCCTTTCTTCGTGTGCCAATTGGTTGAGCATTGAATACTTTTCTAGTGGTGCGGTCTTCGTTCCTTCTGGTAATGTTACCTGTCCATTATATTCGTTGTATTTTGATGATGTTAACAGTGTGTGTGTGTGTGTGTGTGTGTGTGTGTGAGTGTGTGTGTGTGTGTGTGTGTGTGTGTGTGTGTGTGTGTGTGTGTGTGTGTGTGTGTGTGTGTGTGTGTGTCAGATTGATAAAGCTCTATATTTGATCTTCTTCGTCATGCCCCATTTTCCTGAATTCCTCCAAAAAGGAATTTTAACATCTTCCTTTCGTAGATACTTATCATGTTCCCATCTGTTCGAGACATGGGCCAAGATTTACATGCATAAGTTTATACTGATCTTAAGAGACTTTTATACAACAGAACCTTTGTTTTTATTTTGTTTAAATTTGATTTCATATATATTCGAACTCCATTAAGACATCTACTAGCCATAGTAATTTTCTTTTGAACTTCAATAAAACTATCGTTTTTATTGTTAATTTCTGAACCTAGATAGAAGTCATCAACTTCAAAACTATACTCTTCAGTTTTAAAAGGGGAATAGTTAAAACATGATTTAGTGCAAAGCTTGTAAAAATATTGTTACGTAGATCCGAGGGTTCGGGGATTTTATGCAAAACAATCACAAAGAAAATAAACAGTTCTTTAAGAGCGATGCGAATTTATTATCAAAAGTCCAATCCTTTAAATACAGTATTCAGCAGCAATATTCAGAGTAAATATCCGAAGGTCTTCACACCTTCAATAGAAATCAAACACACAATAACCGGTGTTTAAAAATACACGTAAGTAAAGATTATTCACAAGCACAGCCGAGCTAATCGCTAGTCAAAATAATCTTCAATACTCGCTGGTTTAATCCAGACTCCTCGCCGTACCGGTGAGCATCTTTTCTTATAGGCGCGACAGAAACTTCTAGAAATATAACTGCTCGTGTCATTGAACGTGACACTAGTGGAGAGATCTACTATTTTCTAGAAGATTCCAGAGGGTTCCGAACTTGCCAACATGGTCGCCAATGACACCAAAATGATCACCAAAGTCGCCAAAAATGATACCAACTTGGCTCTACCGCCAATATTTCGCCAAGTTCCCAATGAATCGCCATTATAGCGAAAGGGGCGGCATTGCTTGTGAATGGTACAATTTTAACATGAAATGAACATAACATAGAGTAATATAAATGCATTAAACATCCAAATACAAATTATATATACTATTAACACAAACTTCGTAACAATATTTTTACTAACAATTTTAAAAAATCCCACGTACTTAATGCATTATCAGTTATTTTTAACCAAAATGCCTTTTGCAACCGGAGAAAAAAATTAAATGTATTCATTTCATTTACTCTAAAACAGGTCGATGATTTTTATGGAAAATTAATGTCGGCTTACGAAGCGATGACAAGAGCTATTGCTAGACTAGATGTTAATGGACCAGCCAGTCAGTTTGATGCTGCTTTCCAGGCTTATGGCAGGAGAGAGAAATAACAAATACATAACAGAGTTGCGGGAGTTGATGAAAAGCATTGTAAGTATATTCAGAGTCAATAGTTTTCCATATATACAAGAATTTTCCATATATACATATTCCCCATGAAAATTTTATTGCCGAAAAATCCACACAATGACATCATGGAAGCTAAACATTTTGCTGTATAAAAATACACACGATTTTATTAGCTTCTCCTGTATGTAACGAAATTTGAATTCGATTTTTATCCACTGTAAAAGGTCAGAATAATTCGAAATTATGCACACTTGTGAAGGACCGATGACAATAGAAAAATTTAATAATTTTGTTCTATTGTCCAGATAAGAATCATCAGGATTAACGATTTTCCATTTCCAGATTGGGAAACACGCATTTACTGTTGCTCAAACTAAAAAAGATAATTATATAGTTTAATAATAAATTATAGTTTAAGAAAAAATAAAAAGCAAGCTTTTATAGTGAATCGAACTAAAAAGTAAAAAATAATTCTTAACATAAGAATAAAAGGACTAACGAGAAAATTAATGCCATTGGGGTAAAAGCGCGTGTATAAGCTGAATATCAATTATAATTTCTTACCACTTCGAGTGTAAAAATGTAGTACAAAGCACCACACACTTTTTTGCCACAATGATATTAATTTTCTCGTTAATTATTTTAGTCTTATATTAAGAATTATTTTTTTACTTTTTAGTTCGATTCACTACAAAAACGTGTTTTCTAGTTTTTTAAACTATAATTTATTCCACATAGTCGCCGCCGATAGTGAGACATTTGTCATAGTGTGCAATGAGTTTGAAGAAACTACTCAGATAAAACCTGGATCCTTACAGCCACGTTTACATGGATGAAAATTGCCGAAAAATATCGTCATTAACCCTCTGTAGACCGGTTTACATGATGAGCCGGCATTTTACCAGTTTGAAAAAAGGGTACAATTTTTGAACCAGTTTGAGTGCAAAGCGAAAAGGGAGAAAAAAGTGTTCATTTTCAAATTTCCCCATGATACATTGGGATCGAGATCCATTCGTTCCAAGCACTTCCGTAGAATCGGCACGTTGGAAGACAGAAGAAATTAAAGCCCTAGTAAAAGATGTTGAAAGTGAAATGTATATAAAGTTACAAATAAATTTTTTAAAAAAAGAAAACAAGAATCCGAAGAAAAAATGTACAGATTTTCTTTATTTATATCATTTGACAATATTATAATAAGTTGAAAGTATCTTTAATAATATATAAAAGTATTCCAATGGATGAAAAATCAGTAATATTGACTTAACCATTTTTAACTTCATGATAAATAAATCATGCATTTGAAATTTTATCACCATAAGTTTTATGTCTGCATGTTTTTGTATAAGTTAATAAACATGAATGCAGAATAAATGTAGAGATTTTATTCATTTTTTGATGTTATAAGTTGAAAATATTTGTAACTTTATATAAAAATATTCCAATGCATTAAATCTTCAGTATTTCTGTATAATCAGTTTGTGCGTAAGTTTAAGTTATAATTTTTATCAGTATGACAAATAAGTTAAAAATTTAAAATTTTACTATCATAAGTTTCATATCTACATCTCTTTGCCAATGTTTGCCAAGAAACCAGAATGGGAAATAAATTCTTTTTTTGACAATAAATAATAAGTTCAAAATATGTTTGTAATAAAAGAAAAAACCTGTATAAAAACATTCCCATGTACTAAATCTTACATTTACACAAAAACAAATTTTAGACGAATATTTTTTTTTATTTCTGATGGAATGCGGTTTGGTGTTTTACCATTGCAGACCTAGTACGTTCCCCTAAAGCTGGTATATCTTTTTAGTGCGGCACCCTAGAAGTGGATACTAATCGCCGCAGGTAATTTTGTCTCCCAGTTTCCTCTCCAGAGAAAAGCACCTAAGCTCTTGTGATGCGAAACCGTACTTGGGATTTAATTTTGCCGAGAGCACACAAGCCAAACAGGCACTCAAGGGGTCTTCGTAATTCATTAATTCAATGTTTTAGAGGAACATTGAATTCATTATTTTTAGCAACATAACAAATAAATTTTGTAACTAAATAAAATTATAATTTTGAAATTTTATCATGAAATTGCTCACATTTCTATTTTCTTAGCACAATTGGAATAAATATATTTGCGAGTCCATGATGTGATTGTAGATTATTAAGTTTGTCTGGTTATTCATCGCAAAAAACAATACAAATAAACAAAAAAATATGTGAATCAACGTGGCTTCTAAATAGGGCATTAGCGAAGATTCTGTACAATCATTGCAATCTGGGTGTTTCCATCGTTACACTGTATAATCACGTGAATCTATGAACCAATTACCAGATTCTCATGTAAACGGGCTGAAAAAAATACTGGCTTATATCCCCATCTCTTTTGCCTGCTATTTGCGGGTTAGTATGAAAACGGGGCCTATGGGACAAAGAAATGTCACCCAGCCTGCTCCACCTCAAAGTTATTTTAGAAGTTACGTCCCAAGAATGCGACTTTCAGGGCGCTGAACAGGTGAAAGTCCGATGAGGCGTCAGTGAGTGAATATTAAAGTCGCACTATTCAGCTACTCGAGGGCTTTTGGTGATGAAACTCGTTATTTTGAAACCATGGTCAAGTGACGAGGATTAAACCTGAGCTGGCACTCCCCTCTCCTAAGGTATCCGACAACGTTCGGAACCGTGATTTTTCAAAAGCGTGTAAATGAATAATATTTATGATATTTAGTGTCACTTACATTAGAATATATGTATAAAATTGTTTTAAGGACATAATGACAAAAAAAATTATTTCATCATTAATATTTGGGCAAAAATGAACTTTGAATAACCTTTTTTTCCCAACAAGTTCTCCTTTTGTAAAAATGCTTCTATTATATTAATATTTTGCTCAGAGCTCAGCCTACAGACCTCTGTACAGAGGCTCACCTAGAATTTTTGCAGTGCATAACTCGGAAGTCGGTTTATCCCTGTTTTACGAAAACAGAAGGGAGAAACTTTAAGAAAGTAAGCCGATATTTATTTCAAATGGTTGCAACTCTGAAAATGTGAATTTTTCAAAAATCACATAGTCGAGCCTCTGTACAGAGGTCTAAGGTATATACAGGCAAAATATTAATACAACAGAATCGTTTTTTACAAAAAGAGATCATTTGGAAAAAAGGATTATTCTAAGTTCATTTTTTGCCAAAATATTGTATTTAAATAATTTTTTTTGTCATAATGTCCTTAAAACAATTTTATACATGTATTCTAATCTTAGTGACACTAAATATCATGAAAATTATACATTTATGCGCTTTTTTAAAATCATGGTTCCGAACGTAGTCGGATACCTTAACATTCCCACCACAACAAGGGAAGGACGTTTGAGCATTGAGAGATTTAACGTGCATCGCCCCCCTACAGGGCAGTTTTTCAGCGGTACTAGGATCGAAATCATGACACGCCGGCCACGAGTCCGTTACCTTGACCACTAGGCTACCGCGGCCACAAGTGCGATGAGGCAATGTTGTTTTATACAATTATCGAATGTCACCCATTTCGATCTTTATCCTCCACATTCTACTGTCCTTCACTGAATAAGCAACACCAACTACTATTGATGAGATTTCTGATGACACCTCAGCATACTTGGTCAGTAAGCGTTAACAGATGATGGAAAGAATTGTACCACACGTGTCCATCTGTACCAAATAATGGCACTCAGTTTCATTGACAACCACGTTGACAGCGCAAGTCTATCTGTCATTGTAATTTGTACTCAATGTAACTCGGGCTCTCTCTCTCGCCTTCCTGCTACTATTCTCTCTTCTTTGACACTCTGCGCATGCGTCGTTCTTCCGATGCTCACATTAATTCCGTCGTTAAACCAACAATGAATGCGGTTTTCTTATGGCGATTTTTTACTTTATCTTCCCTTTGAAAAAGAAAAGGCTGCTGTAGCCGAGTGGTATAGGTATCGGACCGTGGCTTGTCTTGTCACGAGTTCGAACCCAGTTCCACTAAAGACCCGCCGTGTAGGGCAGCGATGCACGTTAAATCTGTCGAGAGCTGAAACGTCCTCCCGTTGGTGTGGTGTGGTAGTTAGGAGAGGGGGTGCCAGCTCAAGTGTCGTCCACGTCAATTGACCATGGTTCAAAATGACGTGGTCCGTCGCCAAAAGCCCTTGTGTAGCTGAACAGTGCGACGTTAATATTCAATCAATCAATCATTGAAAAAGAAAAAATGACGAAACTTACTTTTAAACACCCTTCGTACTCCAATAAAATGAATAAAAGTAACCCAAAGTATCCATTATTTACATGTTTAGAGACACAGACTCAAGTGTTAATCATGGCAGTTTATGTCGATAGTTTTCCATATTTTCCGAGGAATTTGAAACTTTAATAATATATAATCTGGAAATCTTTTGAAATTTAAAAGGTTCTGATTATTAATATATTAATCAAATCTTCAAGTGAACTCTACAAATTTCAGATAATGAGATTCGTCTTCAAATGAGTTAATGAGTTTGATTAAATCCTTGAAGCTACGTGACGTCAATACAAAAGCCCATTCTTTTTATTCAATTTCTAATATCAGTTCTTAATCTCTCTCATATATATATATATATATATTGTTATATTGTTCAAATTTTCAATCGTTCATAAAATACTTTTTATTCATCCACTCAAGTTCAAATACATTTCTTTAAACTTGTAGTAGATGACCCTTGATGTTAAAACGGTTTTTTCAAATATTGATGCATTAATTAAATTTAATTATAGTTTTATAGATACATTTCAATCGATATTATTCCTCTAGATGGCAGCATCATTGGATAAAACAGCCTTCGCTAAATTTGTGATGAAGATTTAACTTAACCTGTAAAATCAGATGTTATTAAGACGTCAGCATTCCTTTTACACTGGTTAAAGATAAATTATTACCTATTATATTCGACTTTTATTAGAAAATATAATTACGAATTTAATGTGGTTAAAAAGTTTTTAATGTTAATTTAAAAGATGTTTTTCCATATTGTGATTCTTTCATTTTTATATACATATTTATAATAATTGTAATTATTTAATAAAAAGCAACTAAAATAAAATTTCTCTTTTTAGGCCTAAGTAGGAATTGGGTTTAAAAATTTTTATTTATATTCCTTGTTTTAATTTCTAAGACAAGTTGAGTGAAAACCCACGTCTCGAATTTATTAACATTCCCAATATTCTGCATTAATTTTGCAGAAAAAATGTGAAGCATATTTTCAGTTTTACTTGAATAACTTTTATCTCATTACAGGGGTGAAATTCAATTGAAAAGTTTCCTCTGCTTTGGTACAATTCCTAATGTGATGAAACACAATTTCCTGTTAAAACAAAAAAAAGACTGATTTAGAAATACATTGTTGGAATCTTTTTAAACAACATCTCAGATATGTAATTTTTCAATAAAATATTACTATTACTTGGTTTTTCATTGTAAATTTTATTATTGTTTAATTATTGTTGTTGTTTATTGAAGAGTTCACAAGCAGAAAACTTTTTATCAATAGCTCCCTCTGTAAGCCCCCTTAGTAAATTTCCTGAAAATTCGTACTTAGCTGAACTCTACGGAATGAAAGAATGCTTACCAAACTTCTATTCTGCATTCCTAAGCGTGTAAAAATGGAAATTTTTATCTATAACTATATCTATAACTTTACCTATACAAACCGCCTTAGGAGTTGATTTTCGCAAAACTCGTTCTTAACATATATCTGCTTATCTGAAGAAATATTTTTACCATACTTCAAGTTTGTGGGTGTAATAGTTCAAAAATGGGAATATTTGTGTATAACACTCCCCCGGAACCCCATTGGGCGTCGATTTTTGCAAAATCAGTTTTCAGCGTATCTACTCAACAAAAGGAACAATTCTGCCATATTTCCAGTCAATACGTCTAATATTTATCGAGATCTAGTGTTGAGTGGTGAGTTGCTTTTCTCCTAAATACAAGGCGATTTTTTAAGAAACTGACACTATGTAGAACCATCTGCAGTTCGTTATAACAACCGTAATGTACCATACTAGACGTGGAGTAATGACTAATTGGGAAATAAGATTTCTTAAAAAACAATTTAGTTCCAAAAACCGCCGATATAGGGGTATTTACGACTTACACATGGGTGACAAAATAATACGAACACCTATGAAAGAGGAGAAATGCTTTATTAATAGGGAGTTGGACCCCCCTTTGACTGAATTACAGACTGTATGCGACGTATGGACGCAGAGGTCTGAACAACTTTAATGGAATATGAAGCCATTCTTCGTGGAGAGGGTCTCAAAGCCGAAATCGTAGAGGGGGAAACGAGCCGGGTTTTGACCCCAAATATCCCCAGAAATATTCTAATAAAAATCAGGGACGGGGGGGGCCAAGAAAGATGACCAGTCCCCCATGCCTGCAAACCATTTTTTGCACGATTTTGCTCTGTGGATAGGAGCGTTGTGGGAAAAAAGGGGATTCTCCGGAAAAAAGTCGAGAAATGGATGACCTGATCCCCAGGATATCGACATAGTGGGTAGCGAACCCCGGAGAAACCGGGACCAAGACCACCCAAGATATCGCCCCCATCCCAAAAGGGACCCCCCCATGCTTCAGTGGGCTTCTTTGGGTGTTTCCACAAAACTCGTCCGGTGGTCTGGAATAGGGGGAACGTTGATTATCCGACCAGATGACTTGTTGCCACCCGTTGTGGGGCCCCCGTCTTGTGTTCTACACCACTGGCGCCAAAGCATGAGGGTGTTACCAAAGGTTTTACAAAAATTCCTAAAGTTCTAGCAGCTTCCCCCCTTTTGGGCGGTTCTGCGAAATAGGTTCGGATGACTATTCACCCTGACGTTATTTGGGATAGCGATTGCTTGCGCTTTCGGGCCACATGGGGTTAAGACTTTTATCCCTCCCCGGGGTTTTTTCCGTCCACCGTTGTGTTTTGCCGACGCCACATTCCCGCACTTTTTTAGCTGTCATAACGGCAGATACAGTACTTTCCCCCCAAATAATTAGCTGTTTTCCGTCCCCAGCAACCAGCGCACCCCATTCCCCAAAAATCAACCTTTTCGAACCTGACAGGTCCGTCATTATTGCGTTTTTCGAAATTAAAAAAGACGCGTAAAAACCTATTGCAGCGGAGCGACGATACATTACCTTCGAACCGCTGGCGGCGGACTGCAACGCAAATTGACATGCGCGCTGTGCGTCTTTAAAAGGGCCATGCCATTTTGCGGGGGTTCGTATTATTTTGTCACCCATCTGTACCTAAATGAGAATCAGCATAAAACAGAAGCAAAATATAATTGCATATTTTCCTATGTGACAACCGCGCCAGGAATTCAGGCTATAGAAAGTAGGTTTTCTTTCCCGGGAAATCATAAGATTTCTATACTTTTTCTATTTCCGGGAATTGTAATTCATTCCCGGGATTTCTCGGGAATCGCGCGTGGCTTTAATAGTTTGTTGACAATGCTTGAAATATTTTTAGAAATAAAGTTAGCAATTTTAAAAACATTTATTGACATTAAAGAAGAACAAATGATGACCAATGTAGAATTTGAAACTGCGACTACAATTGTAGCAGGCTTAAGGCCAGTAAAAATTGGATTAGAAAAATTATGCAGTCGAAATGCAACTTTGCTAACTGCAAAAAGTGTATTTTTTTTCTTTATTGGAGAATTGAACGAACAAAATTTAGAGAATTTTCTAATTCAAAGAATAAATGAGAGACGCAACGTTAGTTTAATTAGATTAATACATTACCTAAATTTTTGGGGAAATACGAAGCAGCTGCAGTGACTGTCGATATTTCGCGATTACCTGGTAAAAATTATTTTGTTAAACAAGCCCAAATGATAGGGAGAAGGCTTTTCTGCGAAAAAAGAGAGAGGAATCAATATGCAACTCTTCGCACTCAAAAGAAAAGAGCATGAAGATTTTGAAAGAAAAAACCCCACGCGTTGGGCAAAAATTAAAAAAGAAAATTTCTCGGGAAGTTTTTTATTGTTCAAAAAAATTTGTTTCAAACAAAAACATGAAACAAAGTGAATTGCTCGACTGAACTGAAAATCCATCACCACACATTATAAAAAAATGCGAGGTTTTAAAAACCTCCCAAAGTCAGTTGAGGCCGAGAGAACATTTCTACGGGATGTTCGTCCAAAAACAACTAGAACTAGACTGTGATACCAGGTGTAGCATATTAAATGAGACGATTGCTAACAGATGTCGCCACGCATATAAAAAAAATACGAAACCGTGACACGTGATTTTTTTTAGTTTGACCTTTTATAATGTTTTGTTTAAAATTTGGACGAGGGTTTTAGAGTGCATTGTATTTTTTTTTTTTTGTTTTGAAAATGTCGAATTTTTTCCCTTCTGACACGAGCGGAAGCAATTTTGTTACTATCAGAAGAAAAAAGCTGTCGTTTCATCAAATGCTTGTAGAAGCATACGGTGGAAATGTCTGAGCCGCGTTCAGGTGGTTTAAGTTTTAAAATGGTGATTTCGATGTGAGAAATGGGGGGTGGGGCCAGCAAAAACTTGGGAAAAAGGGTGTTTCAAGCAAACCATAAATGTAAAACCCCGGAAACCAAAAACAAAATTTTTTGGGG